>JAODKF010000001.1:40525139-40557391 GCA_026779585.1 Mormyrus proboscirostris | reverse complement strand
GACGCGAACGCTCTGAACCAGGAAGTCAATGAACAGCCCGCGCACTGCAGGCGGAGGCATCACACGCGGGGGGGGGGCCTTATTTGCGGGGGGTGCCTTATTCTGACCAAGTTTTAAAAAATGGGGGGTGCCCTAATTGTTGGGGATGTCCTATAATCGGGGAAACACAGTAATTTGTGTTTTGGTTCTTTTGTTGTTTTCTTATTTTAGTGTCATGAGCCTAACACTTACTTGAGTTCACAGTGTCGGCGTCGCCCATTCTGCCCCCTCAACCCCCCCTCCCCCCCCCTGCAGACACTGTCACCTTTTTTTGCAGGTCTGTGATGACGTCAACTATTTTTGCTCCATCTGCTGTCGTAGCTTAATGACTTCCATCAGGCTTTGAGGATGCTAAACACTTAACCTTAAAACTGGGGTGCCCGAGGGGGTCACTAATAGAGGAGTAACAGCGCTGCCACTGAGCTCCAGCAAAACCTTCTTTTTTTGGTATTTTTATGACTTTGAAATACTCTCAGTGGTGGTCTGTGCAGGTTATGTCAGGGTGTCGACAGAAGGCAGATTGTGTGCCAAGGAAAAAGAGGCCCCTGCGGGTGCAAGTCTATCTGCTGAAGAGACTGACATGCTTGTTAAAAGAATCACCACAGAAATTCTCGCAAGAGTATATTTAATAAAATTGACCCTGTGCTGGAGAACTGGGGTGCCCAATCCTGCTCCTGGAGACCAACCACCCTGCAGAGCTTAGGTACTACCCTAATTTGACACACCCAATACAGATAATCAGGCCCATCAGGTATATCTCAATATGAGAACCAGTTTAACTTCAACATAGCTGACTCTAATACTGAGGTGATACTGAAGTGCCTGATTATCTGTATCAGGTGTGTTAAATTAGGGCCATACCGCTTCGCTGCCTAAGCCTGCCGCTTGCCCCTTCATCGGGACGCGCCTGGCCCTTAAAGGGGTCAGGTCTATTTATGACGCTATTCCACGGTTTCTGAAGCGGGCAGTATCTCCCATGGTTCCAGAGGCTGCAGTGCCCCCTATGGTTCCTGAGCCCCAGTCCTGCCTGGAGATGGCAAGGAGGTTTTTCACCCTCCAGGGACTATACTGGCGGTTGGTAGGGGAGCCCACTATAAAGGACTCCCCAGAGGCAGTTCTACTCCTGGAGCAGCTGCGGGAGGAGTTTGCTGCGGTCACCCCAGCGTCCCCATCCCAGCAGCTAGAAAGGGCAGAAGAGACCAGCAGAGCCAGCCTCTCCAGCAGGAGGTACCGTGCCCGCACCTGAGACACACCCCCCTGTTCAGGCCCCTATAGTACAGTATCTGTGGTTCTTGCTTTCGCCCCCGAGGTTCCTGCTCTCACCCCAGTGTCTCCTATGACACCTCCTGTTGGCCTGGAGGTGGCAGGTGATGCAGCGCCCCCCAAGGTTCCTGTGGTGCCTCCTGTGCTCCCCGCAGTGTTCACCGTGACTCCTGTGCCGCCCAAAGCCGCTCCTGTGCCTCCTGCTAGGGCAGCTCTGCCCCCTGTGGTCTCGGTGCCCGCGGCTGCGCACCCAGTGGCGCCTCTCAGAGGTGTCTCTGTCGGCTGCTGTGGCGCTCCCTGTTGACCCGGAGTCAGCTCTTGCTGCTCCTGTGGCGTTCCCCGAGGCCCCTGCTGCAACTGCCCAGTCCCCTGCGTAGACCTCCGCGCTCCCCTCTCAGGTCCCAGTGACTCCTATGCTCCCAGTGACTCCTATGCTCCCAGTGGCTCCTATGCTCCCAGTGACTCCTGTGCCCCCTGCAGTGTTCTCTGAGGCGCCCGTGGCCCCTGAGCTCCCCGGACCTCCTGCAGTCTCCGCTCAGGTCCCCGAGACTCCTGTGGCATCCCCTGAGGCCGAGCTCCCGGCCCCTGTGGCTCCAGGTAATGTGCCCGTGGCTGCTGCTCCGCCCGCGCCCGACGTCCCGGCCCTGGCTCCGCTCGATGTCTCGGCCCTGGTTCTGCCCACGCCACACTCGTCGGCTCCAGCCCCAATGGCCGACACGCCTACTCATGAGGGTCCTGACTCAGTCCCCCCGGTCCCTGCTCCCTCGGCCTCAGTCCCCCCGGTCCCTGCTCCCTCGGCCTCAGTCCCCGGGGTGGTCCCTGACAACCTGACCCCCGCTCCTTCCTCCACACTGGAGTCGGAGGAGCATGCCCTACTTCCCATTCCCCGAAGGTCCCCTCTGCTTCCTGTTGCTCCCTGCCCTTGGATCCCTTGGCCTCCGTGTTTACTCCCCGTCCTGTTTCACCGTCGTCCCCCTTGAGTTCTTTCGTGCCCTCCATGTTTACTCCTCATTCCTCTGTACCATTGTTCCCCTCTGGTCCTTTGTGCCCTCTGTGGTTCCCCCTCGTCCCTCAGTGCCCTCTAGTCCCTTTGCAACCCCTGTGTTGTCTCCCCGACCCTCTGGGCCTTCGGCTCCGGTGGGTCCCTTTGTGCCCCCTGCATTTCTGCCGAGTCCCTCTGTGCCTTTGTTCCCTTTCGGTTCCTTTGTGCCTCCCATGCGTCCTCCTCATCCGTTTGTGTCCACGTCTCCTGCTAGTCCCTCTGTGTCTCCTGTGCATGTGCCCCCTATTGTGGTCCCTCCGTTGTCCCCTTTAGTGTCCCTGGGTCCCATGTTTCTGTCTTTGTGTTTGTCTACATTCCCTGTGGTTTGTGGCTTATTGTTTGAATTGTCCACCTTGTGCCAGTTCCGTGTGTCCATACTGTTCCCTGTGCCCTGTTGAGGTTGTTGTTCTTTTTGTCTCCCCAGGTACCGTTGTGTCCCCGGTCCCTTAGTGCCCCCTGAGTCTGCTCCTCGTCCTCCTGTGTCTCCTTCATTTGCCCCTGGCCCCTTTTGTTAGTGTTGCTGTGTTGTTGCCCCTGTGCTTGTTAGCTTTTCCCTTGGTTTGTCATTTGCTGTCCCCGTGTCTGTTCTGTATGTCTCTTGTTTCCTGTGTCTGGTTGACTTGTTCTTTTTTACTTTTGTTTTTCCAGGTCCTGTGTCCCTGGTTCGGTCTCTCCGCTCTCCAGGGGTGCGCCCAGTGTGCGTGCTTTTTGGGGGGGGGGGGTTCCACCACACCCCGATCATGCTGATCCTCCTGTGCCATGCCCCCCTTGTTAACCTCATGTGGATTCCCCATGTTTATCAGCTGTTTCTGGTTACTGTCATTAGTGCAATGTATTTAGTCCGCGTTTCAGTTTGTTTCCCCAGTCCGGTCATTGTTATGTCAGTCCTAGCATTGCCCGCCTTGTGTAGCACTACTTCTAATAAACCCCGTTTTCGCCCCGACTTTCGGCATCCTCCGCTCTTTTCACGCTACGTGTGCCCACCTAGTGTGACACTACTGAATTTTTCTGGGGGTTTCTCAGGCTCAATTAATGGCTCCTATTGCAATAGGTAATGTGGAAGAGCCCATCTCTGCTCGAGCTCTAATAGATTCTGGAGCAGCAGCCAATTTTATGGAGTCAGCCCTCGCTCGGCTTGTGCACATCCCATTGTGTACTCTCGCGACTCCCATTTTGGTTCTGGGTGTCAGTGGGGAACGCCTACACGGGGGAAAATCACCCACCAGACTCACCCGATAACCCTCTGAGTTGGGGCTTTACATGTGGAAAAACTAACCTTCTTAGTCTTTCCCAGCACTAAAGATCCTGTGATACTGGGCCTTCCGTAGCTACAGGAACATGATCCACAGATTCTCTGGTCCTCCGGCGAGATCATGGCTTGGTCTTCTCTATGTTTTTCCAGCTTTTTAGCTGTACCCTGTTGTGCCTCGCAAATCGAAAGCCCAGAACCGGAGGACCACTCCATCATCCGCATAGAGTATGCAGGATTTCGATATGTGTTCAGTAAATCGCTAGCTAGTCAGCTCCCATCTAATCGAGAGTGTGACTGTTCAATCAACCTCCTCGAGGGGGTATCGCTTCCCAAGGGAAGACTCTACCCCCTCTCTTCCACCGAGGAGGCAGCCATGGAAGATTACATACGAGAAAGCTTGAAGCTAGGAATAATCTGTCCATCTACCTCTCCCATTACTGCAGGTTTCTTTTTCGTCAAAAAGAAAGATGGGGGTTTATGGCTATGTATTGACTACCATGCACTTACTGCGTCTATTTTCCAGGCCTTTATGTATTCTGTGTTTCAGAACATGATCAATCGGTTCGTTATTGTATACATTGATGATATTCTGATCTACTCTCCTCTCTTTCCCAGCATGTGCACGTGTGCGGCAAGTTCTCCAGAGACTACGTGAGTATCAATTGTTCGCAAAAGGAGAGAAGTGTGAGTTCCACTAAACGCAAATACAGTTCCTGGGGTATGTAATCTGCCCGGGGGCTGTAGCGATGGATGAACGGAAGGTGGCCGCTATTCAGGACTGGCTATGTCCCCGGACTGTGAAGGAGCTGCAGAGGTTTCTTGGTTTCTCTAATTTCTATCGCCGATTTATTACAAATTTCAGTCAAGTCGCTGCTCCGCTTACCTCTCTCGTTCGAGGAAAAGGTTGCCGTCTCCAATGGACCCCGGAGGCTGAAGATGCGTTTCAGAAGCTGAGGACTGCTTTCTGTTCAGCACCTGTTCTCCACCAGCCACGCCTGGAGAATCCCTTCAAGGTGGAGGTAGACGCGTCTGAGACCGGAATGGGTGGAATTCTCATTCAACAAAATCCGGTGACCAGACGCTGACATCCATGCTCCTATTTTTCTAGAAAATTCACCCCTGCCAAATAGAATTACGATGTAGGGGATCGAGAGCTCCTGCCAATTAAGTTGGCTCTGGAAGAATAGAGACATTAGTTAGAGGGGGTCCGAAACCCCTTTCAGGTCCTCACTGATCTCCGGAATCTAAGATATGTTCATGATGCGAAATGGCTTAACCCCAGACAAGCCTGCTGGGCTATGTTCTTTGCGCGTTTTGATTTTCAGTGACTTACCTTCTGGGTTTTAAGAATGTTAAAGCAGACGCACTCTCCCATCAGTTCGACCCTCCTGCAGCTGCTGAACGGACAGCTCTGGTGCTGAATCCCTTCTGCTTTGTGGCCACCATCTCCTGGACCTTGGAGAAAACCCTACAAGCGGCTAATTACCGCTCAACACCACCCCGTGGATGCCCCCTAGGGCAATTATACGTACACTACGGCCCGCTGTTACAAGGTGGGTCCATTCTTCTCATAGCACTGGACATCTGGGGATGGCTGCCATATTGTGACTTGTATCCCGAAGGTATTGGTGGCCTGGATAGAGAACAATATGTGGCCTCCTGTCCCGAGTGCACTCAGCTCAAGGCTTCCCACTAAGCCCCAGCCGGTCTGCTTCATCCCCTACCTATTCCGTCCCGTCCATGGTCACATCTTGCAATGGATTTTATAAAAGATGTACCACTGTCCAAAGGAAACACCGTAATATTAACTATTGTCGACCACTTCTCCAGGATGTGTCGTCTTCTTGCTCTGCCCAAAGTCCCGATGGCTGGAGAGCTAGCTGAGTTAGCGGAGTTACTCCTTACCTGTTACACCACCTGGAACCTCTCCAACCATCAAAGGACTCTAAGGGAGACTATTTCCTCATCAAAACACCATTCTCCATGAAATAAGCAATCTGGTAATTCATCAACTCAGATTTTTCCACTATAGAAGCAAAACAGCATGCTAAGGAGTCTGCTTGTTGAGCTGCCACTAACTGGTCATGTGAAACAGGCAGTTCACCATTTAGTTCAGAACTCAAGCAGGTGTTATTACGTGTCAGAAGTTTATGCAGTGAAAAATCCCCTTTCAGGGATTTTTCCCTCTAAAGATCCCTCTTGACATAGAAATGTCTTGGAAAGATCTAATGCATTACCCTCACTTCTTTTGCTGGGCATGAGTTAAGGTAGGTAGGAAACACAGAGAGATCCTGGGTGGCTATATCAGGGCTGTTATTCACCGGTTCAGATACAACGTCAGGCAGGGAAAACACTTTATTTGAAGCTATATCATTTCCCAAAATAAAAGAGATCCCACTGACAGGTAATGTTGCGCACACAGCCACCTTTACTAGGCCTGAGAAACCTTCAGCTTCGAGATACACATGATGTAGAGGCACACGGATTACAGTCAGTTCAATGCCTTGAATTAGAACATCACTGCCCGCATAGCAAGCTTCTGAGAGAGTGAAGCACACTTTCTGAAACAAAGGACTTAGCAGAATCAGTCAAAACATTAACCGGATACTTCACCTCACCAACATCTAATGCCACATAACCTGACGAAATAGGGTCCAAAGCAGGCTGAGGAACTGAAATATTTGACATAATATCTGCTGCATTAACTTTCTTAACTGCAGCCTGTTGTCTCACTCCTTTTCGTTGCAGTACTGGACATGCAGCAATTAAATGACCTTCTTCATGACAGTAAAAGCAGTCGTGAGATTCAAAAGGGGCATAAGTGGCTGAGCGAGTCTGGGGTGGTGGACTAGACTTCATTGGGCGAGAGGACACATCCCTACACAAAGAACTGATGCACACTGTTTTATGGGTTAGCACAATTTCATCAGCAAAAATGGCAGATTTAGACATTCAAATACACAACTATCTGCTTGGGAACATACAGTAAGACTTAAACTCCTCCAGCAAAATCAATTGTTTAAGCTGCTCCAAATTCTTCACACTGTTTGCCAAGCATTATTTTTCTAACAGGGTGGTTTTCTCTCGAGCAAACTCAACATAAGTTTGGTTGTCAGGTTTAGCAGAATTTCTAAAACCCTGCCTGTATGCTGATTGAGTTGCCCTGTGGGACATCCTTAGACTTCACGAGTTCCCCCCAAAGTTGTTGAACTTCACGGCCGGCCTATATAGCGGTACTGTGAGTGCTGTGCAAAGTGGAGGGAGAACGTCTGCATTCTCAGTTGATTCTGGGGTTCACCAGAAGTGTGTTCTTGCTCCTACTCTGTTCAATGTTTGGGCAGGGTCATGGGGTCCAGCAGCTGTATGGCATTGATTGGTGAAGAAAGATTTACTGATCTTGATTTGACTCTTGATGATGCTGTAATCTTAGTGGAGTCAATGGAGGCTCTGATTGGGGGTCTGGAGAAACTAAGTGAGGAGTGTCTAGGATTGTGGATGTTCTGGATAAAGACTAAGATCCAGGCATTTAATGACTTCTTGGGCATAGCTATCGTTAGGTTGTTTGTCTGCAGGGAGAATGTTGACCTTGTCAAGAGATTTATCTACCTCGGCAACGACATTCATGTCTCTGGTGACTCTTCCTATGAAGTCAGCAGATGGATTGGATCCAAATATCTTTGTGAGAGGATGAAGCTCCAAGTCTTTAGCTTCCTGGTGCACCCTGTCTTGCTGTATGCATGTGAGACAGGGACATTATCCAGTGACCTGAGACGAAGACTGGACTCCTTCGGTACTGTGTCTCTTCAGAGAATCCTTGGGTACTGCTGGTTTTAATTTTTGTTGAATGAGCGGTTGCTAGAGGAGTCCCAAATGAGGCACATTACCTGCATTGTGAGGGAGCATCAGTTACGGCACTATTGTCATGTGGCATGTTTCCCTGAGGGTGATCACAGTATCCTCATTGTTGAGGACCTAAGAAGCTGGACCAGGCTAAGGTGACACCCACGTAACAACTGGCTGTGGCAGATGGATGGCCATTTCTGAAGGGTGGGACTGGACCGTGTATCTGCCTGGGGGATCGCTAGGAGAGATCCTGAGGAGTTTTGCTGTGTGGTGGGTGCAGAAACACACTGCATCTGTGCATGCTGCCCGACCTGACCTGATCTTTTTTCAGACTTCTTTAAGGCCTTTGAATCCTTAGAACACCTGTTTCTTCTTAAATCCTTGAGTATATTTGGCTTTGGAACTAATTTCTGCTAAAATCTTTGCTTGAACCCAACGGGACCTGGATTTGTTTCTATAATTTTACACGGGCTCGGGCTTGTGCTCTGGTGTTACGTCCGGTTGTTGGCGAGCGAGCAAGCAGGCGAGTCGAGCTGTGACTACAGGTAGAAACGCGGTTTATAGAGGAATCCAAGGAACAGCGACAGACTAACATTAAACATCAATGACAGATCTGGTGAAAACGGACTCAAATACACAGGACAAGTCGAAAATAACAAGCAACAGGTGATCACAATTTGAGAGTAACACAAGGTAACGAGGGGGCCGTGGCACACAGGAGGATTGGACGAGCCGGGCGTGACATCCGGCTTACGTGGTGAATGAGCGGTCAGGTAAAGCGTTCCAATTTGCACGAGAAAGATGCGAAAATGGATGTTGAGGAGGTGAAACGAAGGCTAGCCTCTGGCAATTACGTTTTGGTTGCATCAGCAATGAAAGCAAAGTCTGAGGTGTGCAAAAGTTTTGACTTTGTGCATGATGAGATTAATGAGCCAGTGTATAATGTGAAATGCAAAAGATGCGACATTTTGCTAAAGTACAACAGTAAAACAACAGGGAATTTGTCGCTGATAAGGCATGTTAATTGAAGCTGTTCACACCTTTATCTTAATTCTGTTATTGACAAATACCCATCTTAATTTAGAATTTATCTTAATTTAATTTGTTAAGAAAGACTCGTTTTTATTGGCACGTTGTTATTTAGAGTGCTGACTTATTTAGGTCTTATTTTATTTCTTTGTTCCAACTTCCAAGTGGCCTATAGCCTACTTTAGTCATGAATAAATAATGTTAAAAATGTATAAATGACTCATTCTTGACAAAAGGGGGTGTTAACGTGTTCTGGCATTTAAAAAGCTGTCAATCAAAATGTACTTGTTGGGCACGGGCTGAATTCTGTCGAGCTTGGGCTTTGTCGGGCATAACTTTTAAGGCCCGATTACAGTTCTAATTTCTGCCATGTTATTTGAATGTTTTATAATGATATTAGCAGTAACATTTCTCTTAGCTGAGGATGTTCACCAAGGTTTCTTGTTAAAAGGGGTATATGACAGGGTTGCCCTATAAACCCTCTGTTGTTCGTAATAGCTGCTGAACTGATGATAATTTTTCTTAAAAATTCACCTGATATTCAAGGAATTTAAATACTAGGGATGGAATTTATAATAAGCTAATTTGCTGATGATATGGGCTTGTTTCTAAAAAAAATAACTCATGGCCTCTAAAGAAATCAGCAAAATATATTTTTTCTCAAAACCTTCTGGTCTGACTTTAAAATCTCAGAAATGTGAGATTTTAACAGTCCTCAATTCTGACTTAGTCTCTGTTGTTAACATCCCGGTAAAGAAAGAGGTGAGATCCTTTGGCTTAATATTGCCATGTTCCGTGGTTGATAGGGAAAATTAGAATATCACTCATGATTAAATGATGTCCAGAAAAGCCTGAATCACTGGCTTAGCCGAGATCTGTCTGTACTGGGCCACATTCTTTTATCTAAAAATCGAAGGATTGTTGAAACTCATCTATCCATGTCATTCTTTGTTTCTGTCTCCCAAATATTTAAAAACTTCTAACTCTTACAAATTTAAGTTGTTTAAGAACACAACCTATTATTTGCGCAAATCACAGTTAATCAAGGATTATGCATATGGGGGTTTAAAAACCATAGACTTTGAATCTATAATTGGTGCATTTAGAGTCAAATGGTTGAAAAAATGTCTTTCTCAGACATTCTATCTGGTATCACATTCCTAACACATTTATTAATATGGTGGGTGGGATTGATTTCTTGCTTACATGTGACTTCTTAATGCCAAAAATTTCTTTTAAACTTTCTCATTTTTCACAAACAAGCATTGGAGTATGGGAAAATGCTTTTTACTGAATTGGTAATTTTATAATTTATTATATTTTGAGGATTTTTAGATAAATTCCATATTACTACCTCAAGAAAAGAATATGGAAAAGTATGTAAATCCTTGCTCCTGTTTGTACTAGTCTTTTGTGTCGTCTTCCCTGTTTGGCCAGCAGGTGTCGCTGGCCATCCTGCCCTTCCCGTATCAGTTTCTAGTGTTTCCTAGTGTCTTCTGCCTCTCTTAATAAACCCCTTGTGTTTCCTGGAGCTGCCAGTGGATCGTCCACATTCTGTTCCTCGCCTGCACGATGCCTAGTCCTCATTCCAGATCCTCCCGAGACCTTGACAATTGCATATGACTCAAAATTGTTTAGAGTTTAATCAGGTCACACCCTGTCTGCCTTCCCTACATGTCGGTGATGTTATGTGATGGACAAAAATTGTACCAACAGGCTGGTTAGCCTAGTTTTTAAAAAGAAGGTTTTTTGGGACTTTAACTCATGTCTTGTCAGGCATAACAGTATATTTTCTTTAAAAATAAAGTCCTTTATACAATAAAGTTAATGAAACTCATTTTAAAATAATATCTGCAATATACCCTGTTATTAATTTTCTGTTAAAGAGATTTTAATTTGAGGTTGATCCATGTACTTTTTGTTCTTCTGAAGATGAAACTATCGATCATCTTTTTTTTAACTACCCTCACATGAATTTGTTTTGGTCAGACATTTACAACTGGCTTTCTCCTTAAAATTGAACACTTCCATGTTCACTTATGACATAATTTATTATATGGATGGTTTGAATAGTAAAATCTCTGACACTGTTGATCTCATTATTATTCTGGGTAAATGCCATATTCACTCTTGTAAGTGGAAAGGGAACACTCCTTTTAATTTTTACAAATTTTCCCTGCTTTTTTAAATAATTGAAGTTTATATCTCACAGAAACAAAAAAAGCCGAAAAGATATATTCTTGTATATGTAGCTCCTTGCTTTTTAAAACTGTCATGTTTTACTCTTATATGCTCTTTTGTTGATTTATTTTATGTTATGTTATTTTATGTTGATTTATTTTTTATCTCTGTCATATGTGCATTTATGGACCTTTGATGGTCGAGTACAGTTGCTAATTGTTTCTGCACCCTGATATGTGCTGTATATTTATTGTTAAATTAAGTTATTATAAAAAAAAACTTACCTACAACCTACCCAAATTATGCAGTCAACATGTGCGCATGCAACCTACCCCCTGCAATATTTTGTAGCCTCTGACAACGCTGAAAGTATAGTAATAATGATTTGTTACTGTTGTTCCAGCTTGTGATCCCTGTGAAACAAATGCGGGAAAAATGTGTTTCTCAGTAAGTCACAACAATAAAAGAATCAGAACACTTTCTACATGATAATGTAACTGTACAACATGTGGTTTCATATTGGAATGGTATTGTTAGTATTTTTTGGAAGAAGGTTTGGTTCTTTCCATATAAATATCTTTTGACTAATAAGGTGAGAGACGTATCATTTAAATTGTTGCATAAATACTACCCAGTCCGATTTTTTCTTTCTTTGAGATTTAAAAAGGACATTGACACAAGCTTTCTGTAACTCTTCTCCTGAAACAACTGTGTATTTGTTTTGAATTTGTGTATCCATACTGAAATGTTCTGGTCAGATGTTCATGTCTATGTGTGTGTGTGTGTGTGTCATTGGCAGTAGTTATTCAGCCTTAACTGCTATTGCCTGGCAGTCAAATTCCAGATACCAAAACCTGTTGGTCAGGCTTTCTACTGGTATTTCTGAGAGGATTGTTAAAGAAGAGTGAACTCTAGCTTGTTGTTTTCTGGAAATGAAATGAAATAAAATCAAATGCCATTTTTGAAACCACATTTGATAGACATCAAGCCACTTTCACAAACCTCCTGCTTTGATGGTCAGATTGTTCACGCTGGTCAGTTTCTTCCATGGATTGTTTTGCCCCTTGAAAATGACTGTGTATAAATGTTGAGCAGAAAACACAGATGTTTATCACACTGTTTGCACTGCAAATACCTTGAGTTTCTGTTGGCATGTGCTTGCTTCTCTGTCCATAACACTCCCAAACTTCAGGCTGCTTCCACTGCAACCATCTGTCTGACATATAGTTGGAGAACCACCTTTATGTCCATAAATGTAATGTCAACTTGGACTGTATAAAATTATACATTGACTACTCTGCATTGTAGACAGAAATACTGTAGACTTTACATCCACCTGACACTTATTCGGACATTTATGTCCTTTCAATTACAGTACGTGCTAAATTCTGATAATTAACTGAAATGTTTTTTTAATGAGATGGTTTATACTATGTGTCTGTATGTGTGTATATGTATATATATATATATATATATATATATATCCATGTTCTATATTTTAAATTATGTTTGTATTGTAGTACCTTTAATAAGCAGAATTAAGTGTGGAAAATCAATGCTGAGATCTTAGCTAATTTTTGGATAAAAAGTACTTTGACAGTTCTATGTTTCAAAGTTTTAATCTTGTTTTGTGATTAGAGGTGAAAGCTGGCTAGCTGTGGGATGAACTTGGGGACCACACTGTGTGATGCAGACAGGTCTCGCACTGGGAGTGACCAATCAGCACATCTGTTTATCCCAAAACACCATTGAAAAAGCTAGTGGGGATCTGGTGTGGCTTCTGATTATGTTTGACTTTCTCAGGACCCTGGGACACAGCTCAGTGACTGCTGCCCAAACCCACTTGTCTGGTTACGCATTTTGCAAAACATATTCAGTTTCTAAGCAGCTGGTAATCAATGGAGTATGTGAAGTAGGATGTTAAGGCTTACACTCCCAACTGCATGATTGTATCAGCATTGCAACTTGCCTCAAGATTATTGACATAATGGGTCTGTTCAGTATTTGGGAACTGAAAATGCACATGAAGAACAATGGGTCATTTCTTCCACACAGGCTCCTTAAACTTGAGGGCAAGAACATGATTGTCATTTTGATTCACTGCCATTGAGTAAGATGATACATTGGAAAACATGGTTTTTGCATACAGTTAGGGCAGGATCCCATATGGGTAGGAAGAGTAGGGAAAATAAATTTTATCTAATTTTAAAGGACAGAGGTGTAAGGTGTGAGGCAACAGTGCTAACCACTGCCCCACCCCTTGGCTTACACCATTTCCTTGTAATTGCTTTCCTTGATGCCACACTGAACATTCCAGTCAGGCCTAATTTTTTTACTTGTAATGTTACTATCCTGAGTGATCCCTGGACTCAACACTTCAAAAACATTGCGAGCAGTGGTGGACTTAATGGACAGCCCTATCTGGTGCCTCTTTCTAGGTCAAATGAGTCTGATATGGCTCCATTTATTTTGAGCTTTGCCTTTTGGCTATTGTACAATGCTTGAATAGTTTTGATGAAAGTCTGGTGAAGTCAAAATTTTTGTAATACTCTGTAAAGAAACTTCCAATTAATTTGAACAAAAGCTTTATCTGCATCAAAGCTCAATAGTATGCTGCCTGGAGTTTTAAACTACATGTTCAGTTATATGTAACATTGGGCAAATTATACCTTGTGTCTGCCTTTGCTTAAACCCTGTCTAATCTATACTACTTATCTGGGGGAGGATATTTTCAATTCTTTTTGCCAAAATATGGATATAAATCTTATAATCTTGGTTCAATGCGCATATCGGTTGATAAATTCCACATTCAAGTGTATCTTTACCCTCTTTCGATATCAAAGAAACCACTGCTTCATTCCAAGAAGGAGGAGTTATGCCAGATCCGTAGTTATATGTGACCCGCATCATCTCTAGAAAGAGTCAGAAAAGAGTACCTTGCAGGTATTTCAGAGAAAAGATGTTACTTCAACTGGACATCCTTCAAAAATTGGGAAGGGGATGGCAAAGGAAGCATAGCACTTAAAAAATTTAACCAGGTCAAAACGCTTAATCATAGCTAAATACAACTAAAATGATAATGACAGAGACTGCCAGTTATGGATTGAACGCTTGACACCATCAAACACATGGCTGAAATTCAGCGTAATGATACTAGTAATAGATGCTGTAATCGTAATGCCCAGATACTTAAAGGAGTCAACGACTGGAATAAATGAGGGAAGGGGGAGGGACCTGCAGGCCAAGTTTAAGGGGAGTAATGGAGACTTATCCCAATTCATCTTGTACCCGGAAATACACTCATACTCACGGAACAAGCCCAGCACATATTGAAGGTCAGAGGACACATTCCCCAAATACAGCAGAACATCATCAGCATATAGTGATGTTTTATGGGAGGCATTATAGGCCAGTATGGGGGTGCACGAAACTGAGAAACGTATGGCAGCCGCCAAAGGCTCTAAAGACAGAATGAAGAGGAGGGGGGACAATGGGCAAGCCTGATGGGCACCCTGTCGGACACAGAATGGCTGGGAAATGGTGTTATTAGTAAGCAGACAGGCAGTTGGATAAGAATATAAGGTTTTTACCATGCCAATAATAGAAGGCCCAAAGCCCATGGCCATTTAAATTTCCCAGAGGAAACTCCAATTAAGCCTGTCAAAGGCCTTCTCGGCATCCAATGAGAAAAGAGCAGTGGGAGGAGAGGAAGAATTGTTACGCGGCACAGAACACGCAGGAGACCGGGGTGTCTGTGGAGGGTGTTTATTGGCAACCAGCACTTGGAGGGGCGATCAAAAGACGTAGTTGGGGCACGGTGCAGAAGGTCGAAGAAGCCGGGGAAGTCAAGCCGAAGGGGAGTACTGAACGCAGGAAGGGTGGACATGAGCAGGAGTAGAGGTTGCGGGGGTTGGTGGAGCGGACACGACAGGACGGGACTAGGGCTGCAGACAGGACAAGAAGAATAGCGCTCAGTAAGTCGCATGGGAACAACAATACCTCGCGCCGGAGTGAGTGAAGCGCCGCCTTATATTGCTGACAATACATGTGAGACCGATCTTGTTGGATTAGGAGGGGCGGTCTGTCCTGCAGGGGCGTGGTCCAGACTTGACAAAACCCCACTCCCTACAGCTGCTTCCTGGCAGCTGAGGAGATTGACGGGGCCGTCCTCGCATGGAACCAGGTGGATCAGTGCGTGTGTCCGGTGGGTGACCAAGGCTGTAGCAGACCGGCTTCAGCAGGGATCTGTGGAATACTGGGGAGACACGATAGAACCAGGGGAGCTGTAGTCGGTAGTTTACGGGACCCATCCGCTGGATGACGCGATACGGGCCGACATAGCGTGGAGCAAGCTTACGGCAACCAGGTAAGTGCAAATTGCGGGTAGCGAGCCAGACTCTCTGACCCGGGCGCAGTGGAGGTCCGGGGCACCAATGTTAGTCGGCCTGTCGATTGCGTCGCTGTGCCCCGGCTTCTAGAAGTTGACGAGTGCGGCGCCAGGTCCTTCGGCTCCGCTGGAACCAGTTGTCAAGAGCGAGGATTTCGCTTTGTGGAGGGTCCCAGGGAAAAAGGGGAGGTTGATACCCTAGAACACACTGAAAGGGGGTTTTTTCGGTGTCCCCCAGCGGATGGGAGTTGTGGGCGTACTCCGCCCACGGGAGGTAGCGAGCCCACTGTGTCGGGGAGTCGGAGCAGAGCACTTGGAGGATCTTGGCAATCTCCTGTTGGGTAAGTTCGGTCAGGCCATTCGTCTGAGGGTGGTAGCTGGAAGACAGGCTTAGGGAGACATTTAGCAGTTTACAGAATGCGGGAAAGACGCGAGAGGTGAACTGCGGACCCCTATTGGACACAAGGTCCTTCGGGGTCCTGTAGTATCGGAAAATCCATGTGAAAAGGAGGTCTGCGAGCTCCATAGCTGAGGGCAACTTTGGCAGGGGGATGAGCCGGCACATACGCGAGAAGCGGTCTACCACAGTCAGGATTACCGTGTTTCCGTGTGAGCGGGGCAAGTCCATCATAAAATCCATGGAGATGTGGGACCATGGGCGTAGGGGAGTCAGCAGGGGTTGTAGTAGTCCAGCGGGGGGTTGTCGATCTGCCTTATGCTGCGCACACGTAGGGCAGGAGAGCACGTATTCCTCCACCTCCTCCCTCCAGTTCGGCCACCAGTATCGGCGGCGATCAGGCGGGATGTGGTGGCGACACCTGGATGACCGGAACTGAGGGAGGTGTGGATCCACTGCATTAGTGATTGACGGTGCGTGTCTGAGACGAATAGCTTACTCGGGGGGCACTCCACGGGTGCGGGCTAGTTCTGGTGCGGGTCCCAAATCTCACGATCCAGATCCCAGGCAATGGGTCTCAGGAAACAGGAAGGGGGCAGGACAGGAACAGGTTTTTCAGGGACCATTGGGGCATCGTAGAGTCGGGACAGAGCATCTGCCTTCACGTTCCGGGACGCCGGAATATATGACACCGAGAACAGAAAACATGTAAAGAAGAGAGCCCACCTCGCTTGTCGGGAATTGAGTCGCTGGGCGGTCTTCAGATATTCCAGGTTCCCGGTGGTCCGTCAACACATGGAAAGGGTGTTGGGCTCCTTCGAGCCAGTGACGCCACTCCTTGAGGGCCTCCTTGATTCCCGATGTTGTAATTTCTCTCAGCTGCGGTGAGCTTGCGGGAGAAAAAGGCGCAGGGATGAATCTTACCGTCCGGGGCACGTTGGGACAGGACTGCCCCTATCCCAACCTCGGAGGCGTCCACTTCCACAGTAAATGGCTCTGCCGGATCCGGTTAGTGTAACACAGGAGCCCAGCAAAACAGGGTTTTGAGCGTGGTCCATGCCTTCTCCGCTTCGAGGTTCCATGGGAGTTTCCCTCCCTTCCCTTGGAGAAGGGATGTCAGGGGCGCTGCCACTTTTCCCCCTTAACATACAGCTGGTTTTCACGGAGGCGTAGCAATACAAGTCGCACGTGAGTGACGTGGGCATCCATGGAAGGGGAGTATATTAAAATGTCATCAATGTAAACGATGAGGAAACGGTTCAGCATGTCGCCGAACACCTGACACATAAAATTTTGAAATATCGAGGGGCTGTTTGCTAGCCTATAAGGCATGACAAGATACTCGAACTGACTGGTTGTGGTGATGAAGGAGGTCTTCCACTCAACCCCTTCGCGTATGCGGATCAGATTGTAAGCGCTCCGCAGATCTAGTTTCGTGAACACTGTAGCGGAGTGCAGCTGTTCAAGAGCGGAGGGGACGAGGGGCAGAGGCTCTCATCGCTTACGGGAAATGACATTCAGCCCCTGATAATTGACGCAGGGTCGAAGACCCCCGTCCTTTTTTTTTTTACAAAAAAAACCCCGGTGGTGATACGGGAGGTGGACGGGCGAATGGTACCTTGAGCGAGAGCTCCCTGTATGTAAATTCACAGGGCGTCTTCTTCCGGTTGTGAAAGGGCGTACAGGCGTCCCTTTGGCCAGGGTTGTCCTTCCTCCAGGTCGACTGCGCAGTCGGAAGGTCGGTGGGGTGGCAGATGGAAGGCTTGGGACTTACTGAATTTGTCCACGAAGTCCATATACTCATGCGGAATGTGGGTAAATTCCTCCGGAAGGGGACTCTCGACCGAGGAGACACGACACGGGGGAGAGAGGCACTGGGCAAAGCAGGGGGATGACTAAGCGGTGATGTCTCCCTGCACCCAGTCAATGTGAGGATTATGCTGCTGCAGCCAAGGGTGACCCAGGATTATACCATCTTTGACTACAGGAAGTACCACAAACCGAAGTTCTTCGGTGTGGAGGGCTCCCACCTGCATGGTAATCGGAAGCGTCTGCTGCAGCATGCCGCCCGAGGTTAGTGGGAAGCTGTCCATGGACTAACTGACGGCTTGTAAGACTCCTACCTGGTTTGGCGGAGAGGGGCGGAGAGCTGAATGGGTCGGGCAGAACCGGATCAGATGGCCCGCCTCACCGCAGTAGAGGCAAAGCTGCTGCTGCAGCCGGCGTTGTCTCTCAGCCGGCGTGAGTGGGGCTAACTGCATTGGTTCGGTCTCCACGCCGCTGGGGGTGTGCGGAGTGCGTGGAGTCTCTGCCCGTGACCGGGCTCGGCGTCGTGCGAGTGTCCAAGACGATGGACAGCTGGACATAGTCGTCGAAATCCTGGGCCTCACCTCGGCAGGCAAGCTCCGCCTGCAGCTCTGGGTTGAGGGCTCGGCGGTAAAGCACCTGGAGAGAGGACGCCGTCCAGTCCAGACCGGCTGCCAGCATCCTGAACTCCAGTGCCGCGGACTTGTTTCCCTGGCGAAGGTCAAGGAGTCGGTCCCCCAGATTCCTTCCGACAGCGGGGTGGTCAAAGACTGCGCTGAACGCCTGCTGGAAGGCTGGAGTGGAATCCAGGACCGGACTCTTTTCGATCCAGAGGGCCGTCGCCCAATCCCGTGCCTTACCGGTCAGGAGCAACACCACAAAGTGGACCCGGTCTTTGTCGTCTCGGAACATGTCCGGGTAATGATTGATGTAAAGACCACATTGCATAAGGAACGCCCGACATTAGTCGGGGTTTCCGTCGTACCGCTCCAGGATCGCGATGGGGATCCCGTTTGAGGCTCGAGGGGGTGTGACCGGGAGCGGAGCGGTCGCTGCCGCGTTTTGTCCTACCAGCATGGTCAGGTGATCTACCTTATCCATTGCGTCCTGCAGCCACTGCAGGATGTCCCCTGGATCCATACTTGTTTTAGCGAGGTATTCTCCTACGTGGCACAGAACACGCAGGAGACCGGGGTGTCCGTGGAGGGTGTTTATTGGCAACCAGCACTTGGAGGGGCGATCAAAAGACGTAGTCGGGGCATGGTGCAGAAAGTCAAAGAAGCCGGGGAAGTTAAGCCGAAGGGGAGCACTGGACGCAGGAAGGGTGGACACGAACAGGAGTAGAGGTTGTGGGGTTTGGTGGAGCTGACACGATGGGACTAGGTCTGCAGACAGGACAAGAAGAATAGCGCTCAGTAAGTTGCATGGGAACAACAATACCTTGCGCTGGGGTGAGTGAGGCGCCGCCTTATATTGCTGACAAGACCGATCTTGTTGGATTAGGAGGGGCAGTCCGTCCTGCGGGGGCGTGGTCCAGACCTGACAAGAATAATCATTCTTAACCCTCTGGAGTTGGCCGTCGCACCAGAGGGATCTGACAGATATTTCCCCAAACCATTTAAATAATAAATTATATTTTATCATATACACGTTTAAAAAACACCTTCAGAAACCCTGGATGGTCTACTTTTCAAATATATATAGGTAGAAACTAAATATATTTTTACAGCTTCGTGATACGAATAGATATAGCAAGAGTGACTGACTTCAGTATCTGTGTCTCGAAGCAGCTCTGATCGCCCACCCACTTGCAAATCACGCTATTCGCATGATAATAACATGGTAATCTGACAGTTAGTATAGGGTAAAGTAATATGTGAATACGGCCATTGTGATTGAAATAAACAAGAGCACATGTCTGAGTAGTGTTTACACTGATCGGCTACAATATGGCACACGCATACGTCTGTGCTGCCACTTTCAACAGTAAATCTCATACTGTATCTGTGTTCATGTCTCAGTGGGCTAAGCCTGTATGCCTGTAATCATAAGGTTGCCAATTCAAATCCAGCCTATTTAGAACGTGAATAGCGATCTTCAACTGAGAGCGGTGAACAAAGAAAGGTGACGTGGTTTGCATTTTTTGCCGATCTAACCTAATTTTAAAAACTTTAATACTTCCGACAATGGAAGTTTTGAAAAGAAGACAGATTATGGATTTAGTCAGTGTTTGATTTCATGATTCTACATATTTTCAATGAGATATAAACTGAAATACACGAGAAAGATATGCGGCCGACGATGCCCTCGTCCCTATAGCATTAATAATAGTGAATTATTTTATTTCCGTCAACTCTGCATAGGCACTGAATCATATTTATATGGTCACAGTATCCATTTTTCATTCCATCTACCAATAAACTGTGAAAAGGATGTTATTGTTTCTACTTTTCTTGCATTTCAAACTACCATTCCAAAGTGATGGGTGTGGAGTGCAATGACATTCCAGACTGATGGGCCATTGACAATATGCTAACTACTACAGGTGTGAGGACACCAATATTCAATATTCATTGTGCAGGCCACTGACTTTGACAAAAAGAGTGTCAATCTAAAGTTCTAATACTTTAGTAATCAAACCACATAAAATTTCAGAATGTCTCTTTCACCTATGTGTAGTGTGGGAATGATTCTATTAGGCTATAACTAATCAAAACAAGGACTGACTGGCACCGGCAGGGTGACCGAATTGAAACAGATAGAGGGAACAGACAGAGAACGTAAGTGGCCTTCACTTATCTTTAGTCTTCCAAAAGGATAGGTGCTAACCAGCTGACTAGAACAAATGTCAAACACGTAATACGTGACGAGACAGAAGGTACAGAGAGGGGGGGAAATGGCCCAACGAGCTATAAAGGAATCAAGCTGATACACATGGTTGCACTTCTTACTGCACATGCTGAATGTATGTCAGATAGTCGCTCCCTGATTGCAATCTGCCAGAGAATAAACTTGGACCTGCAACTTCTACACGTCTCAGCTGTAAATCTCTGCTGATCAACGGACCCGGTGGAGATGGTGTACTCCAACAGTAGCTAACCCCTGTGTCTATAAGCTTCAGAGCTGAAAAGTCTTGGCCAGAAATGTCTATAATGTGATTTTTCACAATTTCTCAGTATGTCTGAAAATAGATTTTTGAAAAGCATATGTTTAAAGTTGATTTTAACAAAAAATAGAGTAATGACATTCTAAGTGGTCTCAGATTATTGGCGCTGAGTTTGTGCTGAATAAAAGCAAATGTAACAGTTTGAGGATAAATGCTTTTTAGATAGGTGAAATATTTTAAAATGTCAAGGCATGTCAGATAACCCCGAAAGTGGCTGAGTGGCCTCAGACTCCTAAGGGTTAACAATATGCAGAAGACAACACATGTTGTTGGCTGTGTAGCAAACTGAAATAAAATCAGTCTGATTGGGATGTACAATTTTAGTAGACTAAAGGCGACGAGCCAACACCTTAGCCAATAGCTTCACGACAGAGTTCATTAACGATAAGGGACAGTACTGTAGCTGGAACAATCAGCAGGGTCTTTACCCTGCTTTAAAAGTAAAGAAATTATCACATAGTTCAAAGAGGGGTGGAGCTGAGAGGAGCGTATAGCAGAAGACAGCATACGAAACAGAAGGGAGACTAACTGTGACCAAAAGGTGAGCAGCACCTCAGCTTCAATGCCGTCCATCCCAGGAGCTTTATTCCTAGAAAATGAGTTAAGGACGTCAGTGAGCTCACAGATTGTAATGGGGGCCTCCAGTAATAAAGCATTCTGCTGAGCAATTGCAGGGAGAGAAGCTGAGAAAAATGGCAAGACCAGGGCCGCCTGGGATGGAGGGGTGTCAGCCGAGTAACAAAACACTCATTGATTTCGGAAAGGTTGGCGGTTACAGCTCCATCAGCTTTACACAACAGTTTCACACATGAAATGGCAGCAAAAGAGTCACACTGACAGCCTAAGCGCCAACAAATTGCCAGGCCTAGCTCCACTACCATAATTCCGTGACCTAGTGCAATGTACAAGAAATTCATCCTTACGCAAAAGCAAATCATTGAGCTCGGCTTGCAACCTGGCAATACGAGCCTCATGCGCATGATCCAAAGGCTGAGACCACATAGTCTCCAAACTATTCAAATGTGCCTCCAAATCAGCAATTCTCTGGCGCATAGATGTAAAAGAAATAGTGAAATCTCGAATGAAATCTTTTATGGCTATCCAAACATAGCCAGGGTCCTGCACAGACTCTTCGTTCCACGATATAAACTCTTCTAGGTTCTGATGCACAAATGTAGTGTTCTGTAAAACAGAAAGGTTAAACCGCCAGCGAGGAGCTTTCGATATTAGAGATGGCAGGTAAAATCTGAGCTGAATGTGCCCGTGGTCAGATAATGAGGAAGATGCCATAGAGGAGTCGAGACAGAAAGACACTAAAGATTTAGATATAAAAAGGTAATCAATTCTAGCCAGTGTCTTGTGGCAGAAGGAAAAGAAAGAGAAATCCTTAGCAGAGGGGTTAAGAAGGCGAAATGAGTCCAGTAAATTAAGATCAGCTAAGAGATTAGACAAGACACGGGATGATGGGGGAGCACGCTGGCCAACCAGAGGAGGTGATTTTTCTAAAACAGGGTCAAGAACAGTATTAGCATCCATACCAGTTATGAATTAATAGTTGGAAAAGGACATAATATTTTCTCATTATAGTTTGGAAGAATGAGTTACTATAAGGGGTAGGTGTGTAAAGTGAAAAGCAGGCCAATTTCCTCCCAGCCAGCTCAAGCAACATATAACAATACCTGCCCATATCATCACCCCCAATGCCCAAGATCTTAACTTTAAACGAATGGCGGATAAGTATCAGAACGCCGCTCCGATGGGAAGATGCGGAAGAGGCAGCCACCACAGCATAATGTCTGGAAGCGGCACTACGCACATCTTTGGATGCCAAATGTGTCCACCCTATTCCTAAACGAAAGGTCCATGGCATTAGAGCGCTTCTCTGTGGGGTCGAAAGCGTCCTCACATTCCAGGTAGCCTTAACTAAGTTAGCCAATAGCAGCTATAAAAGACGTGGATCCTCAACACAATATAGTAGAGAGAGAGACAAAGAGGGAAACACCCATATTAATAATAATTTGCAAATGCAGAACTGTAAACACAATATAGAACCGTTAAATGACAATTAACCTATTAGCTTTGAAGTACCTGTACTTCATGCATATATTTGTATATTCTTCATTCTGGTCAACATGGGTGTTTGTTGAGGGTAGTAGGTGAGGGTAGTGGGTGATGTTGGTGAACTTCATCCCTGGATCAGATGAGGAAATATGTCACTACCAATACCAAATGTAAAGATTATGGAATAGAAAAAATGGGCAAAGAATTTATCTAATAATAATGATATTAATAATAAAGTATTTATCTTTTGTGTAGTATAGAGTAATGAATTCAGTTAAAAAGGTGAATCATATCTTAACCACATATATCTATATTTTTAGATACATATGAAGAAGCAGAGCTCTTCCTGAATTGTCTGGATTATCAGACTTGGCATTTGCTAAAGCCAGATGTAGGGTCTTGTACTACTTTTCATTCACTATACCACCAAAGAGAATGAGAAAAAAAGAAGTTATCTGATGAGGATGAGCTTCAGAGCACTAATGATGATGGTAAGCTTGCTGGTGTTAAGTCATTGCTTATATATTATGAATATTCAAGGTATGTGTAAATAATAATGCTAAATTCAATTATTTTTAGAACCCATTTTCAAAACAAATGTCAAAAGAAAAGGTGAAGGCCACTTCCCACTTTATTATCTGCTGATATCAGTGAAAAGGTCTTGGAGCAAAATGTATAAGGTGGGTGTTGTGAAAAATACCAGGCATCCTTTTTCTTTTTACCAGCTTTATAGATGACCTTAATACAAAAGTTCCTGAATTATTATTTATTTTCTAAAATGGCTGAATTCCAACTGGGGTTGCAGGGAGGACCAGAGCCTATCCTAGGGCCAATTTAGACTCACCAACCAGCCTATTCGGCACATCTCTGGACCATGGGAGGAAACTGGAGCCCCTGATGAAAATCCCCACATAGGATGGACCTGGAACCAAACCCAGGACTTTCTTGCTGTGAGGCAGCAGTGCTAACCACTGCACTGTCCCAGCTGAATTATAAAACAGTAATGCTGAGAAATTAATAAAAATGATCATGACTGGGTTGAACAATAGATTTATAACCCACTAGCACAATTAGGCAAGTAAGTTGTAAGGCTAGTTGCCAGACTGAATTATACACTTGCCCTGGGATATTTTGAAAAAGCATAGGCTTAAAACGTATTTTTTAAACGTTTTTTTAAGTTTTTACTTTCTTTTATCTTTTATAATCAACATTATACAACAAAACAGATAAACCTAAAAGCATAGATAACCTAAAAGAAAAAACCCTCCTTGACAACATGATTACACATGCAGACATTATTTACACATTTAGGTACAACTTGACAGGTGACCATCTCTCTGTGAACAAATCCATTTTAAGTTAGAGGTGAGCTATTATGTTCTCCATCATTTAAATACTTGTCAGAGTCTCTGAGTCCATTGAAGCAGGATTGGTGAGTCAGGCTTTGTCCAGTTAAGTGTGATCATTTAACTGATCCAAAGCAGTCATCAGAAGTATATGCAATTTATAACTCTCATTTCCACGTGCAGTATCTAGTATTCCATTTAGTAAGAAATACAGCAGAATTAAGGGGAGTATGATTTTCAAGATTTTATCTATTTTGTCTATCTCCTGCCAACTACTTTATACTTGGACAATCCCAGAATTTGTGTGAATGTTTTTTTCACATCCTCTTCAGCACATTGCTACTGAGGGATCCTTACATATTTTCAAGATGTCCTAAAGTATCTCATTTTTGTTTTCCAGTCAAACTACTACCATACATTACTATTAATACCTTGATGGTAGTCAGGAAATATCCTTTCCCACAAGTCATCTTCGATGAAAATATTTAGTTCTATTCTTAATTTGAGACACATTCTCTAATGCATCCAACAGGAGCCATTTATAGATGTGGAAGACATGGCTCTTCATGGGAGAATATCTTTTTAAAACATTAATAAAATACTGCTCAATATTGGTTGGGGTATTCTTAAACCTATCTTTATCCTTATGGTTATAGAGAAAATGTGATATTTGTAGGTATTGATAAAAATTGTTGGATGGTAGGGCAAATTGTTTTTGAAGATAGGAGAAGGAAAAGTAGATCAATTTCATTAGTTCTGTGTATTTAAGTCCATGTCTGCGTGCCTTTCATTAGGCATTAATGTTGTGACGTTGGATGTTCCTGAGCGTGTCTTCCCTGATTAAACCCTGTGTTCACCCAAGTCCTCAAGTCCTGCTCCAGTTTCCTCAGTCCGTGCCTCTTTGCTCATGACAGAATGACCGGACTCTGAAAGAAGACGCCTCACCTTACTGAGGAGGAACACCTCAGTATGACGGATGAGGTAATATACTGGCTCGGTCAAGCCAAGGTTAGGGAGGACCCCATGGCTAGAACCATTGCTACCAGGACGAGGAATATCCTGGAGGAGATGTCCCTGTCTGAGGACTCGCACCTTGTTGGGGAGGTGTGAGAGAACTTTTCAGCAGCTAAGAAGAGGGGTGGTGCAGACAATGATGCGATGGGTAGCCCTGGACTGTGGCATGCCTTATTATGAAAACAAAAAGTGAAGAGACCGCAAATGAGAAGACACACTGGATGTGTTCCTGGGGTGTGTCTCGGTCTCCGCTTTTCCCTGCAGCGTACCGGGTGGAGCCCCTCCTGATACTCAATCCAGCGCTGTTTGCTTCGCCTGCACCTGAAGCTCATCTCCCCACCGCTTCGTCTGCACCTGAAGTTTGTCTATATTATATATATTATGATGTTGTTGCTGAAAATGGATTGACATCAATATTTTAAATCGACACATTGGTTCTTAAATTTTATTAAAATTACCTTTATGATTTCTAACAGGCCTCAGTTCACTTTAATGTCACTACATAGCTATAGGAGTTGTTCAAATTATCACAAAACAAAAAGGAGGTTTTACACTGTGCAATGTTTCAATGGCATATCACATAGCAACATTAGCACTATGCATGAGTGCATGAGTTCCCTCCTGCTCCCCTCGTTTCCTTTGTCGGTCCCTCTGTCTGTCTCCTTGCCCCCTTTGTGGTCCCCTCCTGCCTCCCAGTCGCCTGCAGCCCCTCCGGCTGCCTTCCCTTGCCCGCCTGGGTTCTCTCGGGCTCCTCTTTGTCCCCCGACCTTGCCTGTCTGGCCTCCCTTGTCTGCTCCTCGTCCCTTTGTTCCTCCTGTACCTGCTCCTCGTCCCCCTCTGGTTCCTTCGTTCACTCCTGGCCCTTTTGTTCCACCTGTCGGTGTTCCCCCTGTGTCTGCCTTCCTGGTCTGTGAGTCTGCATTCCCCGTCCTTTGTCAGATTCTGTCTTGGTTTTTGTCCCTGTGCTTGTTCTGTGTTTCTGTTCTGTTCCCCATCTCTCGTTGATGTTTTTGCTTTTGTTTTTCAGGTCCTCTGCTACCCAGTCTTGTCTCCTCCGTTGCCTTCCCTGACTACTTTCCTTACAATCAGTCTATCACAAAAAAAGATGTATGGCAATTCAAAAATTGATAAACACTAAATCAATAATACCTTGAAGAACCATCTCTTTCCATTTTTCATTTTCTTCCTTCAGGTCCTTGTTTTCTTGTCTTAGCTCAACGACAGACTGATGAGTGTGCATGTTGGCCGTATAACTTTAGGAATTCTTCAGCAGGATGTACCTTGACTTCTGGTATTAGAATTGAAAGTAGAGTAATTGAAATACAAGCTGCTGCTAGATGGAAAACAAGGTGAGTGCCACTAAATATGCAGCTTTCTAATGCAGGATTAGTTTATTCCCATTTAAGGTTCGGCCTACTGTCCACTTTCTAGGAAGATCAACAAAAGTTTGGCAGAGCTCACCAAACGCTATGGGCAGCAATATGTAAGTTTATCAGTATTTTGCAAGTTCATGATTAACATGAGTTAGTTCACTGTTCATTTCATACTGCAAAAATATTAATTAACGTCAGTTCACATTAATAGTTCATGTTCAGGTTCATTCAGCCTAACATTCTTTTTGAATAGTGAAAAATAAATAGGCGGTCAGTGAATGATTTCTTCGCTTCTCTTTTTAAATAAACCCTCTTCTGTCCATCTCCAACAGTTGAAGATATAATTGTTTCATTCATCATAAGTGTTGTGACCCGGGAGGCAGGCGAGCGGGGAAGAAGGCAGGCAAGCCGTAAATATGGGGAAAAGGGGTTTATTCAGGCTAAAAGGTAGACGAGGGAGCATACGGCGACAAACATTAATGACTGATCTGACATACTGGGGAAAGACGCGGACTAAATACAGAGGACAAGTATAAACTAACAGGCAACAGGTGAGGACAATCATGGAAATACACGTGGGAAATGAGGGGGCGTGGCACACATGAGGATCGGACGAGCCAGGCATGACAATAAGTGAGGTGGTATAAATTTTATCTGGACTTAAACAGTGCTTCAGAATCTCACAAATATCTGAACTAGTTGAGTTTCTTTCGTTATAAATGTGTGTGAAGTTCTGCGATTAGTTCTTGTGAACTAGGTTGTACACAACACTAATTGGCTGTTCTTCTTTTCAAGCGCTGATCAAGCTGATGGCTTTTCTGTTGCTCTATGCAAGTGTGTAACCTGCGTGGTGCGAGAAGCGGCACTGTTTGAGAAATTAGCCTACTCACAAAATGCGAAATTCAATTGAATACTTTGCTTGCAGAAGTGCTTGCAGAGTTTGGTTGAGTGCCCCTCCCTCAGTGCCCCTCAGCATTGACCGAACGCTCACCGGTCAATTTTTTTTTTTAAATTGATCTATCCTTAGGAAAACACTAAGGATACCAACCAAAGAGAGAAGAATTCAGAGTCACTCACTCCAATACAGGTGAGACAAAAATAAGTCTATAATCAAGTTAAGTAGCTTACATGTTTTTGTGTGCCATTAAATGACAGACTTACAAATATGACAATGCCACGCCCACGGGGGCGGGGTCCAACTGGTGCACCTCGTCTGATCCTAACTAACGCAGTTTAAAAGGAGAACAGAGCGCTATAGCACTTTGCGAAGTATTGAGCCAATGTATCCGTGCCTCACCGAGCAATTTTCTTGTCTTTCGTTTGCCCTAGTCTTCCCACCTTACCTGTCATCCCGGCGTGTGATCCTTGCCTCCCCTCCTTAGACCCGGTCCCGTCCTTGACTCACCTGCCTCATCCCGTGCTACGTCCCCAGCCTCTTGTTCCTTGTCTCTGTGCCTTCTCGTCGGACAGACCTTCCTGGCAACGACCCCTGACTACGCTTCACAACTTCGATTTCTGCACGCCGCCTGGACACCTCCGAACCGGCTCCAAGAGGGGAATACCCCTATCGCGTCTCCGGTCCTCTCCAGCGCGCTCGGCGTTGCTGAGCCGGTTACCTTCAGCAGGGGATTACCAATCCTCGTCGGTGTCTTCTCGTCCTGTTTATTAAACCCGTCACTTCCCTGCATTTCTGGATCTCCGAGTCGTTCCTGGCCTTACCGTGACAGAATACTTCGCCTACCGATGGATCCAGCAGGGAGCCTCGAGAGTCGTGTGTCCGCTATGGAGCGCCTCCTAGCTGCTCAGGTGCCTTTGCCCGATTCTCCTCCCCATCCAGCCTCCTCTCTGCCGATCGCCCTCCCCGAGCATTATGATGGGAACCCAGATAAGTGCAAGGGTTTCCTTATGCAGTGTGGCATTTACTTGGAGGAGAACCCGGAACCTGCGCCCTCATGGAGGTGTGTGATCATCCTGCCGTGGGAAGGAAACCCGGCTTTCAGCTGTTGGACTGTCGACAGGGCAACCGTACCGCAGCAGAATTCTCTCTAGAATTTCAAACCATTGCTGCTAACCTGAGGTGGCCGGATGATTGCCTGCAGACAATCTTTCTTTGAGCATTGAACCCGGAATTACAAGACGAGCTATCTCACAAGGGAGAGGCTCCTTCCTTCAATGAACTGGTCCGACAGGCTATACGCCTGGACAACACCGTGAGAGATCGCCGCCGTCAACGTCATCAGACAGAACCCCTCAGGGGGGCACCTCACCCCGCGGTTGAGCTGGCGGAGCCCATGCAGCTGGGCCCATCTCCGCGGAGAAGACGGCTCCAGGGAGGACTGTGTCTGTATTGTGGAGGAGCCGGACACATCATCTCCGCGTGTCCTGCCTGCCCGTCACGTGATGAGACCATGCTACCGGTAGGTGTGTCCACCCTCTCGATGACGGCTTTGTCTCAGTTTACGGTGCCTGTGTGGTTAGAATGGGGAGGTAAACAACATAGAGGGACGGCGCTCATCGACAGTGGAGCCGCCGGCAACTTTACTGATGCCCATCTGGCTAAGCAGATGAATTTGCCTCTGCAGAAGTTAGCTTACCCCATTTCCGTACAAGGAGTGACTGGGGAGCGGATAATAGATGGAACCATTGTCCATGGAACTCACCCCTTTATATTACAGGTGGGGGTTCTGCACTCCGAATCGTTGGAGGTGTATGTGCTGCCAAAGTCCAAAGATCCGTTAATATTGGGGCTTCCGTGGTTACATAAACAAAATCCCCAACTTGAGTGGCGAGCGGGAGAGATCGCCGCTTGGTCTGAACAATGCCTGCGTGATTGTGTGTCTGTCCCCTGCAAAGCTACAGGAGTGGAGAGTCCGGAACTAGAGAACCTAACGACCATCCCGGAGGAGTACAGGGACTTCATAGATGTGTTCAGTAAAGAGAAAGCTTCCAGCCTTACCCCTCACCGGAACTGCGACTGTGCCATCAAGCTCTTGGACGGAGCTAAATTGCCCCGTGGCCAGTTGTATCCCGTCTCGTTAACCGAAGAGGAGTCTCTAGAGACGTACATTCAGGAAGGGTTAAAACAGGGGATCATCCAACCCTCCACCTCGCCCGTAACCGCGGGGTTCTTCTTTATTAAAAATAAAGTGTAAAAAATCACATTATTGACATGTCTAGGCAAGACTTCTGAGCTCTGAAGCTTATAGACACAGGGGTTGGCTACACATAGGTGAAAGAGACATTCTGAAATTTTATGTAGTTTGATTACTAAAGTGTTAGAACTTTAGAGTGGCACTCTTTTTCTCAAAGTCAGTGGCCTGCACAATGAATATTGATGAGATAGGTGTCACCACACCTCTAGTAGTTTGCATACTGTCAATGGCCCATCAGTCTGGAATGTCACTGCACCCCACACACCCCACAGACCCATCACTTTGGAAAGGCATTTTGAAACACAAGAAAAGTAGCAAAAATACAATCCTTTTTTTAAAATCAGTTTATTGATTGATGAAATATCACAACATAAGTAATAAATGAATATAAGTGAATAAATGAATAACACAACAATTTTTCACTCCTTAGCATGCCAAGCCTCAAAACAGTTTCTATCTGGCTGCAGGCAAAGGTGGACATCGCATTCTTTGCATTTTCAAGGGGTTTTCATTCACTTCCCGCCATGCATCCTGCAATGCACACAGGTCTTTCGTCCAGAGGTAGCCTTCATTCTGCTGTCAGTGATCAACTCAGCCCCAAGAACTGGCACATGAACACCACCGGTTGGCTTGGCAGGGACATTCTGTGTCACACCACACAGCTGTGCAGTGAGCTCCTCCATGAAAGCTTTGTGGGTCATGCTGTCCTCTTGCATGATCTCTCTGTGGAGAATGTAGGCGTTAGTCGCAGAAATGTCCAAGAAGTGAAGAAAGAGCTTCCTGTACCACCTCATGCTCTTGTGCTGCGTCGTGTAGTATTGAATCAGCTGGTCTGACAAATCCACACCTCCCATGTACCTGTTGTATTCTGTCACTGGTGAGGGGCATGGGAAGGATTCGGTGGTCCAGACGCCCTGTCTGGATTTTACTTTCCTCTGTACCGTATCCCCAGCGTACGCCTTATGGATGGTGGAGCAGACGGATACCTCTCTTGTGTCCTTCCACTTCACAAACAGAAGAGGACCGTCCCTTATCCAGCGGTACATCCCTCTGGGTGACTTCTTTGTCAGTGCATTGATGGCACTGCGTGGACAGTCCCTCCTAAACTCCCTATACGTTCCACAAGCACCAAACTTAGACGCATACAAGTTCTTGAAAAGCTTTGGACTTGTATAGAAGTTGTCCATATATACATGGTATCCAGACCCCAAAAACCTTTTATCGATCAGTGACATGACAGAGTCATAAGAGAGTCCCTGGCCCGTGGGGAAGTTGTTCTTTCCAGTGTACTGTATACGGAAAAGTCCACAGTGTATCCATTGCTGGAATCTGCAAGAACAAACAACTTGAAACCCCACTTGGTTGGTTTGTTCCTCATGTACTGTGTCATACTGTGCCAGTATGTCCTTTACAAGGCACCATCCGCTCATCCACAGCAAGACTCCTGCGGGGGTGATAGAATGTCTTACAAGCATCCTGAATGGTGTGCATGAGGGGCTTGATCTGGAACAGTCTGTCATGACCTGAGGTTCCCTTCTTCGCATCATTCAGTCTGTCCTCATCTGGGTCACTCAAGTGAACATTCCAGGATATCGTCCGATACCTGTCCCTCGACATCACCTGTAACAAGAATAAAATGGAAAACAAGTTCATAAACTGCCGTTTAGTAGTACAGACATTGCAAAATGCAGTTTGGAACACGCTGAAACATTATGAAAGTGCCTAGTAAGCAATACAATTGTTTTATCTGATCACCAAATGTATCTCCAAATGTGTCTGGATCGCGTTTCTCCGGTGCGCCATTCAGCAAATTACCATACTAATGTGAGTTGAATATGCGCTAATGCGGATAATGCGGAATATGAATAGTGATCTTCCGGCAAGGGCGGAACTACACGATCCCAATGTATGTAAAACAAAGAAAGGTGACATGGTTTATTATCTTTCGCTATATATCTAATTTCGAAGACTTTCATACTTCGATTGACGTTTTGAAAAGAAGACAAATTGCGGATTTACATAAAGATTTACGCAAGACATGAAAATGAAATAGAGTGTAATGTTATGCCGGGAAATAAGTATATTAAAAAAGCAAATTAAACAAATTAAATTAACAATTAAAATAAGAGAATAACGTGTGGACTTACCCGTGATGGGAATAGAGCGGAAAAGATGTTGTTTCTCAGCCAGTAATCTGTTACGTGATCCAACATCATCAAGGCCATGTAGAATATGAGTCCAATGTATTTGTAGAACTCAGTGACTCCAATGTCCACCCATCTGTATTTTTGACCCTCTTGCTACATTCCTGGCAGCCTGCTTGCTGGTGTTCTGGCAGAGGGTGCTCACGGCATCCTCAGAAAAGAACAATCTGAAGAGACTTGCAGGAGTATGACTGTCCCTTCTGCTTAGCTGCACGCCAGGCTCCCTCGCTGGAAGAAACCGCAGTGGCGATGGAGCCACATCACCATCAGTTTCTCCCTGCCATGACAGTGGATTCAGCTGACACCGTGGCTTCTTCACAGGCACCGGCGGGATGTTCTCCGTGTCTCTGTAAAGTAAAAAATGAAAGACTGTGAGCAATCGCTATAGAAAGCGATAAATATGACACAGTGCCCATGCAGATTTTCTCAAATAAAATAATTCAGTATTTTTAAAATAATTCTTTTCATAACGATTCATAATTCTTTCATGAATAATTAATTCAAAGCGAATTTAACTTATCAGAATTGTCTTCTATGGCATCAATTCGTTGCTCGAAGTGGCAACGTTCTTCCTCGCTGTCTTCACTACCTTCATCCGAGGAGAAATTGCAGTTTTCGTCGCAAGGCTCTCCTGAACCTGGCGCAAAGCTTCAGCAGCAGAAAAGTATGCCTGTGCCATGTTGTAGCCGATCAGTGA
>JAODKF010000001.1:40506259-40525039 GCA_026779585.1 Mormyrus proboscirostris | reverse complement strand
AAACCAAAACTAGGGAATTACAAACAGGTAAAGACACAAGCAGGGGCACAAGGAACAAAACGAAAACCAACTACAAACACTGAAACACAATACAAAAAGAGAGGAGGTGGGATTTGAACACAGGACAGAAAGATACACAAACAACTGGCTGCTCAACGTGTTGAGCCATGAGGCCAACAGAGAACAGAGGAAAACAAAGACAAGAAGGACTGGATGACCAGCAACGCTTGCTGGTCAAATGGGGAAGGGACACAGAGTGAGACAACGGGGACCAACCTTAACATTGTCATTAGTAAAGGGATCCCCGACTAGTAAGACATGTTGGCCTTAGAAGATTAACGTTGGTGTCAGCTACATAAATGTGATATAAAAACACTATATCTTTTTATTTTTAATAAAAGTTTTAGAAAAATCTTTCACTCATAGGCCGCCATTGTTGTTTATGTTTCAATGCATTCTGGGTAGTGACAGCACATGGTTGCTCCATCCTTGGCCTAATGGTGCGTTCGTTTTTCTCTCGGAACTCAGAATTTTGGTGACATCACGTCCGACAATCTCCCGTTCCAGCTTGTGGCTGCCCGATCTGCGGGCCCGGCCTGATCTGTAGACGCATGCACACACTGGTTTTCCGTGTACATCATTATTTGATCTGTATACTGACTGCCTGGCTGAGGCTGTCCTATCTGCGTATGCATGTGCGACACCAGCTACCCAGTGTGGCTGTGACATTGTGGTTACAGCAGGAAAAATGTACGATGAATTGTTTTTCCAAAATCTTACTAAGTATCTCTTGGGTAGAGAAATAGACAGTAATCTCTCACCCAGGGACATGAGCGAACTGAGCCGTGTATCCCTAAATTATACGATCAAAGGTATGTTAATTTATATCTGCTTGTTTCACATGGTGAAATATCTTTTCCCATCTTTATGACTATTAGTCAACTGTGCTGACTAATTAATTGCCATACAATTCTTTAGAATTCTTTATTAAGTGCCTAAAAATTACAGTGGGTTTCATGTTGATCATTAACTTTCATTATCATTATTTATTTTAGCCCTGCATAAGTCTCTGCATCTCAGTACAACCAAATCAGTGAATAATTTAGTGAATAATTATTTAAAGCAAGCCCACATTCTGTTTTACTATGCATGTATATATGTTATGTGCGTTAAAGTTGTTTTTTCTATTACAGTATCTGAGCTTAACATGGACGCATATCAATTTACTATAAATACAGATTTAGGATATTCTGCCCCTATGGTATCCATGTCAAAAAAGTTCATTTAAAGCTTCTTAATCGACAGATGTAGTAAGATTAATTTAATGCAGTTTCACCAAAATTCTTTATGTCAATGATGATATTTATGACAGATGAACGGCTGTTTTACACTGGCCCTGCCAAGCAGTACATGCCCCTTGTTCTCTTAATTGAAGAGGAAAAGAGGTCTGCTCTAACGGAGTGCCACAATAAGCCTGGAACCATCATGGTGTAAGAGGGACCAGAGACAGGATTATTGCTGGTTACTTTTGGCCAACACTGAAGAAAGACCTTGACAGACTGGGTGAGTTCTGAAGGCTGCATTGTTATGTAATCAGTAAATCTTTTTGTTTTCCCCAAAACCATTATTTCCCATGTGTCTTAATATTTAAACATGAATAATTTTGAATTGCTTGTTTTGTTTAGTGGTAACATCATCTTACAGTCAATATATGCACTAAACTTGAAGTTATACTTGTGATCTCATTGTCTTTTTTTCCTCCAAGTGATTAACATCTTGTTAGGTTCATATGTGGTACCCAAAATGTCTTGTTGGGTTCATTTGTTGTACTAATTAAAATTTTCTATATTTCTTACTCAAGGTGAGATGCTGTCACTACTGTCAAATCAACGACCCAATCAAGACAGTGGCACCAGTCCTAAATTCTATTAAGGTGTGCCCTGTAACATTTATTGCAGTATGACTTAAAATATATGCTTTATTGAGCTAATAAATAATGTTTCTACAGGTTAAAGAAGCCTGGACAGTTCTGGGCTTGGACCTCATTGGCCCACTTCGTGAAACTGCAAGATGCAATAAATATGTCTTAACCATGACAGATTTATTCACAAAGTGGGTCGTGGCTGAGCCCTTGAAGTCCAAGTCTGCATCTGAAGTTTCTGTGGCTATAATCGGAAAGCTGTACACATTTGGTCTTGTCAGTAAAATCATAACAGACCCAGGAAAAGAGTTTGTCAATGAGGTACCAGGAGAAGAAATATTTTGTCCTATTGAAATGTTTTTGTTAAGTGTCTTTTTAAAGATGGACACTGATTACCAGTTTTTGCATTATTTCTCACTTTAAATATTTTTAACATATATCTACTAAGTTTGCAACGTTCCCTGTAAGAATCACTGTTAGCAGTACTGTTATTAATCCTGTTTAACTTTTCCACAGCTAAATGAGAACATTTTTGGGACACTAAATATAAAGCATGCAGTTTCAAGTGCCTACCATCCTCAGACAAATGGACATGTAATGACAGTTGTGCCATGAAACAAAATATGCTTGCTTTTTATGAATAATGTATCAATCTTCTGAATTGTGCAGGATGAAAGGACTAATCAAAACATAAAACGTGTTTTGAGAAAGTATGTTAATGAGAATCATGATGATTGGGACCTTCATTTGCCTGCTGTTGTATATGGCATCAACACTGCTAAGCAGGTTTGTAGCTGATGCAGTCATTTTTTACTTTTTTCTGTTCCTGGGTTATTACATTAGACAGAACATTACTTTATATATTTAGAATATTTATATATAGTAAAGTAAGTAATAACATTGCTTTTATGACCAGTGTTCTACACGCCACACTCCATATTTCCTGCTTTTCAACCGACATGCTCGGTTGCCTGAGGTAGAGAATGCTTTTCCAATGGTAGACAATTTTGAAGTTGGTGATCCAGAGGAGGAAGCTGAGAAAAGAGTCAGTGAAATGAAGGCATTGAATGAGAAGGTTAGTGCCCTTTGAAATGATACAGAAAAGGGACATGAATTATTTGTACTGATAAACTTTTTTAGGTTCTCCAGAACATTGAGAAAGCGCAGGCACGACAGCAGAAGTGTTATGAGTGTCGCAAGAGAAAGCTAGTCAGAACCTGTGTGATAAGTGTTGGTGATGATGTTCTTGTGTCTCAAAACCCTAAGAGAATGATATGCTTAGCAATTTTCACCTAGGGCCATTTACTGTGAACAGCATAACCCCAAAAGATGTGGCCACTATAACAAAGGGGAATAGGTCACATCAAAAGTTCAGTGTGTCCCAGCTGAGGCCTTATTACTGGCTGAGAAGTAAGTTCATTGCCTCAGAACAAAGTTTAAGTATTATTTTTTTCAGTGTTCACTTTTATTTTATTTTTTTTATTTTTGCTTTCTTGTTAATCAGAACCTAAACAAACAAAGTTAAAACCTCCTCTGGACCATCAGTACTCCATGTCAGACCAGAGGACTGATCATCCTTATGCAGTTTCTGGAGAGAAATGGGAGAAGGATTTAGGTCCTCTTCAGCATGAACTGGTAAGTGGCCCATCAGTGATATCACTGAATGTTTTGTTTTTTGGTTGTTAAATGTCAATGTAATTGTGTCTTCAGCTTAAGTATGTCCTAGTCACAAGTCGACCTGGGGCTGAATTAATAGCTAAATCTGGATGCGTCTGCCTTACACAGGAGGATTTCTGGAGTCTGGGCTTAAATTGATGAATGGACTCAAATGTGAGTACTGTGTTTTCCCCCCTGCTCTTCTGTACCTCTTTTTGGTTTTTCCATTTCATATTGCGGTAACTGTTTGGTAACTAGTTGTGTGTCTGTCTAGATAGAAAATGCCTGCTTACAGCTGATCAAGGAATCTGTACAGAGACATGTAATTTAATTACTATTTCAGTCATTTAAATTTATAAAGATAATTTTTACGCTAGCTGAATATTTGAATGTTTTGTATAGGAAAAAAATGTTCACATGATCGACTGATTGCTTTGCCAGTAAGTGTTTTTTTGTGTGTGAGTGTGTACATATACTATAGGTATTTGCATACATATATTGATACAAATGTATTCCTGATATTAGGACAACCTAGAATCAATGGATGCAGCATTGTTTCCTGCATGGAGTAGGCAAGAGGATCAACCAGATCGCTATATGCTATGTTTTAAGTATCATAATAAAAATAGTAATAATAAATATTACATTATTTATATGTGACACAAGTATGTTGTCACGCCCACGGGGGCGGGGTCGAGCGGGTGCAGCTCGTCAGCAAGCGACGAGCAAGTTAGATAAGCCGTACCAACCCGGCGGTCAGTGCGAAGTATTGAGGCGATGTCCAGACGCCATACTGAGCAGTTTTCCCGTCTTCTGTCTGCACCCGAATCCTTGCCTTGCCTGTCTCCTCCTTGTTCGATCCTCACCCTCTTCCCTTCCTTCCTCAGCCCGGTTCCCGCTCCTAACCCTCCTGCCCTGCTGAGCCCGGCGTTCCATGTCTCCCCTTCCTCGTGTGTTCTGGTCCTGTGCTTCAGTGTTGGACAGACCTCCCTGGCTACGACCCTCGCTCTTGGACTACGACCACGCATCCTGCCTGCCCCCTTGGTGCCTACGCCCCGATCTCTCTTTGGAGAGTGCCCGCTCGGAGCCCGCGATCGGGCTGGGGAACAGCCCATCTACGCCCGGATCGTCCTGGTTTCTGATTGCACTTGCCTATCTGCTGTCTCAGTAAAGTCTGTGTACCCCGCATTACTGGATCTCCGTTGTCCTTTGTCTCCCGGCGTGACAGAATACTTCGCCACTGTGATGGATCCAGCGGGGACCCTGGAGGGTCGCTTGGCAGCCCTGGAACAGGTGGTCACATCCAATGGCGCACAGATACCCCTTCCAGACTCCCCACCCCGGCCGGCCACTTCCCTGTCGACAGCCTTACCGGAACGGTACGATGGAAACCCGGACCAGTGGCGAGGCTTTTTAATGCAATGCGGGATCTACGTGGAGGTGCATCCCAAGCGGTTCCGCTCGCCCGGAGCGGAGGTGCGCTTCACCATCTCCCTACTGACGGGACGCGCACAGGAGTGGGCGACAGCCCTCTGGGCGGATAACAACCCTCTGCTCGATTCAGGCAGAGAGTTCCACCGTGCGCTCATGGAGGTGTTCGACCATCCGGCCGTAGGAAGAAGACCTGGTTTCCGCCTCCTGGAATGCCGTCAGGGGAATAGAACCACGGCCGACTTCTCCTTGGAGTTCCGGACAATCGCCGGTGGCCGGATGATTGTCTGGAGACGATCTTTCTGCGGGCTCTCAACCCGGACCTAAAAGACGAGCTTGCACACCGAGGAGAAGCGCCCTCGTTTGACGACCTGGTGAGACAAGCGGTGAGACTGGATAACACCGTGAGGGAGAGGCAGCGCCGAAGACAGTCTTCGACTCACCTGACTGAGACCTCCCGGGGGGCCGCCCACCTGACGAATGAGGCTCCCGAGCCTATGCAGGTCAACCGGGCCCCCTTAACCCCCACGGAGCGCCGCCGATGGATGCAAGGCGGACTGTGCTTATACTGCGGAGGACCAGGACACACCATTGCTGCTTGTTCCGTCCGGCCCCGAAGGGAAGACTTCTCATTGCCGGTAGGTGTGACTTCCTTATCTCCTGCTACTGCTTCACAAATAACCGTGCCTGCGATTATAGACCAGGGAGCTAAGCATGTGTGTGTAGAGGCTTTCATTGATAGCGGGGCAGCCGGCAATTTCATTGAGGTCGGACTGGCTGACCGACTGGGCCTGCCTCTACAACGGCTTGCTTACCCCACATCGGTGCACGGGATAACCGGAGAACGAATGACAGAGGGTACCATTCGTCACAGAACCTACCCGTTCCGACTGCAGGTAGGGAGTTTGCATCTCGAAAACCTCGCTGTTTATGTTCTGCCCAGATCTATGGACCCTTTAGTGCTTGGCTTACCCTGGCTCCGCAAACACAATCCCCATGTGGACTGGCGACAAGGGGAGATAGTCACGTGGTCGGCGCAGTGCAGGCGTGAATGTATGTCTCTCCCCTGCAAGGCGACAGGGATTGAGAGCCCCGAACCGGAGAACCTGGAGGCTATTCCGGAGGACTACCGAGACTTCACCGATGTGTTCAGTAAGAGGCAGGCTTCCAGTCCACCACCGCACCGGGAGTGTGATTGTGCCATAGATCTGTTGGATGGTGCCACCCTTCCCCGGGGTCGGTTGTATCCTGTTTCGTTACAGGAAGAGGAGTCACTGGAGAAGTATATTCGAGAGGGATTGGAACAAGGAATCATTCAACCCTCCACCTCCCCCGTGACCGCTGGCTTCTTCTTCATAAAGAAGAAAGACGGGGGGCTACGCCCCGTAGTGGACTACAGAGCCCTCAATGCCATTACAGTGAAACGGAGAGAACCTCTCCCATTGATACCCTCAGCGCTAGAACATCTCCGCGAAGCTGTCATTTTTACCAAATTGGATCTCCGCAGCACTTACAATCTGGTTAGGATTAGAGCTGGAGACGAATGGAAAACTTCGTTTATCACCAGTAGGGGGCAGTTCGAGTATTTAGTGATGCCTTGCGGGTTGGCTAACAGTTCTTCTATTTTTCAATCGTTTATGAACAGAATATTCCAGGACATGTTGTACCGGTTTGTAGTCGTGTACATCAATGACATTCTAATTTACTCCCCGTCTGAACAGGCGCATGTCCAACATGTGCGACAGGTGTTGCAGCGACTCCGGGAGCATCATCTCTACGTTAAAGGGGAGAAATGTGTGTCAAGTTCCTGGGGTACGTCATCAAGCCCAGGGCGGTGTTGATGGAAGAGCAGAAGATCGAGGCGATTAGAGCATGGCCCCATCCCCGGACAATTAAGGAGTTGCAGCGGTTTCTAGGGTTTGCTAACTTCTATCGCAAGTTTATTCAAGATTCGATCTGGAGACAAGGCGACGACATCCCTGTGCTTATTATTCTCGTAAATTGACCTCAGCTGAGCGGAACTACGACGTGGGCGATAGAGAGCTGCTTGCGATCAAATGCAGACTATAATGATGTATACACACACTTCCATATGTGGAGTAAGATGTGAAATTATATATTATTATTGAGTGAGTTTATAGTCAGTGTTCTATTTTAAATAATGCATTATTTTCTAATGGTAAAAACACTCTCATTATGTTTTAGGGTGAAATTATATGGGCTAGTTTTGTTTTACAACACATTACAGGATATTGATTCACACTATAAGCGTTACAAGGCATCCAGGCAGGCAGAAGTGTGAAGTTTTATCAGGAGCCAAGGATGGGTTGAGGGGAGGTACGGGGAACGGTCAAGAATTTAGGATATATTTTTGTTATTTTACCCTTTTTTTGTTAATGTGTTATTTTAAAATAAGTATAAAACACGCTATGAAACATTTTGTTTGAAGTGCTTTAAGGGTAGCTTTGCTTTACAAAAGTTTAGTCAAGAGGCAACATGCCACTCTCTCTGAAAATGAGCAGGGCATAGCCACTGATGATTCATTATTAATGTCCGGATCGTGTTTGTTGTCTACATGAATATTAAAATCCCTCAAAATTATTGCTCTCTCACTTGAAATAATTAGGTCAGAAAGGAATGCTGCAAATTCAGTTAAAAATGCCAAATAAGGACCTGGTGGATGATAAATTATAATGAGGGGGAGAGACAGTGTTTTAGAATTTGAACAGGCGCTTGCAATCTTGAGAAACAACAATTCAAATGATTTAAATTTAAAAGCTGACTTCTGCGTTATTGGAAGTGTTTCTTCATAAATTGCCGCAACGCCTCCGCCTTTATCATTTAGTCGGGGTCTGTGCTCATAACTATATCCCAGAGGCGTCGCTTCATTTAAGGTTGAGTACTCATTAGGTTTAACCCATGTCTCTGTCAGACAGAGCATGTTTAGGACATAATCTGAAATCATTTCATTTAGAATAAGTGCCTTGGTAGTTAATGGTCTAATATTTAGCAATCCTATTTTCATCTTAGTGGTGCAGGTGGTCTGTATCAGCTGTTCTAACTTAATACAAGTTAAATTTGAAAGGGATGCTTTTTGCGGTCTACGCGTACTTTTTTTGGTTCGGGGCACAGAGACAATGTCAATAGGGTGGTACCTAGGTGACGACTCAAGGCAACTCGCAGGTGGCCGGTTTAGGATCTGACTGCGGCCTGGCCTTAGCTCCGGTTTGTCAAAGGCCGCCTAAACCTGTACCTGCATAAAGGCTAACACCTAAGTTAATTGAAATACGGGCTGCACCCTCCCACAAGGGGTGGATACAGTCCCCGCTCAAAAGACCAGGCTTCCCCTCGAAAGTGGACCAGTTACCTACAAAACCTATGCTATTTTCAGAGCACCACCTCGACAGCCAGCAGTTCAGCCACCAAAGCCTGCTGTAGGTCTTGGCGCCACGTCTAGCTGGGAGGGGGCCAGAGATGATTACTGCATGGGACATTGTCTTGGCTAGCTCACACGCCTCTTTACAGTTTCTTTTTGTAACCTCAGACTATCTGAGCTTGACATCATTGGTGCCGACGTGGACAACTATCTTGGAATATCTACGTCTATTTCTGGTCAGCACCTTAAGATTGGCCCTGATGTCCAGAGCTCTGGCTCCCGGTAAAAAATTCACCTCGACTGCTGGTGCTGCTAATGGTCTAGCTATTTTCACGTGTTGTGGGATAGAATCACCTATCACCAGTGCACTTTCAACAGGCTTCTCAGTGGGTGTTTCACTGAGCGGGGAAAACCAATTCGACACGCTGAGAGATGGAAAGTGATGCTCTGGAGTAGCCTTCGTCGAAGCTCAGGCTCTCTGACTATGTCGCCGAGTTGTCACTCATTGCGCCGCGCTGTATAAATCTATTTCTGAAGCCCCCAGACTCCCTGACTGCGAACCTGTAGCTAACTGGCTACCTGGCGACTGTGCTAACGTCTGAAGGCACAACTCTAGCTCTGTAACTCTCTCCGTCAGAGGTTCTACTGCCTTACACTTCCTACAGATAAAGTTGTCGCTATTTAAACTATCATTGCTGATGGATGAACTAAGGCTAAACATTCTACACTCGCTACAAAACAAAACATCAACATCACCACTTGCCATCTTACTTAAAATAAAATCTCACTTACGCTGTTTCTTGTGCAGATTTGCTGAAAAGTTAGTTCTTGCGGTGTTAGGGGATTATGAAGATGAGTTGCTGTGAAGCCCGCACATCCGGGTTGAAGGAGCATAACAAACTTGGAGATCTTTCATGGAAAGTTTAAAAGTCTAATTGACCGTCAGTCTCTCCGAATTAAAAGTTCGAGTAAAAAATACACACCTAGAGATATAGCCCAACATTCTATTGGCCTTTTTTTTGTTTCCCCACACTTGCGAGAGTGGGACATGGAAGCATTAACATACACACCGAGATCTTGTAATCAGCTACCTTTATTTCAGTGGAACCCATAAAATATCTGTACTTTATATTTCTGCTCCCTGCTTGGATTACCTTACATTTATCTGTGTTAAATTTCATCTGCTAAGTATCAACCCAGTCGCTAATTAAATCCAGATCCTGTTGTAGCCTCTCTGCTGCTAGATCACTTCCCACATAGTACACTCAAAACAGTCTTTTAGAGCTTCCATGCTCTCCTCTGACCATCTCTGCACTGAGTGGGTGACTCCTGGCTCTCTGAGCACTTAGGATTCATACACAGGGACAAGGTGCACCAGGTTGTGATCTGATCTTCAAGAGGATCAGAATGGAAGAGGTGATGAATTGTATGCCTCTTTTGTGTTGGCATAGAGTAACTCCAATGTTTTATTGTCTCTGGTGGGTCATGTCACATGGGGAGACATACACCATTATCACAATCACATGTGAGGGATAGTATGGCTGCATGCTAACGGCTAACAGCTCGATGTCTCTACTGCATAGTTCCTTCACAGTGATGTGCCCAGGGTTACACCATCTGTCGTTCACAAACACTGCCAGTCCCCCTCCTTTACTCTTACTGCGCTCCCTTGTCTTGTTATGAATTCAGGTAGTTCGGGTACGAGGGCGAAGCATCGTGCAGGCAGGGAACAAAGGATGTGGATGACCGACTGGCAGCTCAGTGGACAAATGGGGGTTTAATAAACAAAACAAAAAACACTAAGAATACCACAAAAACAAAAGGGAATAAACAAAGACAAAAGTAAAATAAATTTACAAACGGGTCAGGTAAACAGGCAGCAACATTACAACAAACAATAAACCACTGGAGAACACAGCTCAGGCAGGAACTTAAATAGGAAAACTGAACTGGGTAACGAGACAGCAAGAGTCAACAAACAATTAACCAACTGGGTTAGGAGACAAACAATTAACCAACTGGGGAAGGTGCAGGACAACGAGCAATCAGGAAAACACACAAGGGCAGGCACAAGAATGGGTCTCCTTTAGCATCATGATGCTACACTGCCGGAATTCAGTCTGGATTAGTGCTGCTAGCTCATCCATCTTGTTTGGGAGAGATCTCACGTTCCCCATAGTGATGGAAGGGAGAGATGGTCTGTATCGTGTACTTCTTAGGCAACAACACAGCTCAATACCCCCGTCTCTTCCTTCTAAGGTCACTGGGGATGTTGGGTCTGCCAGTAGCACCGTTGCTGGGCGCAGCGTTAATAGCTCCCCTCGAGGGAAAACAAAGGATCCACGTGCCAGGTCTCCAAACAAAGTAAAAAATACCAAATAATGGCCAAAACTAGCAAGAACCGGTAGTGCATTGTTCAGGTCCCCACACAGCAAATGTGCCAGTGTTAAATTAACACTGCATGGTGTTTATTCAGTGTTACCTTTAACACCATACAGTAACACAGCACAGTGTGCAGTAAGTGTTGTTTTACAGTGTTAATATTTATTAACTCTTGCAGTGTTCAGTTTACAACCTAGAGTGTTAAGACAATGTGTCTCCACCCCTTTCCAGATTGCAAGCCCATATGGGTGGCACACAAGTACAAAATGGGTGGCCCATATCTGTCCCATTTTAATGTTCTCTCATTTGAACTCATTTGGACATTCAGCTGCTGTGTTTTACTAACCCACCATAATAAGAAATAATCAGATCAACATAGCCTTTTGTCTTTTTATGTTTTATTTCAGCTCGGCTCCTGATATCCAATAAACTGTGCGCAGTTTATGAAGCTAGGCTGTGTTAGACTAAATGACATGGTTGTTTAGCAGGGCTAAGAAAAGGTGAGAGCTGTATTTCTGCTTAAGCAGATGTAATAGGTGGCAGTTTTATTGCTTTTAGACCACAGCTTGGGATAGAAAAACAAATCAAATCACTTAGCTCATTTAATATTCAGGTTTTCATTATGCTTATATTTTAGAAACCCACCACGATTGAGGATGGTATGGCACTGATATTAGTATTTACCACATTCAAACAGCATGGCATATTTTCAACGAAACACAACACTCCCTGTCTGGGGTCTGTAGAGATCCCACATTAACTCATTGCATCACTGGTGTATGCTGGACAGGAGCAGAACAACTTCTGTGACCGGACGACAGAAAGCTCTTCTGTTACCCCCTTTCAAAGTTGTCACTTCAACCTTTCGACCAGCCTGTCTTGACCTGGAAAGTTTTTTGTGATGACAGCCATAGGCCACTCATTCCTTTTTACTTGGGAATCCTTTAGTAACACAACATCCCCTTCTTTGAGGTTTGGCCTCTTTCCTTGCCACTTATGGCGAAGCTGTAATGTGTTTAAATATTCACGCCGCCACTTGTTCCAAAAGGTGTCAGCGAGACTTTGTACTCTTTTCCATTCTTCCTTGAAGAGAGTCTCGTTCTCAAAGTTCCCGGGAGGAGGAGGTGTGGAGTCAGTTTTTAGAGTCAGGAGCATTGCTGGAGTGAGGATGAGAGGTGATTCTGGATCAGAAGATACTGGAATGAGAGGTCGAGCATTCATAACTGCTGTTACCTCTGCCATGAGAATCGTCATGGTTTCATGTGTCATTCGCGATGTTCCATGCTCAAGCAATATGCAGTCAAGGATGCGTCAGGGGACGCCAATCATTCGTTCCCATGTACCACCCATATGCGATGCATGGGGTGGGTTGAACACCCAAGAACAGCTCTGTTCACTAAGATATTTCTCCAAACTCCCAGAGCTCAAGCTCGTTTCACCCATTTTCAGTTCTCGGCAGGTGCCAAAAAAACGTCTCAAGGCATTGATGAAGCTACTGGTGCTCATTGATTCTATTACTTTGATGTGCACTGCCCTAGTGCACATACATGAAAACAACACTACCCACCTTTTGGATTCAGAGTATCCTCCTCTGGTACGATGAGAGGTGACGTCCCATGGCCCAAACACGTCCAGACCGACATAAGTTTCCCATCTGTTGATATTCTGTTTTTCCCTGCAACTTCCTACAGGTAACACACTTGAAGAGGAGGTCATTGATTCTTCGTTTTGCTCCTACTACCCAAAATCCTGCAGCTCTGATAGCACCCTCTGTGAAATGTCTTCCCTGATGTTTCACAGACTTGTGATAATGACGTATTAGAAGAACTGCAAGATAGTGTCGTCTAGGAATGATGATGGGATTGGTATCATCCAAGCTCAAACCAGACTGCTCTATACGACCTCCAACTCTCAAAAGGCCATGATGATCAAGTATTGGATGCAATTTCCAAAGGCTACTTGAGGCAGGAATGTTGAAGTTTGTGAGTATGCACCTGATCTCTTCCTTATAGCACTCTTCCTGGGTACTCTTTACAAGGCATACTTTAGCTCTCATCGTCTTCTCTGTCGTAGGACAACAGATATGCCAGCCCTGACAGCTGCTGGCTTTAGTGGAGTGAGAGAAGGAGGCGGCAATGTGGATCAGCTGTGCTACTGCTCTGATAAGAGTGTTGAACCTAGAAAAGCGCTCAAAGCATTTAGAACTTATAACATCTTTGGAGATGAGAGTGAGATTTGTTGTGACCTGAGAACGTATCTCAGGGTCAAAGTCAGGATTGACAAGATCAAAGGTTTCCAGGGGCGATTTTAAGAAAGTGCCATTAAGGAAATCTGGGCCTTTAAGCTACCTTGTGTCGGAGAAATGGGCTGCAGCTACAGATCTTGATCCACAGTCAGCCGGGTTCAGCTGTGATGGAATATACCTCCATTGACCAGGGCATGTCGACCATATACCTCCTTGCTTGATTGTGAATGTACCCCAATACAACCTTACTGTCAGTGTAGTATGTAGTGCTGTGAAACACCTCAACCATTTCCATCATAATCATTTCTGTTATTTCAACTGCTAGTACTGCCGCGCATAGCTCCAATCTCGGAATTGTCAGGTTTGGCTGAGGTGCTAACTTCGTCTTCCCAAACAAGAAGCCGACCTCTGTTCGACCCCCTTCAGTTGCAACTTTCATATAGGATACGGCTGCAATGGCTGTCACTGACACATCTGCAAAGACGTGAAGCTCCCTTTTCTGGGCATCTGCAGAAAATGAGGTATAGGTGCATGGTACTCTGAGCCCTTGTAATACTTGAAGAGAATCTCTCCACCTAAGCCAGTCCGCTCCTACGCCATCTGGTAGTGGTGAGTCCCATTCCTTAGCTAGAGCTGTGAGCTCTCGGAGTATGAATCGACCTTGTATAGTGACTGGGGCCAGAAACCCCAGTGAGTCGTAAAGACTATTAACAGTCGACAACACCCCTCTGCGGGTGAATGGTTTCTCTTCCTCAGATCTGGAACATGAAGGTGTCTGTTGTTATATTCCAAGACAACCCAAGGCTGCGCTGTGTTGGCTGATCATCAGCAAAAAGGTCTAAGCCCTCTGCGTCCCCTGCTCGGTCCTTAAGTGGGAATGCTTCTAAGACTGCAGATCGGTTTGAAGTAAACTTATGCAGCCTGAGGTTATAAGCAGCAAGCATCTGCTGCGCTCGATTTAGAACGCTGATAGCTTCTTCCTCCGTGCGAAATGACTTCAGTCCATCGTCAACAAAAAAGTTGCGATCAATGAACCTTCGCGCATCACTGCCAAATTCAGCCTCTCTTTTCTCAGCTGCCTTGTGCAAGCCATATAGGGCAACAGCGGGAGAGGGACTATTTCCAAAGATGTGAACACACATTCTATAATTTCCATGAAGCACGTACAGACGCAAGTGGTTTCCTCGAACTGGTGAATTTATTCCACACGTGAAAACTAAAGATACACATAAACAAAGTAACAATTAATTCTTAAGGCAAATCTCAATATTAAACAAAATACAGACATAAAACATACACATACCTTGTTGGCTGTGTGCTTATCAAAAGAAATTAAGCTTATTTCATTCTTCGTCCACATCCTTCTTAACTGACGTGCATACGTTAACTTTACCGTATTATTCACCTCAGACCTATGACCTCTGACTGGGTAGAGCTACCTTTTGTACTCTATAGCACCATCTGAAGATGACATGTAAAACTACAAGTAATAAAACAAACAGTAAAACCATTTAAAGATAAAGGAGAAAATAAATCTGACAGTTACACATTCTATAATCAACCACTTCACAAGTAAGATCGTTATCTTTGTACCACAGGAAACTAAGGAAGTTTCTATGGTCTTCTTTAACCACGAAGAAATGAAACATGTGTTCAATAACGGCAGTGATCGCCACCTGTTCTTTCCTGAATCTCATAAGCACTCCTATCAGGCTGTTATTGAGGTTGGGGCCTGTGAGTAGGACATCATTCAGTGACACTCCTTCATATGGAGCACTAGAATCAAAGACCACACGAATCTTGTTTGGCTTTTTTGGGTGATAGACCCCAAATAAAGGCAAATTCCAGCACTCTTAGTTTCTTTGCAGTGGTGGTGCGATCTCTGCGTGGCCCTTTCTTAACATATTCTCCATGAATTCCAAGAAATGGGTTTGCCTGTTTAGTGTGCGTCGGAGCGAGGTAAGGCGATTATAGGCTAATTGTCTATTAGGATAAAGGCCCAACCCAGCTGTTGGTGCTGTTCTGATGGAATTCAGGTTCCATGATCTGTAAAAACATTGTGTCTTCGACTGATGGGGCAAGTTTGTAATCATCAGCAGTAAGTGTGACAATTCCTTGACCCAGGTTCTCTCCATCAGGTGCTGCCATTTAGCTGAGACAATAAATGGGTTCTGGATGATATCGGCACCTAGAATCCTCGGTAAATAACTCTTTCACTTTCACATGGCTGTTGCATGGTTCAAAGTAACTTGTACGACCACTTTCTAAAATTGATGTCTTATAGCTATTCACTTGTAGTGGTTTGTGTGCACTTCGTCAATGACAACCGATCCCAGATCCAGCCTTTTCGCGAATGGAGAGTTCTCTAGACCACTGATTTGCTCACAGACTATGTGTACTCTCAGAATACCTCTTCCCAGCAATATATCTCAGATGAGCTTGGTGGCATGCTGGTTCAGGGGTAGATATTTTTGAACGATTATCTGGGATTCGGTTGCATTCAAGAAGAGTAGGCAAAGGGAGACTCAATTTCCCATCTAGAGACTCCGTGGTGTAACCACAGGCTCTCCTTCCTGTTGTCTCTGTAAAACCAGCACACGTCTTCAATGTGTAAGGATATGAAGGTCCCTTAATCTTGAACATTTCTTTTCTGGTCTCACTAGACGGACATGGCCAGCTATCCAGACAGCTAAACACCCTTGCAGAAAACTCCACCAGATACACCTGATCTTGACGAAGTTTACTGAAGCAAGTGTGAAACTGAAATGATACAATAAACACAATCGACATTATCAAATGCTATACTAACCTAAATTACATCGACTAACAAGTAAGCTTTAACATGTAACAATGGTAATGAAATCAAATACTTACAGGCAGAAATAACTGAAATGGAACCGAGTGCAGCTATCACTGTCCGTCCTTAACTAACTCTAATACAGCAATCCACTTCCTGTCTACCAGCATACATGCTATAAGATCGCCCACAAGGTGGTGTCGTCACACTAACATTGAGTTGAAACGGCATGGTATATTTTCAACAAAACGGAACAAATATTGTATGATTTTCATTTGTATCCATAAACTAAATTCTGCAGTTTAAGTTATTATTTTTCTTAAGTGTTGATTTTGTTTTCCTCGCTCCGCCTTTGAGGAAGAAGTGGAGTATTTGTCTCCTGGATGTGAGCCGTGGCCTGAAATGGACAGAAAATTGTTTGCTTTAAGTCATTAAAGGATAAAAAAAAGAAACTGAGGACCTGTACGTCTGCTTCTTATGCCGGGGTATTGGAAAAGAACCGCTCCACATCCCCAAAGAAATCTCAATTGTAGGAGTACATACAGAGTAATAAACAAAAGAATTGGTTTTCCATTGCATTTTCCTCCCAGGCAAAGCCTTGTGCAGCTACATAAACCATAGAGCCTAAACCATCTTGCCTAGTCCCTTGATAAGACAAGAGCCATTTCTGTGGTTTTTGTTCTCATGCCCTATTCATCGTGGTGGATTGAAAAAAAAACAGGAAGTACATCAAAAATGTAAACTGAACACTGTAATAAATTAGTTAATAAATATTGACACCATGAAAATAACACTCACTGCACACTGTAAAGTGTTACAGGTAACAGTGAATGGTGTGGATACATATAGACACCACACAGTGTTAATTTAACACTGATCATTTGCTGTGCACAAATATCTGTAAATGCAATCAAAAAAGCAAAGATGCCAAAAGTATTTTGTTTGGTTATTTATGGGTAAGGTTAGGGCTGCGTTGGGGTTCGAGTTTCCATATAGAAATGAATGCAGAGTTCCCACAAACATATAATTACAAACCTGTGTGTGTGTGATCTATCCAGGTGCTGTTTGTGTGTGTGGTGTAATGGAGTGCTATATGCGTGTGTGTGAGTGTATAATCCACTGAACCAGGGCAGTTAGACGATACAGTTTCCAGTGTGTTTTGTTTCTGTTTGTCTCTGTTATGTCTCCAGTTAAATGATTATTATATACATTGATTCAGTGAAATTGTGTTAGTTATGTTCAGCTGCAGTAGTAAAGTGAATTTAACTTAATCAACAAGACTATGGTTTCATTATGTTACTTAGTCATGCTTTGGTTGACGCTGAACCAGGACATTAATAGGACAGAACAGAAAGCCTTTATTGTCATTGTACAGGGAGGAAAGACAGTAAAAAAGGCATAAATATATAAAATTTACATTTACAGGTGATGGGGAAAGCCCCCAATTCATCAGGATTAGATTTCATTATTTCATTTAGTCAGAGAGGAAAACTTATTTTTCATGTTTATTCAGCTTGCTGAACACAGGCATTTATTTTTGTGAAACGTACATTTCAGAGTAAAAAGGATTATAAAGGCACAGATTTTACCTTGTTGCCAAGAGAACCAGCAACACGTCACAGTGACACTGAGGAGTTTAGAGGAACCGCAAACCCGGGATAGAGGGGCTCAGTGAATGAGGAGGTGAATCTGTACAGGGGGGTCAGTTCAATAGAGGAGACTCTGTAGAAGGACAGAGAACCAGCCTCCCAGTCCAGATACACTCCGATTCTGCGGGAGCCTGAAGGCCGTATGGGTATGCGAGTCGGTTTATCATTATGCAGGACAGAGTAACTGTCAGAATAACACCACAGACTCCATGACTTGTTATTGGATCCAAGCACACAGTCACTCCCTCCTTTCCTCCTGATTCCTTTATAAGTCACCCCTATCCAGGCTCCATCTCCTTCCCACTCAGCCTCCCAGTAACAGCGACCAGTCAGACTCTCTCTGCACAGGACTTGTTCCCACCAGTCAAACCTATCCGGATGATCAGGATATGGCTGCTCTTCTCCCGAGGTCACCTTCCTGTTCCCCTCTGACAGAGACAGGCGTCTGTTTGCTGTGTTGGGGTCCAGTGTCAGCTGGCAAGAGTCTGTAGGCAGAGTAATACCATCAGGCAGACCGGCATCACCATTTTATCACTTACATTTAACCTGTACTGTATTTATCTATACAATATAAAACAGCACAGCTTCCTCTAATGAAATGGGAACTGAAGTATATGAAAAAGCTCAGGAAATATCGGACAGTGTACTACGCCGGCAGCAAAAACCACCAAAATGGTGCACGTGCTAAAGTAACAGCTTAATTACAGTTTAATAAAGTTACAAAGCAGGAACATTCATCAGATACATTAACGCAAGCATATTTACCACAAAAATTCAACACCAAAGATTAATACTAAAAGTGAGTATCTTTACTTTAAAATATAACCTTCGAACCGCCTCTTCACAGCAGCACTCCCTGCAGAATGAGGAGAGAGTCCGGGATCGGTGCCAGTTTAGAAGGGGCCAGAAAAATGGCACCATTGTAACAACTTTTTTTTGGTCCTGAAAACGTTTGTGCTAATTTGGAATCTAAATTCTCCTCCATGAATAGTATATGCCCTGAATATTCTTGCTGCATGGCACTGAATGTGGTGAAGAACTGATTGCACCTGCTGACAGACATTCCGTCGGATTTTTTGTTTTGTTCAACTTTCTCAAGGTGTCGCCGCCTGATCTGACTAGTTTGTGAGTGAAACTATTTAGTAAAGCTAAATTTCTTGGCTGTGTATTTTTCACCTCACAATCAGTGTCTGTCATATGAATATCAGTGCCAGTTTCCCCAAGAGCAGTTTCCCCAAGAGCATTTAATGAGTCATCCAAGTCCACTAAAGTTAGATATGGTGTCCCACAGGGATCAGTGTTGGGCCCACTACTGTTCAATCT
>JAODKF010000001.1:40495055-40506159 GCA_026779585.1 Mormyrus proboscirostris | reverse complement strand
GGACTCCCAGGAGGAGCAGCTCCCCCCCGTCGCCGAGGAGGAACCCTCGTCTCACATCCAAGTCATTCTGAACTCCCAGCGTCGGGGGCAACTCCAATATCTGGTGAGCTGGACCGGAGATGGCCCGGACGAAAGCTGCTGGGTACCGGCTTCCACCATGACAGAACTAGGCATGAGAGATGCCTTCCATGAAGCTCACCCGGACAAACCAGCCCCCTCAGACCTCGCGAGTGGCGACGGCCTCCGGGAGGCGGCCGTTGGGGGGGTGCTGTCATGCCCACGGACGGGGGCGGGGTCCACCGGGTGCACCTCGTCCGATCCTAACTAACCCAGTTTAAAAGGAGAACAGAGCGCTATAGCACTTTGCGAAGTATTGAGCTGATGTATCCGTGCCTTACTGAGCAATCTTCTTGTCTCTCGTTTGCCCTAGTCTTCACACCTTACCTGTCATCCCGGCGTGTGATCCTTGCCTCCCCTCCTTAGACCCGGTCCCGTCCTTGACTCACCTGCCTCATCCCGTGCTACGTCCCCAGCCTCTTATTCTTCGTCTCTGTGCCTTCTCGTCGGACGGACCTTCCTGGCAATGACCCCTGACTACGCTTCATGACTTCGATTTCTGCACGCCACCTGGACACCTCCGAACCGGCTCCGAGAGGGGAATACCCCTATCGCGTCGCCGGTCCTCGCCAGCGCGCTCGGCGTTGCTGAGCCGGTTACCTTCGGCGGGGATTACCAATCCTCGTCAGTGTCTTCTCGTCCTGTTTATTAAACCCATCACTTCCCTGCATTTCTGGATCTGCGAGTCTTTCCTGACCTTACCGTGACAGACAATGATAAAATGTTGCATTTCTAAAGTTTGTTCCTGTTCTGTTTTTTGTTTCCTGCATGTTCTTGCTCCATGGATTCTATTTAGAATCTGCAAACGTATCTCAGTGAAATTACTGATTCGTGTCCCCTCCAGGAAAACATGTCCAGCCAAAAAGCCAGCGCTAGAGACGAGGTAGGAGCAGAGCCTTTCACATTGATCCAGGTGAGGCAAAACTTCAACTATGCCGTATCCAAAGCTATAAACATTATCACATTATCTCTCCCTCTCATTCACTCAGTCCCTGTTTGTCCGTATCTTTCTTTCTCTTGAAAATGTTGTTGCTGTCCTTAGGAAAGCATAGAAGACACCAGACAAGACCAAGGAGAGCCATTTACTCTTGTGCAGGTAAGACATATACAAATAGTAGTGTAGTGGGCAGCCAGGGCCTATGTGTCTTTTAAAGATTTTTGTGGTCTATCCTTAGGGAAGCAGTGAGGGTACCAGCCAAATAGAAGAAGAAAATGGAGAGTTCTTCAGTCCAGTACAGGTGAGACAAAATACAACTTGCACAATTAGGTTGTAAATATACACTGGTGGCATCAAATTGTCACGCAACTAATAACGCATTACACTGCACAAAACAAATTGGTTTCTTTTCAGCCTCTTTGTTCTTCCTTGCATGTTTCTGCCTCCTTGTAGCCCATTGTTAAGTAGTAAGTACAGGTTTATGCTGTTTAAGAGTAAAACCAAACAGACTCTAATAAGTTTTAATTTCTTTTTCTGTGATTTTAGGGAATAGGGAGGTCTTCTCACGTAGACTGACAGAAGGACAAAGTTGTGCCTCCATTCTGTCATTTGCACTGAAGCACAACACTACAGGTATATTGATGACTGACCTCAAACTTCTACACTTATTTTCTGTGGAGACAAGTGCAGTTCCTGCAAGCAAGTACTTTTTGGACAAGTCATATACTGGTGTAGCTGAATTAGAATGCCATCATTACTGCAGAGTATGCACAACCCATCTTAGCATGGCAAAGTCACTAGAGGAAATATTTACATGTACATTATGTTCCTCATCCATAACATTAAAAAATAGTTTACAGGATGGGTATTATTTCATAAATCTTCCATTGAAGGATCAGCTGAAAGATATTCTTGAGAATCAGGGCATGCATGATGCCTGCTTGCATGCTGACGACCTCAGTCAGTGATGGTACCTTCTATCAAACCCTGAAATCTAGAACTGAAGATGATTTCCTATCACTTACATTTAATTGTGATGGCGTACCAGTCATTAAATTGTCAAAATTCAGTATTTGGCCAATACTGTGTTGTGTCAATGAAATACCCCCTGAGAGCAGCGATAAGCATATACTCTGTGGATTGTGGTTTGGGTCCAAAAAGCCAGAAGTGACATGTTTCTTCAAACCATTTGTGAAAGAATGTACCAATTTTTCTCAAGATGGGTTTGACTGGAAGCATCCTGTTGATCAGTCAGTGAGGCATATGAAGGTGCATCCATTGTGCTGGATGTGTGATGCAGCTGCAAGACCACTACTTCAGAATTTTAAACAGTTCAATGGGGAATATGGCTGTGGAACTTGCCTTCACCCTGGTGTGCAAGTTAGGAAAGGAAAAGGAAACTTGAGAGCTTATACATGTTTGCAGGAGGTGCCGGGTGACAGAAAGCATGAAACTACAGTTGAAATTGGAACGATTGTTGAAAAGAAGGGAAGAGGCAAGAAAGTGCACACCACTGCGCAAGATGGAAGATTTTGTTATACCATCCAACTTCCCTCATGTGGTTAAAGCCGTGAAAGTAGTAGCTGGCTACAATGAAAAAACCTATTCATACCAAATTCCATCACTGGCTCTGAAACTTGGTCATTCTCTTAAGAAAATTGCAAGCATTGTTGAGAGCAATGCCACAATTGTTGGAGATAATGATCTAGCAAAATCTGTTCATCGTTACCTTCAACTACATCAGGCTAAATGGAGCGAGTGCATTTCTAGCTGTGCCTTAACTACACTAAGGGAAACAAAGTGGAACACACCTCAGTTGCTGCCCTTTACTTTAAGATGTGAAACTGTTGCACTCATACCTGGATAAAAAGCAAGAAGAAATGCTTAGTCTACTTAAGATTTGTCCTTTACAAGACAGCTACACTGGACTAACTGTCATGCCCCGATTGTCCGCTCCTCTCGTGTGCCACGCCCCCTCATCAGCCCTGTGTGGAATCCCCATGTTCATCAGCTGTTTTGAGTTGTCCTGATTAGTTTTATGTATTTAAGTCCACGTTTCAGTTTGTTTCCCCAGTCCGGTCATTGACGTTACATGTTCTGAGCCTGTTTCGCTGTGTCAATAAACCCCGTGTTTGCCCTGACTCCTGGCTCTCTGCGCCTTGTCTGTGCTCCATGTACCTCCGTGCTGTGACATTAACCAAGGTTACCCTCACGCAAGTCATCCTTTTCAACCGGAGAAGAGATGGTGAGGTCTCAAAAACGCACATGTCCATCTTTGCATCAAGAAAAAAAAAAGACTTTCATGATGATGTTGGACTTTGAAAGAAAACTGTGTCAGCACTTTAAGTGTCTTGAGATTAGGGACAAGCAAGGTAGGAAGGTTCCTGTTCTTTTAAAACCTTTTATGGTTCATTCCACGGAGCTCCTGATGGAGTTCAGAGAACAATGTAGTGTTCCAACAGAAAACCCCTTTTTGTTTGCTCAACCAGGGGCACTTTCTGCATACTGTGGCAGGGACTGCATGCAGTACAGCAGTTTGCCAAAGAATGCAGTGCTAAATAACTGGAAGCATTGTCATCCACTAAACTTCGCAAACACATTGCCACGATGTCCAAAGTTTTAAATCTTGAAGAAAATGAAGGAGACCAATTGGCTGACTTTTTGGGCCATGACATGTGTCCATAGGGAATATTATTGCTTGCCTGAAGGAACACTTTAGCTGGCATAAATGAGCAAAGTGTTAATGACAATGGAAAAAGGAACTTTCAGATTTCAAAGGGAAAAAATTGAATGAAATTTAAATCAACATAGATTGTGTCATGATCCGCTCCGTACGATCCTCCCGTGTGCCACGCCCACCTCGTTACCTTGTGTTCCTGCCCCGATTGTGATCACCTGTGTCCTGTTACTTCCTGACCTGCCTGTGTATATTAGTCCATGTCTTCCTGAGTCTTGCGTCGGTCATTGTGTAGTGTTACGGATGTTCGTGCCTGTCTGCCCAATTAAACCCCGTTTTCCGTCTACCCTGGGACTCGTGCCTCCTTGCCTGTTTGCCTGCCTCACGAATCGTAACAGATTGTCACGCAGCACTGCACACGGAGCGCAGACAAGGGTGCAGAGAGCCAGGGGGAATCACAGGGTTTAATTGTATAAGGAGCAGGCAAAACACAGGCTGACAATACATGACACTGCACACAACATTAATAACCGGACTGGGGAAACAAACTGAAACGTGGACTTAAATACATGAAACTAATCAGGACAACTCAGAACAGCTGATGAACACGGGGATTCCACACGGGGCTGATGAGGGGGCGTGGCACACGAGAGGAGCGGACGATTGGGGCATGACATAGATGGCATGGTAGTATTGTTAAATGTATCTTTAGATGACTGTATAGTCATAAATCTTTTTAAACTAAAAGATTTATTTAGAAAAGTTTATTAAATGTTTGGGTTTATAATTAGAAATATTCATCAAATAATAAATGTTATTAAATGTATCTTTAAAAAGTATATTCAGAAATTTGTTTTAATTAAAAAGTTTATTAATACTTTTCTGAAATGTTTGTGATTATATTTCAAAATATTCATCAGATAATAGTTTCCTGTTTCCCAAAGAAAAAATCGACCCAACAACCATTGATGACTCATCTAGTTCTGAGGAAGAGGAACCTGATAAACAGAATGATGGTCTGTCTGAAGACCAAAGGTCTATTGATGTACAGAATTTGTCTGTTGACTCTACTCTGTGTCACAGTGAAGATGTGTTTGTGGTGGTGGCAAAGCATTATCCAAGCGAACATGGAATGTTCCTAGAAAGAAAGAGTGTCTCCAGTGTCTCAATGCAGAACCTGGAGCTCTTAAAAGCAGAACATGGACTGGGGTTAAATTCTACATGTAAAAAATATAATAACAGCATTAAAGAGAAAAGGTAAAGGTATGATGCAATTCAAAGAACAAAAGAGTTTATGTTAAGGTTGAATAACACAGTCTTATTTTTTCAGAACAGTAGAGTTGAGAGCTATACGAAGCTTCATATTTTCACTCAGTCCTCATCACTGTCACATCAAGTGTGCAGGCGAGCGGGCAAGCAGACAAGAGAGCCGTAGATGTGGGCAACCAGGGTTTTAATTAAGACAGACGTACAGGACTACAGGGGAGCACACGGCTAACTACATCAATGACAGACCTGGGGATACAAACTCAGACGCGGACTAAATAAACAGGAAAGGCTGAACTTAACAGGTATCAGGCGATAACAATCAGGAACTAACACGAGGTAACGAGGTGGGCGTGGTACACATGAGGATCGGGCGAGCCATGCGTGACACTCACATCTTTATATTTCAAACAGCAGCTATTTTTTTAAGTTTTAAAAGCAAGTTATGGCTTTATGATTTTGAAATGTACAGTATATTCTTATACATTTAAATTGGCATCTTGTTTAATGAAAGATGCCAGTTTATACCTGTGTACATATAGGGTGGAAAAAATAGTAAATAAAAGTTCTTGTTAGTCACAATTTTTTGTCCCTAGTTATCCATTTGTCAGGGTGGATAATAATAGACTGCTTATTTTCTGCAGCATTTCCATTGCACATTAACACTTTATTTTCCTGACCAGTTCTATAAATTCATGCCCCCCTCCCCATGTTATAAATAGAAAACAACTTAAAAACTGTTCCTAAAAATCACAAAACGCATTAGATGCTTTTTGCAAACTGTAAACAGTGAGAATTACATTTTATTGTGCGTGTATATGTGTGTGTGCATGTGCGCGTATGTATGTGTGTATACATGCATACAACTCTGGAAGAAATTAAAAGAAAACAGTAAAATTGTTTGTTTCACTCATTTCTCAATTTATGGGTATGCTTCTGTGTAAAATATACATTTTTTGGCAAACTCCAGCGTGGCTATACTCTACTTCTCAGTGATGAAGGGCTTCTAACTTGCTTAATGGGTCTTCAGTCCTGCTTCTAGCAGTGTACTTCACACAATTTAATGTTTCCCATTGTTTTTGAAGGTTACTTCTCTGATTCATAAGGCACTGTTGTATAAGTTAATGGTCATCTCTGGCATCAGAAAGTCCCTTCTACCTGGCTATTTTTTTTAAAGCTATGTGTACATGTATATATACATGTATATATATGTATATATTTATATATATGTCACGCCCAGCTCCGTCTGATCCTCCTGCGTGCCACGCCCTCCTCAGTACCTCGTGTTTATGCCTGATTGTTCTCACCTGTTGCTCGTTAAACTCAGCTTGTCTTGTGTATTTAGTCCACGTCTCGGTTAGTTTACCCCACTTTTAATTTTTTTATTAAAATGTAGGCTTTTGCACAAAATACATTATATAGGTCATTAATACTCTGGTTTCTATGAAAACCAGTAGAAAATGGGCTCATACAGAATTATTCTTATTAGTGTTTTCCCATCGTTTCCCATCTATTTCTTGTCACTGCTTTTGTGTTGTAAAATTGATTTTATTTTATAATTCAAAAAACACTACTGTCTTCACATTTTGGCTGCAGCTGAGCAGGTCATTCTAACACTGATCACATGTTTCAGTTTTGTCTTGTGGTTATTTTGTGTGTCATCTGGATCAGAATGATACAGTTCAGACAGTTTGTCAATAACATACTATTAACTAAACAGCAACAGTAAAGAATAACCTGTGGCTCAACCCCAAAATTAAATCTGATTTTACACTTTAATGTTACACATTAAAGGGCTAAGATTTTGTACACTAACATGCAAAATGACGGCATTTTTCTCTGCTGATAGTTTTGATAAGTATCAATACATAGTGTTTCTATAATTTTACTGTGTATGACTGTTTGGATAAATATGGCTGCATACAGAGCCTTTTGGGCTAACTCCACAGCTGACATTGAGTGGCACCTGGAGCAGAGTTACACGTAAGCATCTTTGCTGAAATAGCGTTTGGCCCTGGTCTGTCCGATCTCTTCATCCTTTTCTGGCAGCAGCGAGGGGACAGGTCTTTGAATGGGGGCGATAATGTAGGTAGCAGGCCTGCTCGGAGGTGGTGAGCTGAAGACAGAAGACCAAATGAGCTGACAATGGCCACCTAGGTCACAGTGACAAGTGACATCTTCTGGTTAAGGTGCTCGGTACCTGGAACGCAATCCCCCTTTTCCGGCAAAGATGCTATAGATGAGGCCACCAGTGATCAGCAAAGATGATCCTCCCCAGCCAATGAAGACAGCAGCACCAATTTCATACCTGCAGCCACAGTCAACCACATGACAGATGTCAGGTGATGTCAAGTGATGATTGTCAATTGTCTGTGAAATGCTGGAACTTCTAACTGCAACTTCTAATGGTTAGAAAAGGTCACTTGTTCAAATCTCTAACCAGCAAGATATCACTGGAGTACCCCGAACAAGGTACCACCCCCACTCACTGCTCCCCTGAAGCTAAAAAATACCAGCCCACTGTGATGTCATATATGAGTTATAAATGCAGAGGACATTTTGTTGTGGTGTTTCATCAATGACAATAAACCACTTTCACTTAGTGCCAGGGATTTTTGGGAATTTTCTCTGATTACAGGTTAAAAGAGTGTTCACTCACTTCTGGGCTTTGAAATTAGGGTCTGAATATTCCTCTCGTATTTTGTTTCCGTAATAGGAGAAGGCTCCCATGCCACAGAGCCCTGAACAAAGACATGATGACCATAAGGAGGTGACCACCACTCCAAGACAGAACGGAACACAACTGGAAGGATGACAAGGTGGGAACACGTACCGGAGATGAGGTAATTCATTCCTGCTGCAAAAGTCACCCTTGCATTGGCTAAATCAGACCCGCCAATCTTGGTGCACTTCATACCCACCAGGGCGAGGACACTTCCAAAAAAGCCCAGGATGATGGAGATGATAACCAGGGCTCGACATACATGGATGTACACTGTTCATCAGGGGGAAGGGATACATACACAGATTTATTTTAGGATCATCCTGAATCGTTTACATCACCTAAACCTGTTTGGAGTACTAATGACTAGTTACTGAATCCCTTTGTACACTGTAAAAAAGAAAAAAATTAAGACAACTTAAAATTTCAAGGCCACTTACTGGACTAGATTTTTGAGTTTTGAGAGGAACTTAAACTTTCTTAAAAAAAAAATAAAATTAAAGAAAACCACCTGTTGTTATATCAAGTAATTATTTTTCATTCAAATAATTTGTCTATAAAAGCTTCAAATTTTTTGTTTTACATACTAAGAATTCCTAACAAAAGTTGTTCCAACCTATTGTCTATTCTTAAGAATTATCTTTCATATCTGTAAAGACTTTAAAATTAATAATTACTAAGGCTTCATCCATTGCAGTGCCCGGTGCCTAGGTGTGCAAAAATAGTGCCCAAAGATGTGCTGGGCTGGGCTTCAACTGGCAGTCTTTGGGTCAGAGGTACAGAGGTTTCACCCAATGAGCTACATACTGCCCACTAGGATTAAGACTCAGCAAAAACTCTGAGCATGTGGCTCTGTGACCTAAGCCTCTCTACTTGTCGACTAAAGGTCACCAGTTCAAGCCCTACATCAGCACCTGTGGGGGCCCTTGAGTAAGGCCTGTGACCCCCACCTCCTTAAACTGTATGTACAGCAACTGGTAACTGTCCATCACAGTCACGTTTGCTGTCATTCCCCACAGGGATCCTCAAAATGTGTCCGCTATTATTTATTACTATCGTGTTTAAAATAAAGATGTTAATTGAACTGTTTTGTTATCTTCATTTATAATTAGTTGACACATTTTGCAGTTTTGAATTTGTAACAAATTTTAACGTTTTTATGCATATGAAAGATAAATAATCTGAACAAAAGAGAATAAGTTCGCACAACTTTTGTTTGTAATTCTTAGTATGTAAAATCAGAAGTTTTATTAGATATGAAAGATAGATTGCCTGAATAAAAAATAATTAGTTGTCACAATTATAATTAGTTTCCCCGCAGCGGTGCTACTGGTGGACAGACCCAATATCCCCAGCAAGCTGAGAAGGAAGAGACAGGGCTGTTGAGCCAGGAGGGAGCGTCATTGCCCAAGAAGGAGATGATACAGACCATCTCTCCCTTTCATCACTATGGGGAATGTGAGATCTCTCCCCAACAAGATGGTGTCATGGCGGGGGTGCGGAAAATAAGTAGGACGTTATAGCGGATCAGTCCAGGAAAAAGATTTATTATCTTCTCTGTAAATACTGGGAGAGAGAGAGCAGCAGAACAGAAAGGAAAATCCAAAAATCGGGGTAGAAAAAACAAGCAGAGGTCGGACGATCAGCGTTGGGATTCAGGGGAATAGGCAGGGCTCGGAATCCTTACCTTACCTGGCAGGGGAGATACCATGATCACAAAGGTGGTTCACCCAGGGCAAGGCCCAGCCATTACATTGTGGCTGTGCTGACCCCTGCGAATTCCCCAAATGTGGGAATCTCGACTGCATAATTTCTGGTAGTGGGGGACTGCATTCACGCTCTCCCCTGATTTTTCTTTTTGTGGGCAGTGATGGCTTGATGGTTAGGGAAGCGCACTTGTAATCGAAAGATTGCAGGTTCAAATCCCCCACCATCAAGTCACCACTGAGGTACCCTGAGCAAGGTACCGTCTCCAAGCACTGCTCCCTGGGCGCTGAATTAGCTGCCCCCTGCTATGTCACGAAAGTCACATATGGGTTAAATTTCGTTGTTGCGCATTGTGTGCTGTGCTGTGCTGTGTTAACAGTGACCACTGATCACCAAATTCTAATTCTTAAAGAATCCAGGGACAGGCAGGTGGTCAGGTGATCGGCGTCGGCAGTGAGAGGGTTTGACTAATAATCGATGGTCGGAAGAGGCAAAACAGAGGTCAGGGGAACAGGAAGGCAGAGGTGTAGACAGGCAGGGAATTAACACTCAAACTTAGCACGGAAGTCTGGCGTGCCTCACGCAAATAAGAAGGCTCTCCAATCACCCCGATGAGTATCAGCTGGTAGAGGAGGGCATACGGTAACCGGTCCTGCCAGTTCTTGGGACCAGTGTAGTAGAAGTGCCCCGGCCACTGCTCGACTCCCTCCTAGAGAAACCCCAGGGGTGTGCAGGGGAGCCCTGTATGACATCATAGAGGCTTCCCCTGGGCAATCCATGACAGATGGATGAGCTAGCAGTGCTAATCCGGTACCAAACTGAATTCTGGCAGTGTAGCATCATGATGCTAACGGAGACCAGGCTAACACCGCTCACTCCAGACACGAACGTGGCATTGCCAGGATTCCAGCTGCTGCAGGCAGACAGGACGAAGGAGAGTGGTAAGAGAAAAGGAGGGGGACTGGTAGTGTTTGTGAATGACAGATGGTGTAACCCTGGGCACATCACTCTGAAAGATCAACTATGCAGTAGAGACATCGAGCTGTTTGCTGTTAGCATGCTGTGGCGAGGGGAAAAAAGACAGGAGACAGCTTTATTGACTTTATTAACCCTCTGGAGTCTAAGGGTAGGGAACACACTTTCACTGACTGGGGCATGGTCACATATTTCATTCAATATCATAAACTTAATTCATGGCAAATAAATTATTTCTTATATATTTGTTTTAGCATAAAACTCATCTTAATCTTAATGTACTTTGTAAATATGTCAGATTTATGTGAAGTATAGACATTGCAAAATGCAGTTTGGAACACTTGCAGAAACACTATAAAAGTACATAGTAAGCAAAGGTGAGTTTGTTTTGATCCCAGATATCTGATCACCAACATACAGGAGGGCCTTGAAGGAATTAAAAATATCTGAGAACCATGGGAAAGAGGGAACATGAAGTTTATATAAAAATATATTGGGCAAATACCTAAATGTTCCAAATTGACAGAAAACAAGGAACTGTCTGGGACAATAGCAGGTCAGGGTGACCTGGCCCAGACACTGGGGAGATTACTAAAGGGGAGTGAGTGAATGTTACTTATCTTTATCTCAAAATAAGGAGAAGTAATGAAAGATGCTGATCCAACTAATGTTTCTGGGGGAGAGGTTGAGTACTAACAAACTA
>JAODKF010000001.1:40455410-40469405 GCA_026779585.1 Mormyrus proboscirostris | reverse complement strand
AAATACGTAATTATGAGAAGTGCCCTTTATTTCACTTGAGCCCCTGCCCCTCAAAATGTCTGTGCACGTCCCTGCTGTAAAGTATGTTTCAAGTGGGGGCGACATGGTGGTGCAGTGGTTAGCACTATTGCCTCACACCTCTGGGACCCGGGTTTGCGTCTCCACCTGGGTTACATGTGTGTAGAGTTTGCATGTTCTCCCTGTGTCGTCGTGGGGTTTCCTCCGGATACTTCCCCCAACAGTCCAAAGATATGCTGAGGATAATTGGAGTTAATAAACTGCCCGTAGGTGTGCATGTGTGAATGAATAGTAACGGTGTGTGAGTGTGGCCCCCGACCAGGGTTGTTCCCTGCCTCATGCCAGTTGCTTCCAGGATAGGCTCCGGACCCCCCGCAACCCAATAGGATAAAGCGAGTTGGAGAATGAATGAATGTATGTTTCAAGTATATGAGAAATGTATTGGCAGTATTTTACAGTATACTATTTGTATTGCAGAACTGAAAGATTACCAACATGAGGTGGTCAGGAACATCTTCTGTCTCCTGAAATCAGACTGAAATCATAAACATGGTTCTAGAAAATAATGCCAAAATATTAACACAAATACAAAGAAAAATAATAGAAAACAACAACATATTTCAAAATATCAATAGAGTAAGCTTATCAGCACTGGACCGTCTCTTGCACAGAAATAATCTGAGGATGAAGTAGGTCTACAGGGTGCCATTTGAACGCAATTCATAAAGAGTCAAAGAACTGCAATATAACTATGTGCAAGTAAGTCCCATACAATCCAAAAATTGATGCATACTCAACACTGTATAAATTACAATATACATATTTCAATACTGTACAGTAATCATACTCTGATTGCTTCACAATAGTGACCACTCCAAGTCTGTATTATGTATCATGTGTGTTTCAGAGTCCTTGAGCTGCTGAGGTGGCTGTAGTGGAGCACCAGTTCATCTTCATTGATGAGGTTAGATTCAACCCCACAAAAAGACGAAGGCGGAGAAGGAATGTCATTGGCCAGCGTACCATTGTTGAAGTCCCTGGCCAACGTGGTGGGAACATCACAATGTGTGCAGCAATTACCAACCATGGTGTCATCCATTACCATGCTACCCTTGGCCCCTACAATACTGTCCATCTGATCACATTCCTGGAAATCCTACACAACACATTCATTCCACCAGATCAGATAGATGGGCCAGAGCAGCTCAGGTATGTTGTCATTTGGGACAATGTATCCACCAGGCTGCTCTGGTTCACTGCCCACCCACATTTTTTAGTTATCTCCCTCCATATTCTCCATAGAATCCAATAGGATTGAGGAATTTTTTTTCTGCCTGAAGATGGAAAGTGCATGACCGAAATCCACACACACATATATCCCATCTCCGAGCTATGGAAGATGCATGTGGAGATATAGCAGTTGATGCTTTTCATGGCTGGATTTGCCATGCTTGGCGATATTTGCCCCGCTGCTTGGCCAGGGTAAACATTGCTTGTGATGTGGATGAGGTGCTGTGGCCAGACCGAAACAGAAGAGAGGATGCAGCATAGTTGTTTTTTTTCTGTAACTGTATTCAGTAAGTTCTTCTGTTGTTTGTAAATGTAGAATGGTATGTGCAACTTTGTGTTGGTTGGGATGAACACTGTGTACATGGTTTTTGTGGGAAAAATACAGTAAAATATATTTGGTACCGTGTACTTCTGTGTTTAGTATAAAAACAATATTCTGAAATATTTTACAATGCACTTATGTAGTCCTATGTACTGTCTGTAGTAAGTGTAACACTAAACAAAAAAAGGCTTACAGTAAGTCATTTTGATGAATAAGTCATGAAGAAGTGGTCATAGTGTTCTACATTAAGCACATCAGTGATCAACTGGTTCTTATAAATGTCTATTCATATCATGGTTTGTGTGTGTCATTTGAAAACAAAATACAATTTTGATAAGAAATTATATTGTTTTGAATGTAAAGTTTCATTTTGCAGGAGAATTGAAGGGTTTTGCCCATTGTGTGTGTGTTGTTTGATTTGTGTGTAGAGTCCTGACAATATGAGGCACGCTTTCACAAAATGCGTGCAAACAACTGGGAAAAACTGTAACACGACTTTGCATAAATCACGAAATGGTCTGAAGCGCAAAAAAAATCGGTGTGCACTGTTAATTGTCTGTGTACTGGACATTACAATTCTGTCATTACAAACGCCCCACTTTACGTCCGTCAAAAGTTATTAAAGCCAGAAAATTGAGTATCGAATATGAGGATAACTTAACCGCGGTGACGTTTCCCACAGGAAACTCTTACTAAAGTGGTAATTTGTAGTCAGTTAGATAGGGATGCTTAATTATCAAATTTAAATTAGCCTGTTAGCGTTGTGATGCAGTTTACGTTAATAGGACGAATGTTTCAACACTGGGCTGAATAAACAGTCGTTACCCTTTTCGAAGTCTTTTTTTAAGATCCTCATAGTCCTTCACTTTGTCCAAAAGAACGGCAAAAGCTTAAAGCAGTATCTGGACGCATGCCCCGGGTTGTTGTGGTCGCACGATGATGACGTAGCGTATTTCACCATCCTAAAGTTATCGTAGCTTGATGACGTTTCACCAGGCTTTGAGGCTGAAAAAAAAATGACAAGTTTTTTTTTGTCTGAGTCCATTTGTTCTGATGCCGTTTTGATTTGGATTTTTTTTTCCTAAGACCTGAGGATGTTATAAAATGAACACCGTACTGCGGTGTTTGTTTTCACCTGGTGTAAAAACTGGTACCGGTGTTGAATGACATCACAGTGCAAGGTAGGGTACTTTGTGCTGAATTTAAAATATGTCTTGTATATAATAGTGCTGGACGATAATATTAATGTAATATTAACAGAAGCGGACATTTCAGGTCCAGAAAGTAAAAATCCAAACCAGGATTTTGTTTCAACCAAACCATTTGAGTATAAAGAGTCACTTTTCAACTCAACTGGTTGGTTGGAACAAAATCTTGGTCTGGATTTTTACTTTTTGGACCTGAAATGTCCGCTTCTGAATAAACATCACATGTTATGCACATGCAATTCTGACTTTGCTAGTCAGCTATATTCATGTGAAAAATTAGGACACTCCATTAAATATTTAGTTCTTTATTAGGAAATATCAACATATCAATATTAAATCATCTTTCAAATCACATCTGTAGATAAAGGTGATTTAATTGTATTACCTATGCAAAAAAGAAACAAGAAACAAACTCACTTTTTAACAGAAGAAATTAACTATGAATGCCCTAATAGCTAGTAAGTCCCCGTTTGGCTGAAACTGAATACCGTTATATTGACTGAAATGCAATGGTTCCATAATGCTGTTTTTGACTCCTGAGGTAATTGGGTTTGTCTTCTCACCACTAGATGGCAGCATTTGGTTAAATTTTGTTTTCTAATAAAGCTAGAAATAGGTCAGGACATTAATTGATGTTGTCTTCAGTGTGAGCTTTGTCTGACACGTCTTTCTTTCTTTAGAATGCTTCCCTCTCCTTTTTTCAAGGAATGTTTAATTCTAGTGAGATTTTAAGTGTCATTATTATCTTATTATATTACATTATTTTCAGGTCCTTTGGAAAAAGGTACAGTTTATCATATTTTTGGGAACTGATGCCTTTCATCAGAAGATAGCAGTTTCATGTTTTCTGTAACTGAAAGCACCTGACAAGTATCTGATCAGTAAGGTTAATTTCATTACTTGGGATAAATCAGTTGAACATTATCTGCTGATGCCCCTGACCTGGAAGATTTGGTCCAAGCCCTGCCAGCAGATGAGAGCTGTGTTCATTAATTCGGCAAAAGTCTGGAGCCATAGGTTCAAACAGGTAGGAGGAATCGATGCCATTTTGCTTGGTTACCTTTTGGCTTGTTTGATGTAGTCTTTTTTGTATTTTCCTTGTTGCTGTCAGTGTTCATATTAAATGTAGCATGTTACATCATGCTTGTTTTTCATTCACTGATTTCCCGTGACAGTTCTTATTTTGTTCAGTGGTGCAACAGCAAAAAGTCTTTTGGAATTTGACCGGGTGCATCTCTGGTTACCACTCTGGTCTGTACCTGTGTTAGGTACTCCTGGTTAAGTTCCTTCAAAGCAGGGGTCGCCTGTCTGCAGCCCCCCACAGGTCTCTTATTTTTCATACCATACTACTAGATTTCATACTGACATATACAGTGCATCCAGAAAGTATTCACAGCAAATCACTTTTTTCATAATTTGGTATGTTACAGCCTTATTTCAAAATGGATTAAATTCAAAATGTGATCAGATGGGCAAAATTCTACACACAACATAAAAAAGCTTACTTGAATTTTTTGCAAATTTATTAAAAATAAGAAAACTACTGTAAGTAGTACAGTAAGTATTCACAGCCTTTGCCATGAAGCTCAAAATTGAGCTCAGGTGCATCCTGTTTCCAATGATCATCCTTGAGATGTTCTGCAGAGTCCACCTGTGGTAAATTCAGTTGATTGGACATGATTTGGAAAGGCATACACCTGTCTATATAAGGTCCCACAGTTGATGGTGCATATCAAAGCACAAACCAAGCATGAAGTCAAAGGAATTGTCTGTAGACCTCTGAGGCGTGATTATGTCGAGGCACAAATCTGGGGAAGGTTACAGAAACATTTCTGCTGCTTTGAAGGTCCCAATGAGCACAGTGGCCTCCATCATCTGTAACAGAAAGAAGTTCAAAACCACCAGGACTCTTCCTAGAGCTGGACGGCCATCTAAACTGAACGATCGGAGGAGAAGGTCCTTTGTCAGGGAGGTGACCAAGAACCCGATGGTCACTCTGTCAGAGCTCCAGAGGTCCTCTGTGGAGAGAGGAGAACCTTCCAGAAGGACAACCATCTCTGCAGCAATCCACCAATCAGGCCTGTATGGAAGAGTGGCCAGACGGAAGCCATTCCTTAGTAAAAGGCAATGGCAGCCCACCTGGAGTTTGCCAAAAGGCACTTGAAGGACTTTCAGACCATGAGAAACAAAATTCTCCGGTCTGATGAGACAAAACCTGCTTCAGAGCACTCTTGACCTCAGACTGGGGGGATGGTTCATCTTTCAGCAGGACAACGACCCTAAGCACACAGGCAAGATATCAAAGGAGTGGCTTCAAGACAACTCTGTGAATGTCCTTGAGTGGCCCAGCCAGAGCCCAGACTTGAATCTGATTGAACATCTCTGGGAGATCTTAAAATGGCTGTGCACCGATGCTTCCCATCCAATCGGATGGAACTTGAGAGGTGCTGCAAAGAGGAATGGGCGAAAATGCCCGAGGATAAGTGTGCCAAGCTTGTGGCATCATATTCAAAAAGACTTCAGACTGTAATTGCTGCCAAAGGTACATCAACAAAGTATTGAGCAAAGGCTGTGAATACTCATATACATGTGATTTCTCAGTTTTTTTTATTTTTAATTAATTTGCAAAAATCTCGAACTTTTTTTGCATTGTCATTATGGGGTGTTGAGTGTAGAATTCTGAGGAAAAAAATGAATTGAATCCATTTCGGAATAAGGCTGTAACATAACAAAATGTGGAAAAAGTGATGCACTGTGAATACTTTCCGGACGCACTGTATGATTTCCCCACGGGGATCAATAAAGTTCCATTATTATTATGATCCTTTCAACAGCAAAGTTATTTTTCCAGTATCAGTCTAGTATTTTAAAAACTCAGGGATAAAAGGAGCATGGGGAGTTTGATAAGATTTGCCGAAAGGAGAATGTCATTAAATTTGATTATAACATTTTTACTTAACAAGCTTTGCAACTTTTATGTAAAATCTACACCATGATCATGAAAAACATCTTGGAGTGACTCTATTGTGAAATGCATTATATCAAAATGAATTGAATTAAACTGAATAGTTCCCTTTCCAAATTTTTGCAGATTTTTCTAACACATCCAACAAAATTTTTACCACCGCTTCTTTATTATGATCTCTGCATGTGAGTCAATCATAATCATTTTTGTCCTTGCTGTCCCAATCAGTCATAGACCATGTGGTGCTGTTTCTTGAGAACTAGTAAAGACTAATAAACTAAGACTAATAAGACACATAAAATGAGACAGGATGAGAAAAGTGAACAAGAACTGGTTAAAAAGGAAATGATGTTGAACAAAACCAACTGATTTGTTGGCAAAATCAACTCTATTGGTAGTTAAACTATAGCCATACAGTATATAACTTATTATTCTGGATAAATTTTCAACCTGTTTTTGTTTTATAAATTTCACAATACTTATTCCAAGAAAACCACATTATCATGGTATTTGAAAATTTTCCAATGCATGCAGCCTTATTATGGATGTCTCTCTGGCTATGCTTAGCTCTCCAGTTAGGAAGGAGCCAGTTTCTATCAGCTGTTAGTGTAATCACGGGGGTGGGTGGGGGTTGCGGCATACCGAATTGTTTCATGAGAATCCACATTGTTTGCAGTTATGAAGAATACCGCAGTGCCTGCATGACTGAGGCAAGTAAACAAGAGTGGTTTACCTTACAAGTCGAGCCCAGAAGCTCTGATAGCTTTATTAGTTACAGATCAGAGAAGCAGGATAAAGTGGACATAGACATTAACACTGTAACACTGCAGCAGCTCTGTTCTCAGGCTCTGTGCTTGTTGTTTTTTTCTTTTTGCCAATGTTGTACTTTTGTATAAGGTGACAAGTGGAAGTTATTATTCACTTAAATTCTTCTGGACATGACCTGATGTTAAAATATATGATGTGTCTGAAGGGCTGTTCCAGTATTTCCACCTTGAGGTCATGGAGATATACTGGTTAGAGACCAGTTCAGCAACCATCCTATTAACTGTTGTCTGTATTAAAACAATAAGACTGGTCTCTGAGCGTTAGAGTTGGCAGACGCCTATTTCCAGCACAAATAACACGGTCATTCGGTTCGAGTGATTCATCCCAATCCTGTTTCTCCTGAAGCATTATAGCCAGTAAAGGATGTTGTGTTGTCTGTAAGTGATTCAGCAGAGTTCCTCGTGACCTGACAGTGGTGGCGTGACATACAGGTGTGCTTCAGGTATCTGTTCTGAGCAAACAGTCTTGTTACAGGGGGGCTGTGGCTTAGCTGGTGGATCTCTTTCCTTGGAATCTAGGCTACTTGCTGTGAGGATCACATCAGACTGCTCAATGTGGAGCAAAAATTCTGTGACCTGAGTGTTTCAGGAGTATGCACATCAGCCTGCCATCATATCAGGATGCGTTCAGAGAGAAAGGGAGTGCTACAGGTGTTCTCTTGCTTTTTATAACATCATTTTGGTTGTGCACTGAAACAAAGGGTCTCTTGAATGGTGCCACTATTTATTATGGGCGGAGAACAGCCCTAGCTTCATTGGTGGCACTGTCCCCGACTGACTGGCTGGATAAAAAAGAGATAAAGTACCCTCCCAAATTTTGAGACACATGTATAGAGGCAGCCCATCCACCCAGGATGGATCGAGGGGGGCCTTAAGTCTTCTGTGTGCTCCCAGTTTGTGAGAAGGTTGTGCGTTCATGTCTCCAACAGCAAGCTACTGCTATGACCCTTGGCATTTTAGTTCAATACCTTCAATGACACCTCCAACTGTACATGTGGAAAGGGTATTAAAAGGGAGTCTCACATCTTAGAGAAAGGCATTCCCCACCCTGGAGGCATGTGATAGATTTCTGCACTTCTGTTTTTGTCAGTTACTGTGCTCAAGTCATCATGTTAATTATCATGAGCATGTTCATTCCTGCTCCTTCGGCTCATGCCCTCTGGGTAGTCCTAGCTCCTTTTGAGATTGTCCCTTTGTTCCTGGTGTTACGTATGGCTTGACAGGCCTTTCATGCCAAGAAATAATGTCCTTGTTGTCTTACAGGTCCCCTCCCTGCCTCATACTGTGTGTATTTATGTATTTTTAGGAATTTTTTGTTCAATCAAACCATTGTACTGTGTTAATATGTGATTGTTGCACATGCATGTTGCTACTTTCTAACACCAAACCTTTCCATTTTGAATAAATTGCAACTATGTTGCATGATGGCAATGCTGTTGCATTAATGGCATGCTCTTGTCAGTGGTTCTGATCCCTCCAAGGATCAGGGCATGAACTTTACATTCAGTGGTCACAAAGAATCTCTCTTTAAACAGAACTGGTTTGGTATAATTTCAGAAATGTGCATAACCCCATCATGTCAGTAGGATAACAGAATATTGAGCTGATTGGCTTGTTTGTTGCCTCTTCCCCTATTGAGGATGCTTGCATACCCCTCCCACCAGTCCTGCTTCTGTTTTTGAGTTTGTCAGGCTGTGGAGTTTGATCTGTGTTACCAGTGACCACTTTCTGTTGTTTGTATTGATTTGCTGGCCCCTAACACCACCTGTCTTTAACCTGATGCAACGCAACCGAGGTAAAAGTGCTGCCCCCCCCTCAACACTGGGAACATTTTACACTGTGAGGTACATTGTCATTTGGTTAAGACAGGGGGTGGTTTATATCACACTCTGAACCTACACCTAAGGTTCCTGTGATGCGTTTTGTCAACCTGTCACGAGGCAAACCAGATCACACTCATGGATCTGTCGGTGTGCTTTCAAACAGGCACACGACCCAAAAATGTGAGAGCCAAATATTAAATAGGCAGCATTTCAGTATGAAGGTGTTTTGAAGAATAACAATGTTTTAAAACTTTGTCTGCATGTCCTGCCTTGCATGTAATCTTTTTGCATATTGATGCAGGGTTATGGTCAGAAAATTGTGTGGAAAACAGGTCGGGTGTCCTGAAAATAATTCACCTTTGGATTCATCATGTAATAGCTCAGAGTTGTTAAAATCTTATCTAGCTCTGATTTAAAGGAACCCAGGGTTTTAGCTTCCACTACACTAGCAGGAAGACTATTCCATACTCTAACTAAACGCTGTATACTGTGTGGCCATTTTATACTGCAATATCTTTTATTAGGGCATCTAAACACCTGTGAAACACCCATTGAACCATGTGCAAAACCTGTCTTTACAATTCACAATAACCCATCTTCAAAAGCAGAAAGTACGTGAAACAGCATAATTGCTGAAATGAGAAAAAAGGGTGGCATTTGGGACTAAGCATTAAGCTTATTTGTCATTACTTCTGCTTACTAGATAGAGGTTACTTATCATTGGTTTAGTTTCAGGAAGTTACTTCTCTCCATGATGACCCTTGCATACGTGTGTGTGTGTATCCCTGAACACTAAGAACAGTTCCTAAACAAAGTGAATTTTTTACACCTTTTTAGACCTGTGTCTTGCGCTCTCCATGGCTGTGGCTCATTGCACTCATTGCCAGACACAGCACCTTTCACACCTACAGGATCGGAGGATTGGAGTCACCTGCAGGTCCAAATATTTAGCCTGCTAGATATTTCATGGGCATCTGCGATGCATTGATGACTCCGTTGGGTCACATTGTAAACAGTACACAGATAGCAATAGCGTGCCGATCGCACACCGATTTGCCTCGGCTTCTGTCGCAATTTCCAAAAACTGTCAGCAAGTGGAAAATCAAGACTAAAATCATGAAATGTGAACTCAGCATCAGTTAAACTGAAATCTGCCATTTGTGCAGACATGCACCAAGTAGAAAAAACAAAGCATCCAAAAAAAAAAATGCATGGGGACTGAGAGAACTGGTATGTGCAGTTGCAGATTTTTGCATATGCAAATTATTGGTTAAAAAGAATAACAACTAATGCTTTGAGATGGCTACTGTGATATAGGTTATCTGCCCAAACAGAGACAAGCTATTTCATCTCATCTTTACTTGTCAGAACATAACAGAGATTTCACCGTAAATTTTGTTGTCAACCATTTTTTCATTTACGTTGTATTTACAATTTAGTCCTGAGATAAAAATTAACACTGCTCAGGTAATTTTTTAAATTAATAATCCTAATCATTTTAAATGTAATATTAATTATTTTTTAATAATAATTATTTTTTATAACGAATAATCACATTTGATTATAATGTGTAATAAATCTAACCATCACATTGCTGTAGTGCGGGGTCAGGTCTAATGTCATTCCATCTCCCTCCAACCATCAGAGGCTTGGTTTTTGCTCCTGACCACCTCCCAATAGCTGGCAGTCTGTCTGTATGGGATCTGCAGCATCATCATCACTGTCACTGACTTCTGCTGATGCTGCCTCCTGCTCCGGAATGGTAGGAGACCACATATGTAACACCCACCCCATGCTGGAAACTCGCATGCTTCATCTAGCCATTGAGTGAGACTCTTGCTTTATTAGACCTGTATGCCAGTGCAGTGGTTTGGCCCTCTCATATGCCATGACACTCATGGGGATGTTCTAGTGGGCCGTGAGGCAGCGTGCAGAAGTAGAGAACTTGGTGAGGGGGAATGTCTCTGTCCCCGCCAACACTTAACTTTCTCCTCTGAGATTTTGTCATCTGAGCTGAGATTTTGTGTGTGTGTGTTTGTGTGCCCATGAGCACATGTGTGTGCACCCACCCCAGATGACGTTGGTGAAGAAGGTGTAATTATGGTTGCTGGAATCTGTCCTTGTGTCTGGAGGGTGGGGTGGGCGTGAACACGTTAGTCGTAAGTTTTTCCTTTTTCTTGGTCACCTGACTGGACAGACACCATGCATTAAGTGTACTTTCAAACAGAGCCTAGTGCTGTGTAGTACATTGGTGTGACAGTACATTGGTACTTAGCTTTAATATGATGAGAATAAATTTGAGTTTTCTGTGATCCTTTTCTGAGAGTAAAGTGGTGTAATAATCTGAGGGACAACTGGGAGTACACAGAAGACTTAAGGCCCCCCTCGATCCATCCTGGGTGGATGGGCTGCCTCTATACATGTGTCTCAAAATTTGGGAGGGTAGTTTATCTCTTTTTTATCCAGCCAGTCAGTCGGGGACAGTTCCACCAATGAAGCTAGGGCTGTTCTCCGCCCATAATAAATAGTGGCACCATTCAAGAGACCCTTTGTTTCAGGCGGAAAATCATTTTTGGATCCCCAAAGGACCAGCAGCAACACATCCCCCACTACTATGGTCTACCTGAACCCTAGGAAAACATTGTCATGAGAGCTGCTATTTGCTAAGGAGGCTGAATTGACATTGTTTACCTTTGGTGTAACTCAAACTGTCTTCCTGTCAATTAGCATGCTCGCCCCTCTTCTCTGGACTCTCATGCAACCGTCGTTGGTTTTCTCACATCTGAGGGCATGTTTAAGCAAGAATTTGGTGAACACTGTATATGCGCGAAATGCCTGGTTGGTGCCATTTGGTTTTGGAATTAGTGTACTTGACAATGACTAGGCACCACCACAATTATGCAATTGGCCCCTACCCAAAAAGGGATTTGATTGTCCATGTCTGTGGGCTTGTACTGTTGACTGTGGGATTTAACTGTTCTCCGAGGTATTTGTCTATTTCAACAAGGTCATGATTATGAAGAATTGTTTTCATATGTTTCTATCAGAGGAGTATAATATTATGTGTAGAAGTATGTAAAATATATAAGTATAACATTATGTTTAGAAGTATGTCTCAAGGGCCCCTACATTTCTGAACTTACATTTGCCAGAATGTTTTATAAATAAAGAAATATTCTTCATAGTTTAAAATGAGTTTTTTTGGTGTTAGCACATCAGAGAGACCCATCCCCCCTTGCCTTCAAACCACATTGCTTTGTTTACCATTCTGTAAGTAGCCATCCCACACATTCCTTTACTTGTCTTTCTCAGAAGCCTGGGCTCTACACAGGTACCATGAGGAAGAACCTGGACCCTTTAGGCCAACTGACAAGGACCTGTGGAATGCCAACTGTGTGGTATCCAGATGAAGCTCAGGGTGACTGTCAGCTTCTTCGACATGCTTGCAGATCCTCCCTTTCCAGCATTCTTTCATACTATGCTCTTGTTGAGTTTGTCCCTCAGACATTCTTTTGTGCAACCCATCATTTTCCAGCTTGTTATGTCAATTGATCGATTGCTCCTCAATTGGTCTCACAAATGGGTCCCACCAGCACCTAACCATTCACGGGATCTGTGATGGATGTAGAGACTCTCGGATGTGCTTGCCACGTATGACAGGTTTTGACAGCTCCAAATGCTAATAATAATTTAAATATTACAGTGACTTCTGCTCTTTTTGACTGACCTAAAACTAGTCCCAAGATGATAAAATTAAATGTATATTTGAAAAGTGGAGTGTGTCACTGAGAAAGCTTAATTCAGCTCAGTGAAGCTGGCCCCGGTTCATCCTTGTTATTGGGTTTCCTGTGATTCATTCATAGCTGGGGGAGTCAGGCTATGATGTGCGCCACGCAGGTGTAGTTGAAGGCCATGGTGGCCCAATAAGATGTAGACAGAGCTGGTGGAGTCTGCATCTAACTTAAGCATGGGCCAGAGACAACTGGTGTGCCAGGGCCAACTTGAGGAAGAACCTCATACTAATTATCGAGAGGCCACTCACGGTACTGGCCAGACAGAGGTGAACATGACATTACTACAAGGACAGACACAAACGCCGGTTATATTCACCTAAATACAACTAACTCTCCATTTATGGGCTTGTATGAGCAACTAAGCAGTTACTTCAAACATGCATCACCTTCAGGGTTGTCTTATGTGAAGACGCAAAATCATCCATGGGCTACTTATATTTTTCAGAAAATGTCTCCATGGATGGTGTAGTATTAGTGATTGGATTAAATATGTTGATTCTACAAAGGGTGCTCCTATATAAAGGGTGACTTGCCTGTGATTACACGCACTTCAGAACAGATGAGCTGGTCCAAAAGATGATCTGGGAGAAGTTCAGGGAATGCACCATGCTCACCATGACACACTGGCTCAACACCATCATCGACTGCGACCCCATCCTGGTAGTGCTCCCAGTCTGCCTTTGCCGTTAAAATGAAGTGTCCTCATGATGGAGAGATGCAGCTCCTGTCTCTGACAGACATTTCACTGAGATTGTTTTCCGCAAGGTCAGTTCAGCAATACAGATGTATAAATATTTCTTTCAGCCTTCCAATTTACTGTTTGCATCCAGTGTTCAGTATTGATATGAATATTAGCTTGTGCACTGAGAGCATACCTACCATCTGCGGTTTTTCCACTTCCTCCTCTTCTGGTTGAAGGCAGGCAACTGGGTTGTCTGCAGGGAAGACTGGTCTGGAGAAGAAGGCTCTGTGCAGCAGAAGTGCTCAGTGCCCCTCTAGCAGACATGCCAGTAGCTCTGTTTTCTCACATTAAATTAAATTGCTAGTGGAACAGCCCAAGATGCCATGCAATAGCATATTAAAATTATTTTTTAAGCAATCCTCATGTTTAACCACATACCATAATCACTCTTTGCAGATGTCACTGTCATGCCCTGCTATCTGATCTTCCCATGTGCCACGCCTCCCTCATTTACCTTGTGTGGAATCCCAATTGTGTCTAGTTGTTGTTAATTAGTCCTGTATATTTAAGTTCGCATTCAAGTGTGTTTCCCTGTTCGGTCATTAACGTTGCGTTGTAGATAGATGTTTCTGAGTGTTTTAACCATATTAAATCCTGTGTTCACCCAACTCCCTGGCTCCTGTGCTCCTTCCCCGCTCCGTGCCCTACATAACAGTCACTCTCACTAGGGTTTAATGGATTACATGTATTTATTTAGGAGAGGCTTTAATCTGAAATAACATACAACTGAGAAAGTACAGCTAGCTAGTCCCTATAGTAATTGGGGTTAAGGACCTCACTCAAGAGAAATCACTCTCATAGCTGAATCTGAATTTGAACTGCCAACCTTGAATGTAAGGAGAACAGAGTCCTAACTTACACAGTCACACACCAGCAGATAGTAGTTCCACTTGTGACTGTTAGGTACCTAAACAGGGTTTAAATTCTACACCAGTGGTTCTCAACCTGCGGCCCGTCACAAATGCAAATGCGGCCCGCGATGCTGACCACGTAAAAAAAAATAAAA
>JAODKF010000001.1:40438384-40455310 GCA_026779585.1 Mormyrus proboscirostris | reverse complement strand
AATAATATGCGGCCCATGAGACTTGAACTTGGACATAGTGCGGCCCACTGCAAAAAAAGGTTGAGAACCACTGCTCTACACAGTGGAGTAAACTTCCACTACTTCTAACTAACTAACTAAACTAAATTCAGAAACACCAGCCCGCAAAATGGCCTTGGTGACATCTAGCCCTAGGACACGGGCACTAGGCATTTAGCTCCAAATGTTTTCTGATGCTGTGTGACAGCCAAGCAGGTATCCCACCAGCTTGGAGTGAGATAGGATAGCAGAACACCCTCATGCCACCTGATCTCCGACCTCTCAGAGGCGCGGCCTGCAGAGGTGCCAATTAGCACCATTTGTGGTGCTGTTGCCCCTTCCGGTAACACCTTCACCCTACAGGACTGACTTTTGTGGCTGACCACGGGACAGGAGCCAAGTATTTCTCAGTAGGGGCTGTTCCTCACCTCGTCTGGTGTCAACCGGCCCCAGACTGCTGTATGACTTATGGAAGGAGGGAGTGAGAATGTTGTCCAAATGTGAGTCCATAAATGGAACCCCACCTCCACCGGCTAATGGTCTCTAGGTCTTTCTGCCTGTAGCCTCTTCTGTTTTTATTATTGAATATGTATGTATTTACGGTGATCAATGTACATTAATTCTGAGAAACAGGAATTCACTATAATAGCTTATATGTTAAATTTTCTCAAATCAGTCCCTGGTTTGCAGTATGTCCGGCAGTAGGTGCATTTGTGTAGCTGAAATATACAAATATCTGTTGTCTTCCCTCTCCCATGTTGCATTGAACGGTCTCAGGGATACAAATGTCCCATAACATTAACAGATTAAAGGAACTGCTCTGCCATCCCTGGCATTTTGACAGATGAGACCCTTCCCCAAAATAGAGACTGGGGGTGGCTTTTGCTTGGTACCTGTCCCTTTTCTTCCCTGTTGCCCGTTCTATTTTAGAACTTGCCACACCTACCATTCCTGCATCCTGTCATCATCTTCATCTCTACTTGTCTCTGGGGAATTGTTGTGAGAAGAGTGATTTGTTTCATTCTCCTCCTTCCCTGCAACTTCTGCCAGCGGGGTTCAGTAAAGCGGCTGTCAAGCACAGCAGCACCCCCCATCCCCCCCCCCCACAATGTTGCTGCAGACCAGGACTGGGTGATGTGCAATGTTAATATTGACATGTCACATCACAACAACTGCAATAGTTAGGTTGAGATTTGGCTTGGGCAATATCTAATTTTTCATGCCATCTGGACATTATACTGTGATGTATGATATTTTCAAAAGCAACATGATTATGCAACACTGTTCTGGTGTGTTGTATTCTGAAATGTTGCAGATAAAATTTGCAGAACAGGAAGTGGGGGGTCCTCACAGACAAACTGGCTGAATGGAGAGCATAAATAAGTTCGGCTAAATGTTTTCACTCGCTCATAGGAAACAAAACTTGGCAAGCTTTGCAATTTTAATTGCTATTCTTTTTCAATAGTATCTAGTATATGTAAAAAAAAAAATCAGTGTAAGGTGTACCACTGCTGCTTTTGCATGCGCATGTGCTCATCCTTGCTTCCAGACTGTGTGAGTTATTTTACAAAAGTGAGTGAGGAGGAGAAAAGTGAACAAGAACTGATCACTAAACTGGTAACTATGGAAATATTTTGGATTCCGTAAGGATGATATTGAGCAAAAGCAAGTGATTAGTAGGCACAACTCACAGCAACACCATCCAACTTACTTTATTTGATCTATTTGTAGATAAAATAAACTATAACTAAATAGAACTTAAGTACATTTACAATTATTTTTTTGTTACATAAATACTGCAATGTTTATCACGAAAAATCCAAACTGTAATATCTGAATTTTTCAGTAATGTGTAGCCCTTACTGCAGATACTTGCATCTTCCATTGTTCCTGTCCGGCACTTTTTCCCCAGATGAAGCATCATTTGATATTGCATCCACTTCTGAAATTATGTGGTGTGAGCTTTGTGTCCTTGTCAGTTAGGGTTTCAAAGGTGTTAAAATGGCCTGTTGCCAGTGCTTGAAGGAAAAAAATGCCAGGGGAGTGAAAAATAGCTTTCCTAAGTTGGCCTAGGGGAGCAGTTTTTTTCACTGATGGGTGAGGGTTTTTTTGTACAGAACTGCTGAACTGAAAAGGAATGTTCATGAACGTTTTATGTTTCATTCTAAGTGTGGTGCTTTCCTGGACAAACAGGCATTTACCTGTATACTAATATATATTTTAATAATAATTTCATTATATATATATTTATATATATAACAACAATAAAATGAAATTACTTTCAGCTTCAGCTTTATCATGCGGGCAATGAATTGAATATGATTATGACATGCAACTGTCCAAATACAGCCGATTTACGTATCTAATATAAGGTATGCGAACAGATAAATAAGCTTGAATTACCTCCACGACCATTTCTTTCCCATTCTCCCTCTCGATCTGCGGTGCTATTCCCTGGGCTTCCTCTCGCCACTTCAAAAATGTCGCGTAAGTAATCTTATTTCCCCTGCACTCGTTCTTCACCATTGTTATCCATGCTGCCTAGCGATACATGAAACCCGGTTTCTCATTGGTCAATTGTGTATTCATAATGGCGATAGACCAATTGTTGTACCTGTTACAATTTCACTGAATATTAATGAACTGGGTTACGTGAGGAGGGGAATTCCCGGTCGTCTTCACGCAAACACCGAAGCGTGCGTGATTTTTCACTCTCCTAAATGGCTATTTAGGCGCTCGATGGCGCGCGAGAGCATGCGCATGCGCTCATCCATCTAATTGAAGCACTGAATTGTCAGGATCTCATGTGGGTGCTGAATAAGAAATAGGAAAGAGTTTTTGAACTTATATGAATAGCCATAACTTTTCCCTCAACATTAATTATTATTTGTGTGTTAAGTGGAGGAGGAAATGGAGGGTGCTGTTTTTCAGGCACTTTTGGTGCCATTTTCAAGCTTTCCTCTTGACCCTCTTCCTCAGAAGTCTGAACATTTTCAAATGTGTTGTACTTCTTGTAAGTCTTCCACATACATTAGAGACTGAAAATACCCTTCCAGGCACACATGAATAGAAATAGTCTGAATAGACCGGTGGATTCCAGCAATGGCAATTTGGTCATCTTCGAAAGTGCTCTGTAGCAGAGCGAACAGTCCTCCTGGAACAGTCTACAGAAGGTGCTCCTGGCCCTGCCTCTGGTCCAAGTTCACACTTCTGCTCCAGGATTGTCAAAACAGAATAGGGCATTTCATATGAAACAATAAGAGAGATGAGGTTGAATCTTTAGGTGGGCAAGTGGGGTCCTTCTCTTATCTCATCCATTCCAAAGTACCCTTCTCTGAAAGGCACCCTTAATGTGGAGCTGGAGTTCTCATATTAAAGTCAAACTTGACTGGATTGTATCAAGAGTGTGTGTGTTTGTGTGTGTATATGTGTGTGTGCGCGCGCATACAAGAAAAGTAGTGCCCTGCTCAGACCGCCAATGTGAGTGCCCTAAAATGCACTACTGCATCAAACTATGAAGTGCTCCTTTTTCATCTTACACTTTTCATTTGGGTTGTTTTAGGAGACTTTTCCTTTAAGTCTTGTAATCTGAGAGTCAGAGACCACCTGTATTCTTGATCATAGCTAGTGTAGGATGGCAGTCTGTATATATAGCACACTGCTTTTTTTGAGTTTTGTTATTTGTTTTTTATACTCGCAGCAAGCAAATACAACCAGTTCAGAGGCTGGTAGACTGTCTACCAGCTGGGGTGTATTTGTTGATGTAAGGCCATTTATATTACCAGTATTGGCCTTGGATGATGAGTAATATAAACGAATGGTCTTAGAAGAGTTGTGACACCCCGTGGAGCTCCTGGAACCACCCACTCCCCTGTAGACCAGTGGTGTTAATTGTAGATTTACATATCATGAATAGTACTGCCTTTGATTTAACAATAATGCTTTGAAGGACTGCATATATCTGGCGAGAATTAGGTTGTGTTCACCCTGGGGCGCCGGTCAGAGCACAAGGAACACACCAACGTGAAGAGAAGGTGAGCTTTACTGAAGGACATGCGAAGCAGATACAGACTAAAGTGGGACATCACATGGATTATGAGCAGGGACGTGGGGGACATGGAGTTGGATGATTGAATGTGTGGTCTGTGTATGTATGTGTGTGGTCTGTAACAAAGGGAACAGTACTGCAATTACAATCTTACCCAGAAAACACGCATCATTTAAGAATTACATTAATATTAAACTAAAATCCTAAAAGGTAAAACAACACCGCTAATACAAACGCAAGTTTCACTATATACCAACACAAATAGAATACATATCTCCCTATTATAGCTGCATAAATACTTAGCCTTTCTAAGTTATAACTATCTAATATACTAAACAGTTTATATAATAAGAACGGACTTGCGTTTACACTTTAAACAAATGCAAATACCCGTCAATAAACACCGCTGGTTATTTACAATAAACTAAACAGATACTCAAACAAACTAAATAACAGCGATACAAACACATATTTAAACGCAGAACATTATACTTACATCTGGACAATTACGCACACGGACTAACTCTGCGCCTAAACTTCCGCGAAACGTTCAACTTCCCTGATGTGCGTTCAAAAATGGTTCGTGCGGCTACAAAAACTGTTAGCCTTTCGTACACCCTAATTTGTAATACAGATATCATAATGGATAATGGATTCAAAAAAAATTAACAAATGTCATTTATTTAACAAAAACTCAGATTTCATGTGTGCAAAAAGATGAAGTCAATAGCTTGTGGTACTTCAATCAAGTGTTTTCTGTAGCCAGTAATCTATCTGTCGCATCTGTTTTGGAGGATTCTTCCCCTCTACTCTTTGCAGAACTCAGCCGGTTCTGGCATGAACCATCTGCTTCAGGTACAGCTACAGTATTTCGATCAGATTCAGGTCCAGAATCTGACTAATGTAGAGTGTGAATCTTCTTTTTCTTTTTCTTTCTTCTTTTGCTGGAATGTTTTGAATCATTATCTTGATGCATCGCCCATTTTTGACCCAGTTTTAACTCTTTGACTGATGGCATGATGTTCTGTATATGAATTTCTTGATAAACCCCAGAATTCATGAATTATGTGGAGCCATCCAGTTCCAGAGGAAGAAAAGCAGTCCCATATATTCACATTTCCACCACCATGCTTCAGTGTTGGGAGGATGTTCTTTTCATGGAATGTAGCGTTTGCTTTTCCCCAAACACAGTGATTTTGATTGTGACCAATTTTGGATTCAACTGTCCATAAAATGGACTTCTAGAAAGATTCTAGTTTGTCCAGGTCCAGGTCCAACTGGCAAAATTGAGATGGACAACTTTATTGTTTTTTGTGTAAAGAGGCCTCTTCCTAGCAACCATTCCATGAAAGCCATGTATATTTGATTGCTTTCTAATTGTAGCATGCGCATGTACCCCAGATGCAGCAAGAGAGGTCTGCCAATCTCTAGAAGTCATTTTTGGGTTGATTTTCATCTGAATTATTATGTTTCTTTTGTTTCTTGGGGCATCCACTTCTAATCTGAGTTGCAGTCATGTTCAATGGTCTCCATTTGTAGATTATTTGCTTCACAGTAGATGGATGGAGCATAAGTCTTTTGGAGATGATTTTATAACTTTCCCCAGACTGATGTGCTCTCATTACCATCCTCCTGATGTCCTGAGATCTCTTTTCCTCTCAGCATGGTTTACCTGGTTTCATCTCTGTTTTAATTAATCACTGTGGCTCAAACTCTTTCATAAATATCTCTCATTTGATTGGTCTGTTTAATTAAGCACTCAAATATGTCCCACCAGATTCCAATACCTACTGTTGCGATTCGTGAGGCAGGCAAACAGGTAAGGAGGCACGAGTCCCAGGGTAGACGGAAAACGGGGTTTAATTGGGCAGACAGGCACGCGACATAACATCACAACACTCAATGACCGACGCAAGACTCAGGAAGACGTGGACTAATATACACAGGTAGATCAGGAATTGACAGGACACAGGTGATCACGATCAGGGCATCACACGAGGAAATGAGGTGGGCGTGGCACATGGGAGGATCGTACGGAGCGGATCATGACACCTACCAGTTCATTTACTTTTGTACCCACACTAGAGACCTGCACTCCCGCGGGAGTACCGTGGGACCCGCGGGACCCAATGCACCGAGTGTGGCGAGGGACAAGATTTGATGGCTGAATGCGGGTACAGGCGGTAAGGTGTATGTGCGGGTTGTGGGAGAATAGAATGAATCCCAGGACTCCCACAAAATGGAATTATCTTAAAATTAATTTATTAAAAACAAATACTCTATTATTTATCTACTGCACAAAAGCAATAAGAACGACTAAATTAAAATCATAACAATTTACAGGCGCAAGGTCGGAAGCTAATTCTCGCATGGTTCATGCACGGAACTATAGGCCTATAGGGGACTGAAAAATCCGTTCCACGCAGGTCTCTAACTCACACTAATCCATTTTTATTTACTCAAGTATATAGAATTGATAAACATAAACTTCTTATTTTATCTAAAAAGACAGGTGCTGATTAAATAAGAAAATCATGGCAAAAATAATAGGAAATTCTAATTTGCTCAAGGGGTTCACAAACTTCCAAGCAGCACTCTATGTTGGGGTTAAGGAAGAGGGCTTCTGTACAAACCAATTCTAAGACCCTAGAGATTACTCAGGGTGCTTTTCCACAGCATGAAATACAGTACTCTTGGTATGGTACTTGCAGTCCATTTGCTTTTTCATTGACTTCTGGTTGAGTACCAGTACCAAAAGTTCCAGTACCAAAAGTACCAAACCAGCTGGGGTACTTCTTTGATACTTCAGTACTTTGGTGGGACTTGAAATGCTTTCTTTGCAAAATTATGCAAAATAGACTGCCGCTGAAATACAATACAAACGCCTCCTTAAAAAAGTTGTGATGAAAATAATGATGAACAAAGTAAAAAAAATGCAATTTGGTCATAAGAACATATACAACAAAAAGATCCAGAAGGCATGACAAGAAAAAAAAAGGATGAGAAAAAGTATTTTGTTGAATATACCAATACAGCACGTATATAGTCTCATCCGGAATAAACCCCTTTTTCCCATTTACGCTGCGGCTCTCGCCTCCTTACCTGCTCGCCTGCTCACAAACATGACACATATAAAATACTACAGCCAATTTTCAAATTCAGTACAAAATACCCCACCTCAAATTGTGATGTCATGATTCAGTTGAATTCTTCCAAATAATTATGTATAAAAACAAATATATATATGTCTCGTCCTGCCCCTCCGGTCAGCCTTATATGGGAGGTATTTTCTGCAGAAAATAAAATGAAAATTATAAAAAGAAAATACAATCTCCACTTTGCCATTTAGTTTCCAAAGTCTGTGCAAAATTCCTGCAAAAATTAAAATTAAAATGAAATAGCACTGTCATGATCCGCTCCGTTCGATCCTCCTGTTTGCCACGTCCACCTCATTACCTTGTGTTCCTGCCCGATTGTGCTCACCTGTGTCCTGTTAACCCCTGCTTGGCTGTGTATTTAGTCTGCGTCTTTCCCCAGTATGTCAGATCCGTCATTGTATTGTCACGTAGATTGTCCGTGATCGTTCATGGCTGCTCTGTTTTTCCCTCTAATAAAACCCCGTCTACCTCGTCCATCTGGCTCCCGTCACCTGCTTGACCGCTCACCGTACCGCCGATCGTGACAGAATGACGGATCTCCCGGAAAGCACAGCGCGGCAGACCGAGCCCCAGAGGCTCGGTCTGCTGCAAGAAGCTGTCTACTGGCGCTCTCAGCCTGAGGTATGGGAGGACCCCCTCGCCCTGGAACTGGCCACCCGGGCGACGGACCTCCTGGAAAAGGAGCGTCCCCCCGGACAGCAGTACCCGCTTGTTCGGATGCGCAAATATCTTCACCGCCTGGCTAAGTGTCTTACGGAGCTGCGAGACGAACGCGTTGCCCGGTGCCTAGGCGACGTGTTCGCGGCGGCTCCACATTCAGCCGCCGGCACCACTAAAGAGCACAAGGGAAGGAAGGAGGAGAATGCCCCGCCGCTCTTCTTGGGAGCTTGCTCCCTGCTCCCTATCTGGGAGGACACCACGGCTGTCTACCCGGTCAGCCCCGCCGATGAGCTGCTGCCTCCGCTGGAGGCGTATCCCTATTGGCCGGCGCGCCTGGGACAAGGGGGAATACGGGTGGTGCAGGACGCCATTCCCCGAATCCCCGCGGTGCTTAAAGGGCCAGTCCGAGTGTTCTCTGCTCCAGACCTGCCGGTTCTGGACGTGTCAGCAGCGCCGTCTGCTGCTGCTGGCCGCACGCCCGCGGCCGAGGCGCCCCCTGCTGGCCGTACGCCCGACTCTTCCGTCCAGCCCAGCCCGCCTGCGCCCACTGGGGCACCCCCTGCTGGCTGCATGCTCGCCGCGCCCTCCGAGGCGCCCCCTGCTTGACCGCTCACCGTACCGCTAATTGTGACAGAATGACGGATCTCCCGAAAGCAACTCCGCGGGTCGAGGAGGAGCGGCTCGACCTGCTTTGGGATTGTATATTCTGGCAAAGCCGACCAGAGGTCCGGAAGGACCCAGGACTGCAGGCCGTCGCCCGGAGATGCCAGGCTCTCCTTGAGGAGAAAGTATCTTCAAGTATCTTCAAATATCTTCACCGCCTGGCTAAGTGTCTTACGGAGCTGCGAGACGAACGCGTCGCCCGGTGCCTAGGCGACATGTTCGCAGCGGCTCCACATTCAGCCGCCGGCACCACTAAAGAGCACAAGGGAAGGAAGGAGGAGAATGCCCCGCCGCTCTTCTTGGGAGCTTGCTCCCTGCTCCCTATCTGGGAGGACACCACGGCTGTCTACCCGGTCAGCCCCGCCGATGAGCTGCTGCCTCCGCTGGAGGCGTATCCCTATTGGCCGGCGCGCCTGGGACAAGGGGGAATACGGGTGGTGCAGGACGCCATTCCCCGAATCCCCGCGGTGCTTAAAGGGCCAGTCCGAGTGTTCTCTGCTCCAGACCTGCCGGTTCTGGACGTGTCAGCAGCGCCGTCTGCTGCTGCTGGCCGCACGCCCGCGGCCGAGGCGCCCCCTGCTGGCCGTACGCCCGACTCTTCCGTCCAGCCCAGCCCGCCTGCGCCCACTGGGGCACCCCCTGCTGGCTGCATGCTCGCCGCGCCCTCCGAGGCGCCCCCTGCTTGACCGCTCACCGTACCGCTAATTGTGACAGAATGACGGATCTCCCGAAAGCAACTCCGCGGGTCGAGGAGGAGCGGCTCGACCTGCTTTGGGATTGTATATTCTGGCAAAGCCGACCAGAGGTCCGGAAGGACCCAGGACTGCAGGCCGTCGCCCGGAGATGCCAGGCTCTCCTTGAGGAGAAAGACCAGCTGGCCGGGGAGCACGTCTTGGCGGATGCACGCCTCCACCTCCGACGTTTAATTGACGGAGTAGAGAGGAAGAGAGGTCAGCCGTCCCTTGCCTGCCCCGGTCGGCGACAGAAAAAAGGGCGCAGGGGAAAAGAAGCCCCGATGGTCTTCCTGGGTTCCTGCTCGCTGGTCTCAGCTGGGGAGGACATCTGCACCGCCTGCTGGCCGCGGCCGAGGCGCCCCCTGCTGGCTGCACGCACCAGCCTGACTCTCCCGTCCAGCCCAGCTCGCCTGACTCTCCCGTCCAGCCCAGCTCACCTGAGGAACCCCGTGGGGTGCGCCCGGAGTGCGCACCTTTGGGAGGGGGTTCCTCCCCTGCGAAGGACGTGTCGGTGGCGCCCTCCGAGGTGCCCCCTGCTGGCCGCACGCTCGCCGTTGCCGCCGCGCCCTCCGAGGCACCCCCTGCTTCCTGCACGCCCGCTGCCGCGCCCTCCGAGGCCCGACCGAGGACTCCTAAGGACTCCGAGGACTTCTAAGTCCTGATTGGTCACAAAACATCAACAAACTAAGCTAAACAAACAAAATTCTCCTGCTCCATTGGTGCACCTTGGTAGCAAGGTAAAGTCCACACATATAACACAATTTACTGGAGTCAGCCTCAGCTTCTAGACTCTACTTGAGATATGTATATAGATATTAATTATATGACAATGAATCACTGTTTGGGTGTTCCATTGATTAATGATTAACACATTGACGTATTGCCATTGAATCACTGCAAATACATGGTCAGCATATGATTAGCATGATTAACACTAGTATGTTTAACATGATTACTTATACATTGGCAATTGTTTAACATTCATATATTGTCTACTGCAATTATTTTATAAAGCTAGGATTCTCTGTGCACCAGCTGGGGTAGCTTTAAATCTCATCCTGCAAGTGGTTTCTCCCCCCCTTTGCTCTGCTGTCTACCTCTCCGAGGTCCAAGCTTTCTTCAGGGTCTGCGGAACTAACTGCAGGCAGCTATCACTAAGCGAGGTCACACAGTATTTAAAACAATCTCTTCTTACCTAAGGCCTAAAACATAACAGACCCAATATTGCCTTCCCTCCCGGGCCTACCAATGTCTAATTGTACTACCACACCGATTCTAATGTCTTCGTGTTTCCTGGCCATGGTGTCGCCATGTGGCAAAATCACACGCAGCTTAAGTTAGTTACTTATCGGCAACTTCTGATTAATTTATCTTCTTATTCGTAGCAACTTATTATACGGCTTAAGTTACTTCTAGCTTCTTTATAGGAGTGTGTTCACAGCTGCACATGCTATACAGTTTTTAGTTAAGATATTTTGAAAATAAGTAATAAGATATTATGTTGTATATATGGCAGGTTTGCCATTGTAAGGAAACACTGAAATTAGCCTGGGCCAGGCTGCCATGTTTTCACCTAGGTAACTATCTGGCCTTGGCTAATTTCAGTGTCATTAGAGTGGCATGCCTGCCGTGTACTATGCATGTCATATTTGCCTTACCCAAGATGAATAAGACCTCCACATTCCATTTGGAAATATGGCTTCTTATTCAAATGAATGTGAACAATTGATCAAAGTGTCATGCGACCACTTTACTGTTACAAATGAAAAATCACATTACTGTATGCCCCGGTAATTCCACCATTTTCAATACAGAAAGACTTTCTGATATAAAATAAATATACATTCTATAGCTCAAACCTTTTATTTATACATTATTTTGTATTTCCAGAATGTCTTGTAAAAACTGCATCCCTTGTATAGTTATTGTTATTGTAAAACTGCATCCCTTCTAGTGGTGCTGCGAATACGAAGCAAACTTAAGCACCAAAATAACACGCTACAAATAAGAAGCTAAACGAATAGGAAGTTGCAGATATTGTAAGTCGCTAACTTAAGCCATTAGTTTGGGCAACACCATGGCCAAGAAATACAAAGACAACGAAATCGGCGAACGTACTGAGAAATAGCAGTGATCCGTAGCTCCGCCCACCACCCTGCTCCGATTAACATATATTTGCATGTAGTTAACTTGAAAATGAAGGCAAAGTAGGAAATGAAAAGTCAAATTGGAAAATGAAAAGACAAAAAGGGTTTTTAATTTTATTTTTCAATTTTTCACATCTGACTCATACATGAGTGGAAAATGCAAAAGCAAATGGTGCTATTTCATTTTAATTTAATTTAGACTTTGAAAACTAAATGGCAAAGTAGAGATTGTATTTTCTTTTTAGCATTTTCAGTTTCATTTTATTTTTTGCAGAAAATGCCTCCCATAGCCTTACCCCTCAGTTCTCAGCTCGTCTAATGAATCACGCCTGCATTATTTGTCCTTGGCCCTAGTTAATTACTCACATTTCTTCTTCATGTATTTAAGTGCTCCCTAGTACTATGCTCGCTAGTCTGGTCATTGTTGTTTGTCAGTTCTTCTGTGCTTGTGCTTTCTTCATGAATAAAGCCCCCTATTTGGGGTTTTACCTGCAAAATGCTGCATTGTGGGTTATCCCTTATCTGCGTGCGTAACAGTGTATATTGTATCAACATAATGTACTAAAGTAACACCCACAAGTAATTTGAATCTCTTTTTCCCAGTGCAGGTGAAGCTTTATATAAGCAGGTTCAGTGACAAGGTGCATTTTAGCTACTTGAATGTGTTCAGTTGTGAAAAATTAAGGATCTTCTGCTGTGGGGCTCTTGGTGAGCTGGGGCTACAGTACAATCAGGTTCTCTGTCAGATTGAGGTCTGATGCCAGACCTGACAGAATCTTGGTACTAAGAGTTTGCATCAGTCTGCATATTTACTCATATGGGAAACAGAACTCTTTTTTTACCATTTGGTTTGGTGTGAGCACAGTTCTGACAGTAAATAGACAGTAGTGACATGCTTGTGTTTGTAAGCCAGACTGCCTCAGGAAGAACAGTTTTATGATCCCATCAGTCCTCAAAAATGGCCTGTCTAAGAGTGACCAGACAAATGATAGAAATCTCTCCAGGTCTTGATTACCATATCAATCTGTGGGACTGTATCTCTGTAGTGCTAGCATCGTTAAGCAAGCTCGCTTCCTATGCTGATGAGAGAAGTGTGCACCATGTAGGATGAGACCCCATCACTGTGCTTTAATCTCAAACATAGATCCTCCTCTGCACAATAGCTTTCAGAAGGAGCTTGGTGTACCTTAATCACTTGTCTTGACAACTGCTGTACATTGGTATAGCTAATGGCAGGCAGTATGTTTGAAAAACAGAGGGACTGTTAAAGTAGTAGTGCTTGTAGCTTAACTAACTCAGTAGATGTATACTGACCCTGTGTAACCATTCTTAGCTAAGACATGGAACAAGTGGAGGAGACTGGCACTTGAATGAAGAATGAAGCACCAATCTTTTTGCATTCATGTTTGTAAAGGTGTTAAACAAAAACTGTTCAGCTGTGATGCCTGCTTTAGTTTTTATGTACATCTTTGTTGAGTTTCACATGTAATGGCTTTCATGTAATGGCTATACCATTTAGCAAATTAAGATGTAATGTACCAGTCAAAAGTCTGGACAAACCAAGCGTCTACAAAGGAGTGATAGTGTCAAATCACCTGGCCACCTGACCTAAACACAGTAGAAATGGTTTGAGAGAAGTTTGACCATCCCTGCTCTAGTCAATCTTATCCGCAAAGAGCCGGTGTGTATGCAGGTTTTTAGGATCACCTGTAGGTCAGCTGTTAAAACCCAGGTGTGAGGACTCTTCAACCAATCAGTCCTATAATTAGTAATCTAATTAGGAAGTTGCAGCAAAAACCCATATACACATCGGCTTTGTGGATAGGATTGGCCCCCCCTGGACTAGAGAGTGAGGGAAAAGAAGCCAATGAGTACTCAACATATATGTGGGATCTTCTTCAGGACAAGCATCCCAGGAAGCCACCCAATGAAACTGGAAAACCCAATCTACAGAGCCACCGAACCCCCCAACAAATAATACCTTTTGCTCAGTGCATAATTCCATATATATATTATCTTATAGTTTTGTTATCTTTATAAATACTCTAAAATGTAGAGAATAGTATAAATATATTTTTCCTTGGGTAAGGGTGTCCAGATTTGGAGTGGTACTGTATGCATGAATATTTTGCTTGCATTTAGAGAGCAATTATATAAAAATTTTGCAAAAAAAAGTTATATTCGTCATTGCACTTTAACAAAGTAAAAACATTTTTTTTTTGAGTCTGTAAAATATACAGTAATATTTTAATTGCATACTGTAGCATTTTATTATGCCTAAATTATATGGTTAATTTAGGAAAATTTTGGAATTCTGTTATCAAAATGTACATGAAATTCTTAAAAAAAACATACTTAATCATCCTGCTATTGGGTTTACATTTGATTTTTTATTAATAAATCGTCTGCTTAAAGTTTCAAATTATATATAAACGTTTACATGTTTACGTTATGTGTTGTTTTGATGCATATCCTGTCTTTTTGATTATATGACATTTATTTTTTTTAATCAATATTACTGTTTGGTCATATGAACATAAGTTTATTATGAAAATGAAGTGTATGGGTGTGGTGTGACCGTAACAACCTCTAAAATTTAAGCTGTTTTTAGTTACCAATTTCTAGTGGATGTGCTGTTACCGTGAAATATCTCCCCTCTAACTAGCTATTGTGCATTCCAGGGAGCTGGTAAGCAGTATGGAAATTTAACGTTCAGAATTAACTGTGTATGATGACAAAGGAATGATAGACAGCAGCCAGCAGCAAAGGGAACCATGGCCTGGAAAGCCAGTGAGGAGCAACCAGCAAGACAAGACAATTTGTCCACTGGATGCAACTGAGAGTCATCCATATGAGGGAGGGGAGAGGGAAGGCATAAAGGATATAGTTGGGCCACTCGTGAGCCAGGGCATCTGGACCCAGAGATCTCAGCTCATGCAGTTCTGCAAACCAAAGCAGGCACAGAAACATCTGATTGGTGGCAAACAGATCCACCTGCCCCCCAGTGATGCATTTCTCTCCACACAGCAGTGCCCTAGTTCAGCTATGAGTAATATGGATAGGAGTGAGGGAACTGAGCCAGCATTGAAAGGGATGCAGATGGAGGAAGCTGAGCTGAGCAAGTCATGTTATGGCAGCTAGCAACCCCGCCAGACAGAGTAAGGTCTGGTAGGAAAAGTGACAGTCCCTGCAGAATTGTGCAGTCTTTGTCCAGAGCGCAAGCTGTTTGGGTGGAGTAAGAGAGGCCAGCATCTGCCTGGAGTCCAGGCTCATATTGATAAACTCCATAGTCTGGGAGGGAACAAGGGAGCTCTTCTCCCAATTGATGGTAAAAGTTAGGGCTGTCACAGGCTGTGCAAATGACACAACCAGGAGCCAGTCGTCCAGGTATGGCAAGACCAACATGCCCCGGGGGTGTATGGGGTCTCACAATGTGTGAACTCACGCAGAGCTAGGGAGAGACCAAACGGGAGAACACAATACTGGTAAAACTGCCCTTGGAAGGCAAATTGCAAGAAACACCAGTGTAACAGAAATATGAAAATATGTCCTTGAGGTCAATCAAGGTGAATCATGCACCTGGCATGATCGCCTGCATGACATCCCTGGTGCAGAGCACCCAATATGGCGGGTGCTTGAGATATTGGTTCAGTCCCCTTAGATCAAGAATGGGCCTGAAGCTGCCATACATCTTCCTGACAAGGAAGTAGGTGGAGCAAAAACCGGTCAGCTATCGTGCCATTTTGTAAGAGCCTGAGTAGTTTCATCTGAAGGGCTCAAATTTGATACGGGTTGCAGACCACTGTGGTTTGCATTGCAGCATGTAGAGGAGGTAGACCCCATGGAGTCAATAGCTTTGACCGGTGGTTTTACTGTGCTTCGCCACTTGGGCGCCAACGAAGTGGGGCCCCACCAGGTCTAAAGGGGTGCAGTACTTGACAGACAGATTCTAGTCGCTAAGCTGGGGTGTGACTCTGGCTAGTTGGGGGCTAAGGCTGAGTAGGACACAGGGTTGGTTCTTGGAAAGAGAGCCCCGGTACGGTGCCTAAATGTTGAGTTAAGGCCAATCTGCAGCAGGGGAGAGAGAGGAGCGAATGGCAAGCATTAGGTATGCCAGGGTATTGAGCAAAGATGCTGTAGCACTACAGGCTCTTCCCAGAAGGTCATCAATGTGGCAGCACTCTACATTTAGACAAAGGATGCTCTGCCGCAGGGCCTCATCTGGTGAAATGACAAGGTTCCACTAGAATTAGGTGATTAGTGGTCATTGTCAACACACCATAGCACACAGTGCACAACAACGAAATGTGTCCTCTGCATTTAACCCATATGTGACTTTTCATGACATAGCAGGGGGCAGCTAATTCAGCACCCAGGGAGCAGTGCTTGGGGACGGTACCTTGCTTAGGTATCTCAGTGCTGACAGGCTGGTGGGGGATTTGAACCTGCAATCTTTCAATTACAAGTGCGTTTCCCTAACCATCAAGCCACTATTAGCATTCTCCCGAATCCGACTGTATCGGGATTAGCCATCACCACCAACTTGTGAGTGTCACAGTCTGTCCCAGAAAACATTGCTGAGTGTTATGCCTCCACAAGAACCTCAGTGACGTTTGGGCAATGGGGCATGCAAAGGTCATTGAATGATGCTGCAGAATATTACATGGCTCCTGCATGGTCTGTAGGACATCCAGCTGTAGGTGAGCTAAAGCTGCCCTAAGCATGCTCTGATTGGGAGCTGCTGCAGGAACTGATGTAGATGCAGAGCTCAGAGCAACAGAACCACTGTCACTGAGCAGACAGGGCGAGGGGACGCAGTTCCCTCCTCACTGTGAACCCTGTCCATGTGGCTGGTGAACAGAGATGCAGAAGCAGTGACTAAAAGAGTGTCCCCGTCTGACTGGGCAACTGACATGAGGCATGTAGGAGAGGCAAGCATGGTGCTCCTCCACAGCCTGGAAGCCCGCAGCTGGGGCAGACTGCATTACAGACAGCAGAGCCTGAAAATGACTAACGTTGCTGACGAGTGCTCAGAACTTGCGGGTTAGGCCTCCAGAGAGTTCCTCTTAGTTGCTACTGTAGCCAAGTGGGGAATATTGATCCGTTTGCCCTATTGGTTCCTGTGTTCTGGGAGGGGCTTAGTGCAGTATATAGTGGGTGGGTGGCTAGGTACGGTGCTGAAGCGGTTCCTGTTGCTGCCTGTGGAGGTAGCAGGCATAAAGCAAGTGCGCAGGGGGTTAATTGGTGCACTTGTGGTCATCCCTTACCCATCGATATGGGTCAAGTGGCTGGTGTAATGCACACCTTTTGGGAGCTGTGTCCTGTTGACGGTAAGCCCTCGGCTTTAATATGCGTGCCCTGCGATTATACATACAGTCATTAAGTAGCTTGGGGAGGTGGTGAAGGCAGCTCCAGCCATGTTATACAGTCAGGTCCATAAATATTGGGACATCGACACAATGCTAACATTTTTGGCTCTATACACCACCACAATGGAT
>JAODKF010000001.1:40420726-40430910 GCA_026779585.1 Mormyrus proboscirostris | reverse complement strand
AGGTGATGGAATAGGTTGGTTGTGTTGCCAGTCTTGGTTTTCACAAACCGACGACATATTTTACAGATCGTTTTAATCTGTGCCTCGTCATTTTTCAGCCAAACCACTTCCATATAACGGAATTCGTGTTACCTTTTTTGTCGACAATTTCAACATCTTTGGATAATAACTTGAGGTTAGATTCACTTTCCTCGCTGCTTCCACTAATTTTTTGTCTTCCTGGTGTCAAGTTTGCTTCGCAATTGTTCTGCTGTGTGATTGGCTCTTAGATTAATCCATATCGAGCAAAAAATGTCTAGAGCTTATCATCATTATTAAAATAAAATAAATCGCGATTCGATATGATATCGCTAATCGGCCCAGCCCTACTTTATTGTAGAAGCTGAAGCAATACTATTACAAGACTTGCTCCAAGCCTGATGGTGCATAACGCCCCGTAACAGAGGTGGGAGGAAGGAATAGGGCTTAACAGATGGAAAGCAGTATCAGCGTCATAGGGGACAACACATGAGAAAACAAAACAGGGATTGGGTCGCGGAAACAGCTATGTAGGGGTTTGGGCTCAGTCATCACAGACTGGGCGTACCCCCTTGGGGCCTGTGAGACAAAGCAGATCATGGTCTTACAGAACTGATTAAAATGAATAGGTTTAGCGAATGAATTTGCTTGTCAGCTTTAAACTTCCCAGTGTTATAGGTACCCCCAGTGTTATAGGTACATTTTGGAAACGTATGATTTTTCTGTCTTTTGTGGTTACAGAGCTATTTAAAAATGTTTCTCTTCATCCGATTGGCTCAGTGGCACTGATTTCTTTGAAATTGTCAGCAGCCAGAGAAATGGGCTGAAAGCATGTTTGTATAACGAGGTCAGCCTGGTGTAACCATAGATACAGGAGGTTTGGGTTCTTAGTTTACTGCTGCTAGCCATTACTGCATATTATATTTGATAGGTGGTTACTGTATAATAATATAGGGCACCAAGTTTCAAGCCCTCATTCTAGTGTACAAAATACATTCAGTGACACACAGAAACATTATTTAATGACAAAGTCAAGTAACGCCTTGCTGCATTTTGTTCACGAAAGCGTAAAGATTTTTCGTGCAGAGAAATCAAAAGGAACATTTCATTTTGTGCACAGAATTGATATCAGCAGATTTCGTGGACTGATGAAAGCCATTTTGTGGACAAAATGCATTTTGTGAATTACACGCAATCATATATATATTTTTTGTATATTCCCTTCACCACCACCCCTCTGCGGAGGACTGCTTTATTTTTAATTTCCATTGCAGAAAAAAAGAAGAAACACAAAACAAAGACAAATCAAAAAAAATAATAACAATAATAATAGGAATATTGAAATAAGGGACGAGTGGCAACAACAACAAGAGTAATAGCAATAACAACATTTGTAACAACTGCAGCTGCATCTGTGGTAACATTGTGCGTATGCGCGTATGTGTGCGTGTGTGTGGCGTATAGGTAGGTGTGGTTATGTACCTATATGTATGTATGTATGTATTTATGCATGTGTGCAAGTATAAAGATGCTGGATGGGGAGCCACCAGCCCAGCCCACAACCCCCAGCCCAGTACCAAGAAGGCCTGAAAGCTAGACACTTGGGCCAACCCCCAGCGGGAGGCCCACCATGCACTGGAGAGGCCTGAGCTCCCCCGACCCCACCCCCTTGGCAGGGTGGACCACAACCCACCGTGGCAACCCGGCATGCCAACACCAGTAGTGCTGAGGTGGAGCAGGGAGCCCACCCCACCCACCAGGAAGCTGGCCGAAGGACCATAGAACAAAGTAGGCCCCCCACCCAGCCCAAGACCATACCCCCAAAGCCACCGCTGGCACACGGAGTGCCCCAGAGTACCCTGAACAACCACTGTGGCCCCGCCCCATGGCATCACAGTACAGGTTCCCACCTGGCCCACCACCACCAGAGGGAGCTGTCCCCCCAACAGGACCACCCAAAACACCCCCAAGACTGCCCCAGTGTCATCCATATGGACCGCTCCATCACTCGCCCTGACTGCAAGTCTCAGAAGAACAGATTCAAATATGCGAAATTGTTTCTAGTCCCAGAGGACGTGGGTTACTAGACCACAGATTTGTCTAACAATCGGCTTCTTATCTGCCCTCAGAGCCCTCACAGCCGTACTTCTCAGTTCACGGTACAGACTGGAGTTGCCATCAAGTTGTGCGCTGAGATTCCTCTCAAAAATATCCAGGGTGCCCTGCGAGATGTAACACCTCCTTTTGGGAACACCGACAATACCAACACAACCCTCTGCAATTTCCAAGGTTTTATCACGGAAGGTCTCCAACATCACAATAGAGTCAGCAGTTGACCACAAGTGTGCAAGTTCTTCACACAAAATGAGTGTAAACTCATCTGAAACAGCTTGATCTTGGAGACTGGCCAATCTCGTTCACCTAGTATAGTGGTAGCCTACTGGATTTAATCTTTAGTCTGTGGTTAGAATTCACAAACTGCCCACTTCTGTAGACCCTGCAGTTCTGCAAGGATCTCCAGTGTTTGCCCACAAGGATGTGATCTATCTCCTTCACCACACCACTAGTATTGGACTACTACCTCCAACGATGTGTCAAAAAGAGTAATCACTAGCCAGTTAGGAGCATAACAAAAACCCTTCTTGCAATAGGCAGTTGACCAGTGATATGTCTTGACTGTCCCTCTGAACATTCTGTGGACTGTAGCTCTATCAGTATATTTGCAGACAGTATGTGACTCCTTGTGTTAATCCATTCATATTCACAATTTTATTGTTGCATTTTACTCACAGGTTGCTCATTGTGTCTGATCTGAACTGCTGGGAACAGTGTTATTCAGGGAAAATGGTATAGTGACACTAATGAATACATACAACAGTATAAGTATGAGCCCAGGAGTTTGTATTTTACTATATTTAAATCAAGTTAAACATTACATAGATCTGCAAAATCAAAGCTGGCACTCCACCTTCTGGTCATTGGAAGGTACTACTTCCCCCAACTGCGCTGGCCTACCTCAGCGAAAGACAAAAGGCATTTTGTGGCTCAGCGAAACACAAAATACATTTTGTGGTGCCTTTTGAAACTCAGCAAAACACAAAATGCATTTCATGATTCCACAAAAAATGCATTTTGTCCACAAAATGACTTTCTTTAGTTCATGAAAGGCATTTTGTTCATAACATGATTATGTCACATCACAAAATGCACTTTTCCACAAAATGACTTTATTCTGTCCACAAAATGCAATGTTCTGTGCACAAAATGAAATCCTTTTGATATCTGTGCACAAAAGGAAGAAGCTGTTGTGGACAAAATGCCGCAAAGCATTACTTGATTTTGTCATTAAATAATGTTTTTTGTGCCACAGAATGTATTTTGTGCATGAAAATGAACACTTGATACCTCATATAATACCCAGAACATAAAATCAAGGATGTAACTTTGGGCTGAACATTGGGGGCTGCTGTCTTTATATGATTATTTAGGGGAAGGGTTGTATAGGCACATTTAGTTTATTGAGTATCCTTTTCATAGTTCTTGAAAACTCAAATATCTGGAAAAAACAAACACAAACAATTAAAATGCTTATTTTCATCATTCTCTTGGACAACGGTTTTTTCCACTCAATTTCCCCAGGGTATAAACTTGTTTCCAGCTCAAACATCAGTTCCAGATCGGGACAATGGAATCGCTAATTCATTCCTACCACCTGATGAGCCTGTGAAATTCGGGCATTTGCAGGTCAGAAACAGATGCCAAGGAGGTATTGGAGGTGTGGGTTTAATTAACACTATAAATTGGTGCTAAGCGGGTCGCAGTCACACCTGTTGGGACAGCACTCACAACGTTTACATGCATACTAAGAAAATTTTATTATTGTGTTTGTCCAAATAAAAACAGACTTTTAAAGCATGTGTACTGTAAACATCAGTCCAACTGAAATCGTACTAAATTGAATTTCTCTTATTTGGACTAAGACACCCAGATAATGTGATTGAGAGTCGATTTAATCCTGCATGTATATGTTCAATTGGACTCAAACTGGCCTAGGCTCTCTGTGCATGTTCCACACCTTCTCCCCTGGGCTTTGACCTGGAAGTAACAGGAGAAGCTTGCACTGTTAAAAATTAAATTACCCATAGGTGTGCATGTGTGAGTGAATGGTAACAGTGTGTGTGTGCGCTCTGCGATGGGCTGGCCCCCTGTCCAGGGTTGTTCCCTGCCTCGTGCCCATTGCTTCCGGGATAGGCTCCGGATCCCCCACAACCCAATAGGATAAAGCGGGTTGGAAGATGAATGAATGAACGTTAGAGTAAGGTAAACTGCCAAAACCTTGTGCTTCTTCTTTCGAGAACCAAGTGGATTGACAACTTCAAAGGTATCCTGATAGAACATAACACTAATTGAAGCTGGTTCTTGTTTTAGTAGCGGTTTTCCTGAAATGCTTTCCTATTTCTTATGTCCTGAAATAAGTTTGCTGTTGAGGTTTGGGAATGGGTTACATCATACTGCTTCTGTACTGATCCACTTTTAAAAAGTGCATCTAATGTTTTCTGTACAAGTATGTACTGGGCAAAACATTCCCTACCACTGTCATCAGTGCCAAGTAATAAGGACACAGGTTCTACATAGTTGAACTGTGTTTTAAAAGCAGTCTTTCGTTTTTGACTAGTGCTCAAAATTCCAGTATTACAGGCATTAAGGAGATCCTCCGGTTTAATTTCCTCTATAATGTTTCTTACAACAGTCTCAGAGATTCCAAGACCAGTCAAATTATCACTTTATTTCTTAAGTAAATGTTCCAGACCAATGTCATGGACATTCTGAAAACCATCGATCATTGTCTGAAGAGTACATTCAGGCAATAATAATTTAAGATAAAAAAAAAATTTAGATTAAAGAGTGTAATGTTTGTAAAAAGAGACTTCCATCAACAGAATAAACCTCTTTTGGATCATCAAAATTGCTAGGCTCTGGACCACTTGACTGATCCTGACACCCTGCAACTACAGGTATTTCAAGAAAACAGTCTTCTAGATGTTCCACACCATTGTATCTGTGCTTCCTGGAAACATGGGATGCAAAACTGGATACTACCACAGACGTTACAGCACATCTTTTAAAAGGACAATGAATTTCCAGTCCCTGTTGAATATGTGATTTCAAGTGATGCATAAAAACACTTAAAGTTTCACATCTTAAAGTACAAGAGCTCAATGTACATTTTAGATTATTGTCCGATTGTTGACACATTTTCAACACAGGCACCTCAGCTTTGTGATCTCTATACATATGTGCTTTGAGAGTCCTTGAGCATTCAGGCACCCCACACTGCACAGTAACACATAATTAGATGTGTTACTGTGCAACTTTGTGTGTTGGCCAAACTCAAAAACAGTATTAGACACATGATCACACAAATTGAATTTACAATGGTACATTTTGGATAAAAAGATTTTTAAAAACTGATTGAATTCAAATAATAATCAATTGTTAAACTTCTGGTGATACTACTACTGACATCACTCCATGGCTCTTAGAGACAGCAGACTTGAATATGGCACTTACTTAAAACTGTCACGTCATTTGTCCACGCACTCATTATTATTAATTTTATTATTTTTCTACGTCTGTGGTGTAATAGAAAATTTAAGACAAGTCTGCACACACATGCACACACATTTACATGTTTGTAACAGTTTTATTTCCTTGTAAATAATATAGATAGGGCTGGCAGACTACCCCAACAATTTTGATGTAGCTAATTCTGGGTTTATAATGGAGTAATATAGATTTTCCATATGATATCTTGTGTGAGTGTCACTCCAGATGTGTGAGAGTTGGCAACCCTGGAGGAACATGGATACCCAGCCAAATTCAGGGGGCCCAGCATGTTGTAGGGGCCCAATTCTCCCCCACTGGCACCACCACCAAAAATCAACTAAATGAGTGAAAGTGCCAAAGCTGAGCAGGGGTCCAAAGGTGACATTTTCTCAGGGGGGCTAGGGTGTCTAGCTACTTCCCTGGATGGGTGTGCCCCCCATTTGTATTCATTAGATTCATTACAGGCCACACAGTAGTGCCAAAAAACAGCTTTTCGTTTTTTTAGAATCTAGCCCCCCTTACACCTACAGGGAAATCAAACAGGCGACTGGACCACACAGATTGTCGGGTGGGGGTGTGGTGGTGGTGTTAAATGATTACATTGTAAATGAAGCAAAACAGCAGCTTTATTGTGTGTACTGCTGCATTGAGGAAAATGAAATATGACTGAAATAAACTGAGGACTGAACTGCAGTAGGCAAAACTAAAGACAACTGGAATTGCCTTGTGGACAATCTTGGTCCAGCGATCAACAGGATCACCTATGCCTTGCAAACAAGCGCAAGAAGATGCTTTGTCTTCACGATACTGTAAATGGGGTCATTCATTCATTCATCTTATTTTTAAGGAGCTACTTACCTGAAAATGAATCATTTCATATCTTAAGTAATTGGACTACTATGACTATGTAGATTTGAGACTGCCTACTCAATTAGCATTTGATGTCTGTAATATGTCTGACTACTCAGCAGCAGGTAAAAAGGTTTTTGTAATCCAAATACTAAAATTTATGTTTTAAAAGATCTTCAGTTAACAGGCTATGTATGAACAGTGCTGTTACAAAAATATTTACATGAAGGTATGTGGAAATAAACAGCCATACTAAAAATTCTACATTGCACTGCACACCACAAACAAAAAAACCACTATCAGTTTCCCTGAATCACCACATACTGTACAGAATAAAAGGGACTTTAGATAATTTTCTTGTTAAATAATTTCCCTTAAACTTTTGCACCATAAAAAATAATAAATCATTAACAAAACCTACCCAGGAATTACAACCCTAATCCTTGCATTGTTGTGTTACAGCCTTATTTAAGGGACTGCATTACCCATGATACAATCTCTTAGACATTCCAGTCCCATTATATTCAGGTGAGTAGGTTACTCTGCATTTGTTTAAGTATAGCCAATGCATGCACCCACAACCTATATTCTAAAGTAAATCTTGCATTTGCACAATTCAAATTTTCAGTAAATATTATGCATTTAATTGGTTTGGCCTCCACTTATTAATGATAGAACACAATAACCTCTTTAACATGAAGTGGAAGCCAGTTCAAAAGTATTAAGTTAGTTAATGTGGATAACATCCTGTAAATCATCTGCTGAAGCTCCTAGAAAGACAAACTGCTTCACTGAAATTGGTTCACCAACCCAGGCATCAACCAGTAAGCAATTAATGCACTGCAGAGCAGAGCATTAGCTAAGTGAGCACATAATTGGGGTGATAGTGGGGAAGCTCAGCAGTGACCAAGGTTAATCTCCATTTCACAGCACCGAGAGACCACTAATGTGTTACTGGGCGCGCAGATCCAGAGTCCATTTCATTAAACAGCAGTCGACATGCTATTCGGCAGCCTGAATAGAAGGCAGACATGCTGGAATGGACTGGCAGGTGGACCATACAACACATTCATGATCACATGAGTATAGCTTCTGAGGGTCCGGTGCAAAATTCTGATGATACAGGTCCCCCCGGGTCAATCTGTTTCAGTTACAGAACCAAATTGGCCCAGTTCCTTTTCAGTTTGTTTGCACTATGGCTCTTTCGGGAACGAAAAGTTTGTTGTTCACCCATTCAGAGTGCCAAATCAAGCAGGCAGAGGGCCTCCTGTTTCACAACCCTGTTGTTCAGTGCCTCATTTGAACAAAAATGTGCCTGCTCATATGCCAATTAAGCAGATTGTACCCAAGTCATTTCCTTTCTGAACTTCGTAGTATTCATCAAAGTTTGTGAAAACTTTCTCTCTTTTTCCCAATAATTCTGGAAATATCGGTCATTTACATTATGGGTGAAATATGACCTGGATTACTGCCATATTTATATGTTTTATATAAGTTTTATAAAAAATTTCCAGAAAACTTTTTGCAAACAAAAGTTTTTGCCTGTCCTAAATTTTATTTTCTATCCATCCATCCATTAACTTCCAATTGTCCAGGGTTCGGGTTGCAGGGATAGCAGCTTCAGGAGTGATACCCAAACCTCCCTCTTCCCAGCTAACGCTACCAAAACTTTGAGGGGGATGCCAAGGCGTTTTGAGGCCAACCGAGAGCTATAATCCCTCCAGCATGTCCTGCGTCTGCCTCCTCCCTGTAGGACACGCACAGAAAACCTCTCTGGGTATCCGCCCAGGAGGCATTCGCACTAGATGTCCAAATCACCTCAACTGGCTCCTTTTGACATGGAGAAGCAGCAGTTCTACTCTGAGACCTCCCGGATATCCGAAAGTCTCACCTTATCTCTAAGGAAGAGCCCAGACACCCTGCAGAGAAACCTCATTTCGGCTGCCTGTATTCACGATCACATTCTTTCAGTCATTACCATTACCATAGGTGAGGGTAGGGATGAAGATATACCTATATATCGAGAGCTTTGCTTTCTGGCTCAGTTCTTTCTTAGCCACAACAAACTGGTTAAGCACCTGCAAAACTACAGATGTCACTCCCATTCATCTGTCCAGCGCTTGATCTCACCTACCCTCACTCGTGAACAAAACCCCAAGATACTTGAACTTCTCCACTTGAGGCAGTACCTCCTCCCTGACCTGAAGAGGGCAATCCACCTATTTCCGGCTGAGAACCATGGTCTCAGACTTGGAGGTGCTAATCCTCATCCCCGTCGCTTCGCATTCGGCTGCGACCCACCCCAGGTCATGCTGGAGATCTCTAGGAGATGAAGCCAACAGGACAACATCATCTGCAAAAAGCAGCCAGGCAATCCTGAGGCCACCAAACTGGACATCCCCAACACCTTGGCTGTCCCAAGAAATCCTGTCCATAAATATTATAAACAGGACCGATGACAAAGGGCAGACCTGGCGGAGCCTAATCCATACTGGGAACACGTCCAACATATTATCGGCAATGTGGACCAAGCTTTTGCTCCGTTCATACAGGGACCGAATCGCCCACAATAGTGGACCCCAAACCCCATACTTCTGAAGCACCCCACACAAAAAACCTCGGGGAACCTTTTCCACGGCCACAAAACACATGTAGACTGGATAGGCAAACTCCCAGGCCCCCTCCAGTACCCTCGCAAGGATTAGAAGCTGGTCCAGTGATCCATGGCCAGGACAAAAACCGCAGAGAGGTTACGTGGCACTTTGGCGGGGCCTATTTTGTGGGCGGAGCTTAAATGAGGGCTCCGTATATGACGTCATAAGCGGGAGAGGGGTGTATCCCTTGTTCTGATTGGTTGAGGGGTTATGTCTATATATGGTATCATACATGCTTATGCCACGTGTTGCTGATAAGGGGGGCCATATGGTTTGCGGGGGTGTTACCGTAAAAATACATTAGATGTATTTTTAATGTGTTATTTTTAATTACATTTTAATGAATAATAAAACATATAGCAGTATGAATGTAAGCTAGCACGTATGCTGCCAGCGTGAGGTTCCATCCCGCAGTAGACACCAGCGTATTTTAAAAGAAGAAAGCACCAAAATGTTCAAACAAGAAAAACTTCAGTGTTATTTTCAAAAGAACAAAAAGCAGGCGGAACTCCCGTTTAGCGGTATTTACCAGTGTTAGGTTGAAGAGAACATTTAACCAGCAAACATTTAGCCCCTGCAGATCGTACACTCTGTTCGAAAAATGCAGGTGAAATGACGATCTATGAGATCCAAAGCTTGCACAGGCACACTCACACAGATACCCCATTTCAAAATGGCAACAACAGCGAAGCGTCAAATAAACCCCTTAACCATAACGTTTTTAAGCAACAAAGCACTTTTCTGCCAATGTGAATAATAAAGTAAAGCACCCTAAGCATTTCGACAAGAATCATGGAATAACACGGGTAATCCCTGTTAAAATTAGCAAATGCGCTCTGTCTCTCTCACTCGCTCTCCTGTAGCGCATGCACGTGGAGACGCTATTTTCTTTAAAGAGCCGCCTCGCTGTCAAATTGGAGGTGCAAAATGGTTACTGGCTGACAAATTGTTGTCGTGATGCAATAAATAAAAGTCGAGCTCTAACACCACAGCCAGGGGCATAGCACCAAATTCTGGGCCCTATGCACAAACAGTGCCCATGGGCCCCCCCACCCC
>JAODKF010000001.1:40410620-40420626 GCA_026779585.1 Mormyrus proboscirostris | reverse complement strand
CGAGAGAAAAACGAACGCAGCATAAGTTCCGCCTGCTTTTCTTTCTTTTAAAAATAACACTAAAGTTTTTCTTGTTTGAACATTTTGGTGCTTTCTTCTTTTAAAATACACACCGGGCGCTGGTGTCTACTGCGGGATGGAACCCCACGCTGGCAGCATACGTGCTAGCTTACATTCATCCTGCTATATATATTTATTGTTTCTTAAAATGTAATTAAAAATAACACATTAAAAATACATACAATGTATTTTCACGGCAACACCCCTGCAAACCATATGGCCCCCCTTATCAGCAACACGTGGCATAAGCATGTATGATACCATATATGGACATAACCCCTCAACCAATCAGATCAAAGGATACACCCCTCTCCCGCTTATTACGTCATATACGGAGCCCTCATTTAAGCTCCGCCCACAAAATAGGCCCCACCCAAAGTGCCATGTAGCCTCTCTGCGGTTTTTGTCCTGGCCGTGGATCACTGGACCAGCTTCTCATCCTTGCGAGGGTACTGGAGGGGGCCTGGGAGTTTGCCTATCCAGTCTACATGTGTTTTGTGGCCATGGAAAAGGTTCCCCAAGGTTTTCTGTGTGGGGTGCTTCAGAAGTATGAGGTTCGGGGTCCACTATTGTGGGCGATTTGGTCCCTGTATGAACGGAGCAAAAGCTTGGTCCACATTGCCGATAATATGTTGGATGTGTTCCCAGTATGGATTAGGCGAGTGAGGGTTTGTTTTGTTTCTAACTGGCTACAGTATATCAGAATAGCTCTAAATTTTGGCCGGAATCATACAAATTTTGTATATTCCTCTCGTTTTTTGTGGGGGTACACAAGGTAACACATACCTTTTTCTCCGTTCTTCCTCTTCGGTGTGTTTTTTGATGACAAGTTCTCTTTCCATGAGTTTTTTGTGCTCAGATAACAGCAACAACAGCGTGTTCATGGTGGCAGCCATGTTATTTCTGGGTTGTGGTAGCTTGAACGGGAGATTGCCGGACCTGACGTCACTCAACTCGGAATTTCCGAGTTCCGAGAGAAAAACGAACGCAGCATAAGTTCCGCCTGCTTTTCTTTCTTTTAAAAATAACACTAAAGTTTTTCTTGTTTAAACATCTTGGTGCTTTCTTCTTTTAAAATACGCCGGGCACTGGTGTCTACTGCGGGATGGAACCCCACGCTGGCCCAAATAGGCCCCACCCAAAGTGCCACATAACATTTCTAACCGCATTGTCCCTCCTGAATCCGAGATTTGATTATTGATCTCACCCACCTCTCCAGTACCCCGGAATAGACTTTCCCAGGAAGGCTGAGAAGTGTGATCCCCCAGTGGTTGGAATATACCCTCCGGTCCTCTTTCTCAAATAAGGGGACCACCACCCCGGTCTACTAATCCGGCGGCACTGTCCCTGACCTTCATGCGCTGTTGAGAAGTCGTGTCAGCCATGACAACCCCACAACATAGCCCCCAGGGTCACTGAGGCACTCAAACCCCTCCACCACGATAAGGTGGCAATCCATGATACACTTTTTCTATTGTATTATAAAATTGCTGACCTCCTGAAGTTCCATATGGAGGTAATGATGTGTCTTTGAAAGAAATACTTCATCAGACGGTCATTTAGCATGTTTCTAGCAGGAAAATGACTTTGAGAATGGACAATAAAGGTATTCCAGGAAACTGCATTAACATGTAGCCTGCTTGTCATTGAATCCTGATAAAAAGTAATAATAAAATAGCTTTACAGTGGCAGTTCTTTTTAGAGGCAAACATACTGAATCTGTGTGGCACTCCCAACAGGTCAGCAGGTCTCTTTTTCCATCTTTTACAACAGTATGTCCACCCAGGCAGCTAACCCTGATTTAGCATGTTCTACACAACCTTGTCACTGTATGTATGGAAATCATTGCCTTTAAGGCTGAAATATTTTTTTAAAAATGGAGGGGGGTCTACACTGGCACTTTAAATTTGGTGGTCTTCTGGAAATATGTTTTAGTCTGATACATTATACAGGGAGGAATTATTCACAAAAAAGATGCAAGTTTGATATTTCTGGAAATAATGAGTTCAGGTGGCAGCTGGAAGGTTCCGGTCCAGTGATCAGTGCTAGAGTCTAGGGGAATTGAGTTAGCATGTTGAGTGGCGCTGGTGGCCCGCATGAGTGAGTGCATTGCGGCATCGGCTGGTATTGTGCTCAAAAGTCAACAATCAAGGGTGATTTTTTTTGGGAGCAACTTCTATCCTTTTAATCAGCCTTTCATCTTCCGTAACTGCTTATCTAGTAGAGAGTCACAGTTAGCATGGAGCCTGTCCCAAAGAGCACAGGGCACTAGGCTGACTGAGACTACGGATGGACTACCAGTCCATCACAGGGCACATACACACACCATCCCACACACTGTGAGTAATTTAAAATTGCCATTTTTTGCTGGCAGAGCCAACATTTTGATTTCATGATGAACATAAAATCTTTGCATCTGGAACATGCCCATACTGCTCATTTTCCTCACGGCACCATCTACAGGTTGTAAGTCATGCCTAGAGATTCGAGAGGAAGGCCTTCATCTGACATGCATGGGGAGTGATGAAAAGCTGAGGTGTGAGCGCAGACTCACATCTTCCAGCGGAGCATTGCAGACTGTCCTGATGTCACACCAAGCCACTTCCCTATGTGTTTGCGGCCCGTTTAGCTGGATACTAATGATCGTACATGGCCAATAACTTGAAGCTGTGGGAGACCAGATCTTCTCATTATTATTATTATTATATTATATTATTATTATATTTCCTGCTCGTGGGACACAGCATATATTTGCTGTGAATTTCAAAGCACCCACCCCTGCTACGGCATGCCTCGATGTGGCCTCTGAAGCACCATTCAGTGCCCTACATTGCAACAAGATCACGGCAGTCCTATGTTCAGGGCACTGTCACAATGTAATCAAGATTATATACCGCATGCGTAATCATCACCAGGGCTTTAGATGACGGGTGAAACATTTGATCGAATTCTGTTTTTTGGTACTTTATGGATATTTACTTATGCCCACAATTTGGTAAGCAGATTAGTAGTGTGCTCAAGATATTACTGAGATGTGTGTTGTGCCCACCAAAAATCAGTAGTAATATCCTTATGTTTATTACATTTGGTTAGTGGAGCATGCCACATGATACTGTTTCAGTAAATCATGGAAGCAATTAGTTCTGAAGAAAAGGACAGCTCAGCAGCCACAACATCTTTTGAAAGACGAGATATTGTAGATAAGGTAAAAAGATGTTGGTGGTGTGGTAGTACTTTTTGCAGTTTAAATTACGACACATTATTAAACATAAGGATATGCTGATTTTATACAGATCACTTACTTTTGGGTGTGACAATATGCATCTCATTAATATTTTAGGCACACTATTAAACTGCTTACCACACTATGGGCGTGAGTAAACATCTGTATAGTACTGAAAAGCCAGACAATCCAGACAAATGTTTCATCCGTCATCTAAAGCCCTGGTGATGATTGTGCATGTGTCATATAATACATCATGACGTGATCACAACAGCCTTAACTGAATGCATCCTTGGTCCAGTCTGAGCTGGGTGCTGATCTAACTGTATTTGCAGTCTCACGATGAGGCATAATGCCTGTTGTGCCAAGCCGGACCAAACCAGTTACCTGCACCAATATGACATTGCTGCCTGGGGTTAAAAAGTGATGACTCTGTGGACGTGTTGGGCATTGCCGGGCAAGGATGGGTTCTCCGCTCTGTCCACCTTCCTGATGCTCTGGATTTTCTATGAGTCTGTTGTGGCCAGTGCCACACTCTACGTTGTTGCATGCTGGGGCAGCAGGTTGAAGGTAACGGATACCAACAGACTCAACAAACTGATTTGCAAGGCCAGTACCATTGTAGGGATGGAGCTCGTCTCTCTTAAGGTGGTTTCGGAGAGGCGGATGTTGTCCAAGCTAAGGACAATGCTTGACAATTTCTCCCACCCACTCCATGACATGCTGGCCAGTCACAGTTCAGTGAGAGGCTAAGACTACCCAAATGCTCCACTGAATGACACAGGTAATCATTCCTGCAACGCCTCCACATCCTCAACTCAACCCCATGGATAGTTAATTTTTGTAACGTATTAGAATATTGTTTGTGTATTGTTTATATAATATTTATTGTATAATATTGTTTGTATATTAAATTCCATTTGTAATTTTGGCCCATTTGTAATTTAGTTATTGTAATATTTGTTTTAAAATTCCATTCGTAATTTGGTATTGTAAATTTGTATTATTACCCACATAATTTCCTCAGGGATCAATAAAGTAATCTGAATCTGAATGTCTCCCCCTGCGTTATCCGACTTCGACAGAGTCTGGTTACCCACATGTTGAGGTGAATTTTGTACACATTGCAGGAAATAATGGGAATCTACATAATGAAAAGAAGAACTGGCCTCTCACTGACTCATTTGCAGTTTAGGATCATTAGTAACCATATTTGTGGCAGCTATAATGGCCTCAAACACACATAATAGCGGCTCATCGTGACATCAGGGTGGTCTGCCGTGCTCCACAGGACAGCATGTGACCTCACTCACCTCAGCTTTATGTGTTAAGCCTCCCAGTTTCATCTGATCTTGTCAAGCATCTGCTGTCCATTGGCTCGTTGTGGATAATGGGGCAAGTTGGCGTTCTCAGGTGATGCCTACTTCTTTTTCATGGTGAGGTTTAATCTGCATTTCCTCGCTCTGGAGGCCCTTACTGAGGGTGCCATGCATTTTTAAGTATCACTACAACACAGTCTTGGCAGGTCTCCTAAAGATCATTATAAATCAGCATGGCTTTTAGTTTTCTTTCTTATAAGGCGTAGGGAATTCTGCTTTATTGGAGATCCTGGCCCCCCTAGACTTCCACATTTTGAAGTATGTGGACTTGTGAAAAGCGTCCCACCTTTTACTTGATGGCACATTGTTGCCTCATTGGCTTTTCTGGTCCTTTTTCTACCTTTAACTAAGTGGTTATCGATTAATATCCTGTCCCTCCGACCCACCAAATTCCTGTTTTTTTTACTTTTACCTGGCTGAACCTCAGTTTTGTGCTAAATGACTTGGCCTGTTGGCCTGTCCCATTATAAAGGTAATAGTAGTTCATCCTTTTGCTATGCGGTTCCCACGTAAATCCCTAAAAAACTCTATTCTCAGAATCAGAATCGCATTTATTGGCCAAGTACGTGAGCGAACACATACAAGGAATTTGATTCCGGTTGATGGTGTCGCTCAAGCACAACAGTATAAAAACAACAACAATATGTAAAGTCAAAATGAACAATATATTGAGCAATATAATATACAGTAATTTATAATTTACAATACGAATATGTAATATTGATTTATATTTATAAATATAAAGGTAAATGTTAAAAAATGTATATAAGTGTTATTTGTACATTTATACTATTCATAAATATGAATGCATAGATACACACACATATACACATAAAGTGTATAAATGAACAATATAATATAAAAAGCAATCTTATATAAAGAAAATACAAAGATGACAGAAATATATACCACAGAGTGTACATAAAGTGCAGTTGCAATGCTGTAGGTGTTTAGCAGTGTGACAGTTTAGCTGTTTAGGAGGGAGATGGCGAGGGGAAAGAAACTTCCTGTATCGGGTGGTCCTGCTCTGCAGGCTTCTATACCGTCTGCCAGAGGGCAGCAGGTCAAAAAGTCTGTGTCCAGAGTGCGCTGGATCTGTGATGATTTTCCCTGCCATTTTCCTGGATCTTGAGAGAGACAGGTCCTGGATGGAGGGCAGGGGGGCACCGATGATCTTTTCTGCTGCCCGTACGGTCCACTGCAGTCTGTTCCTGTCCTGTTTAGTGGCTGTTCCATACCAGACTGTGATGGAGGAGCAGAGGACAGACTCAATGCCTGCAGTATAGAACTGAATCAGCAGGTCCTGTGGAAGACTGTACTTCCTCAGTTGTCTCAGGAAGTACATCCTCTGCTGGGCCTTTTTGAGGATGGAGGAGATGTTGGTCTCCTACTTCAGGTCCTGGGAAATGGTGGTACCCAGGAATTTGAAGAACTCCACAGTAGACACCGGGCTGTCTGATATGGTGAGGGGGAGCAGTGTTGGGTTCCCAACCTTGAGATGTCTGTGGACTGGGGGTTCCCAACTTTGTGATGTCTGTGGACAGCTTTACTTCGTACAAACATTGAATGAACCTGTAAAATGGACAGGGGGTATAGTCTACAATAATATTATTAACATTGTTGAACAAGAAGTGGAGGGTGTAAACTATATATGAAAATATGGAACAAATTGCATATTTTCATGGATCATGGATTTTCGTTTACAATATATAACAACATACTGCAGCCCGATAGTTGGGAACCCCTATTTTACATGGTGCATTTCTGCTTTTTAAATTCTAAATTTGTTTTAGTCAACATAAAATAGGATAAATGAATGAATAATATAAAACTATCATAAGTGTTGTGTCAATGACTATCAGGACTACCCATGCTAACCTGTCATCCTGTGTAAAGTGATGTAAGTTAAACCACCTGACAAACTGATGAGTACTAGCAGCAAAGCATTTTCCTACTGGATGTACCTCTCACCATGGTCCTCCTGCAGCACACTTAATAACCAGGAGGCTGTTGGGCGGTTTTAAGATTTGCACAGAAAGTTGGTTACAGCACACTACAGCAAGGGTGCATTATTGTGTTGAAAATATCAAAACAATTTAGGAGGGCAGAGCATCTTGTTCACGATGGAATCCCAGAGCTTTCATTCTGGCCCTCATTGTCTCTCCTTCCTATTCTAAACAACCGTCCTCTTTTTTCCCAGCTATCAATGAGGAGCTCTTTCAGGGAGATGAAGTGCATTCAGCCACTCTGAAAGGGCCTTTTTAAAGTTGAGTATGGCCCAGACAAAAGGGAAGGTGCAGCAAGCCGAGGGCTGGAATGGCTCCATGTTTATTGCCTCCCAGTGCACCAAAAACACAGCCTCTTTCTACTATATTGAAGGAGAGGAATATTTGCTTTATGTACTTTTATAATGCAAAAATACTGAAAGTGAATCATGCTCTTGAGGCTGTCAATCCCCTTTGAAAGTAGAGGAAAAAAAACAACTTTTCTGCGAGCTCCGTAGGATAGATTGGGATTTAGTGTGATTTTTAAAAATTTAGTTTGTGTTGCTGAAATGGCAGAAAATGTATTGTTTGTTCTTTTGATACCTGTAAGACTAAGGTTGCTGACCACTAAGTGAGTCTGATGTTTTAAGTGTAACATTTGCTATGTATTGATGGATGCTTTTTAAAAATCTCTGGGCACTGGGGTGGCTGACAAAAGCAAAAATTAAAAACAGAATCTACTTTTTTTTTGGAGGTCCACACCTTGATTTTCATACATAAATATAATAACTATTGATTAAACAGCCTTTGGAAAGATATGCATCTTGGAGACGGATGTGCAGTCACAATAAGCTGAAGAAACATTTTTCTTTGCTGTCAGAATTCCGCTGTCTGATGACTCCCTCTCTTCATTTGTCCTCCCCTCTTCCCGACTCACTCTCCTGCTCTCTAGGAGGTTGGTCTGATAGATGGCCTTGTTTGAGTTGCTGTTGCTTCTAAGAGAAAGAGATAATCGTAGATAATATGGGCACAAGCTTCTGTTATTGCTACCCAATTAAACTGCAATTATCCTGAGCACAGAAGCCAGGGATATTTCAGAACGAGTCACTGTGGCTTCATACGTACAGATTTAGTTTGTTTTTGCATACAAAGGAATGTTTCCTGTATTTTCAGAAACTACTGGCTGTGAGACTCTGATTAACAGCTCTGCAGGTTGAGTAGCTGGAGGAAAGAACCTAAACTATAGACAAGAATATCATTCATTCTGCCAGAATTTGAATAATGTAAATCTATCTAAATCTGTAGAACTTAATTGTAAATTTGCAGCATTTTCCTGACAATTGGGTTGCAGTAACTAATAATTTACATTTATTGCAATTAACCAGTCTATCTGTAATTTTCCAACCTGCCGTAACATATTGGGTCACAGGGGGACTGGAGCCTATCCTGGAAGCAATGGGCATGAGGCAGGGAACACCTAACCCTGGACAGGGCACACTCTATTACCATTCACACCTACAGGCAATTTATTAAGTCCAATTAGTCTCAGCATGTCTTTGGACTGTGGGGGCAGTACCCAGAAACCCCACGATGATTATGCAAACTTCACACACATGTAACTTGACTTGAACCCTGGTCCCAGATGCGCGAGGCAACAGTGCTAACCACTGCACCACCATGTCACCCCTACAAGAATATGTCTCCACCAAAAAAGGAATTGGTCTGGCAGAATGTTTAGTTCTGTGTGCTGACTTTGTATTATCTTGCAAAAACTGTTTGGTCTTGCTGTCTGGCTAAATGCAGAAAAATTACCCTGACACAATATGCTTTCTCTCTGTGTATCAATTAAACAGAGTTATTGAGATAAGTCCTGAAACAAACAGTTCCAAGGCACCTGATCTTCCATGACTCAACTGTTGGGTTTTTCCGTAGCCTCATACCAGGACTGCTTCCTCTGGTTTGCTCTGTGATTAATTGGCAATGTGTGTTGTACTTTGCCAACACTGAATCTTACAGCTAAATCAATTCCCTTCTACAAGTGGTGGCTATTGCCCTGGAAAATTTATAGATTAACCTATTGATTAGAGCTGACCCACCCCCCTCCCTTGTTCTGGGTGTGCATTTTAAAGAAGAGCAAGATACATAGGTGGAAATTGTATTTATTTTGTTCTTTTTTACTTTTCTGTGTATGAAACCTAGTGTCAAACTGACCCTACATCGACATGGCAAGTGGCTCTTTCTGGCAGGAACATTTCTATCTCTTGCGTGCTAATCACATTTAAATCCCACATTGTGGCTTTGGTGTTTATTCATGATGAAGAAATTTGGTACATGGATAATAGAAAAGCGATTAGAGAAGTGGTCACCAACTGGTGCACTCTGGTTCACATTCAGAACAAAATATAATTTTTTTCAGACCTAGTGGACTTTGTGTTGCTGATGGAATTTGGCCCACGGGACCCCTGCAGACCCCTGGATTAGAAGAGGGATGAATGGATAATGGGTAAACTGTCACTTGTAAGTGTAAAAGTACCCTCACTGCTTAAACCAAGCATAGCGAACTATGCAAATTATTTTGCTTCAATATATAAATAATGCATATACATTTTATATAAACAATATGCTTTGGAAAATCCTTTATATGACTTTTAAAATATTTGTTGAATAGGGCTGCATGTTTCCTGATGGAGCGTGAACCCTGTAAGCAGCCGGGGGCCTCTGAGGGAAAGGCCTATACCCAGCTCTCCTCTGTCCACCTCATTCCTTCATGACATGTTCTCTGGCCCCCAGTGGGATGCTGGCAAGGCCACTCCGGGGCGGCCTCGTGAGAAAAACTGCATGGCATACTGGGCCGCGGGTCCCCGGCTGTATCATGGGCGGCGAGGAGCCAGGGGACCCATGAGAAAGTTCCCAAAGAGAGTGCTGGCAGCGATTGTGTCACTCAGCTATGTCAGACAACGCCACAATGGTGGGTCCCCTGTGAGAAATGTGACTTTCAACTACAACAATAAGTCTTTTGCTGCAATACTGTTATTTCCCTACATAAAACAGAAAGACGTTTATTATTACAATTACATGGCTGTTATCCTGGTCACTTAATCAGCACAAATGAGATTAATTTCCATTTTAAAACTGTCTTAGAATGCTTTGATAGGACAAAATCCAGGCCATGGGAACGGTTGCCTTGGAGACGGGGCCCTGAGACCCTCCAGGGCTAGCACTTTTGAAGCCCATCTGATATCAGTTGCTCTTGTGCAGAAACATCAATGTCACATCAGTGTTTCCCCTACCATTATATTAGGGGGGTGACCCGCCCCCCCCAACAGCACCTCCCGCCCACCCCCAAAGGTTAGGTTAAT
>JAODKF010000001.1:40391402-40407610 GCA_026779585.1 Mormyrus proboscirostris | reverse complement strand
TGCCTCTATATTTTTCTCTCAAGGGCGCAACTTTGGCTGGAACATTGGGGGGGGGGGGGATTGAGGTCACCACCCATTACGGGAGAGAAATGATTATTAGGGGGGGTGTATTAGCTGGTTTTGATTTATTGGGGGGGCATAACCCCCCTAACCCCCCGTAATTTACGCCCATGCTCTCTCTCGTCAGTGAGGGGAAAAACACTAATTAAGCTTTTAACTTGAAATACTGTTATAGATAGGAAGGGTGAGTTCTCTTGTAGAAAGCTGTGTTTCTGTGTAAGAAGCAGGAAGGCTTACATCAAAATGGAAATGAAATAAAACTTTTCAAACTTTCATGTTAATGTAAATACACATAAATGCTTGAATCTGAAGCGGTCCACATTAGCAAGCTATTGATTACGGTTAACTCCGTTTATTATATCACATAAAGATCCCAAGATTTTCCAGTTTCAAATAGAACCCCCCTCCCTCCTTTTTCAGCCCTACAATACCATGTAATTTCTGGGTACCTTTAGAAAAAAAAATAATGAAAGAAATTTTTTATTCATGGAAATTATCTTAATATTGACTCCCGATAGCGTATTCAAAATGTGCTAGCTATAAACTTATTAATAACGAGTCGATATTTTTTTACTTCACCCCATCTAAAGGTTATGTCAGACACAAAAATGTTAAGAAAACATGTCTTTTATGGTCTCGCACTTGAATGATCTGGATTTGTTTCTTTTTGTGATAATTCAGGTTTTGGTCTTTCAGGCAGTTTATTTAGGATGTACATTTGATTGGCCGAGTGCGTCTTTTCATAACACAATATCTTTTCAGTCCTGTGCAAAGGGAAGTTCGAATCACGTCTTGCAGGTCAAGTGTTTTCATTCTGATCCCCCACCCCCAACATCCGAGAGAGTTCACAAAGGGGCTCTCTGTTAATTAAACTCAGTCTGATTAAGACAAGAATGAGACCTTAAAAGAAACTTGTAACTGCAAGTCGAAATTCATGGTTGACATTTTAGGTGTTCCTATAACTAGAAGAATTTATGTCGTATTTTTTCCATTCATTTTTTTTTACGCACGTGACAAAATAGTAACAATGACTGTATGCCATAAAACAAGTTTCCGTTTTGAACCGGTTTATTTGTAAACTTAAAGGATAAAGGAGAAACGATTCACGTATTCTCGTTTAAATGACGCACTTATTGCAGTCAATCTGCATACCAATTTGGCAATCATTTTACATCACTCCATTTAAAATATCTGGTTCAGCTGCCTGGCGTTACAATTTTTCGATGTATCAATTATACTGTGGATTTAGTGTGCAAGTAAACAAAAGAAAGCTATTAAGAAATACGGTTTAATGTAGCCTAGATTTAATTTATCCTTCTCCCCGCGCAACCTTTCCCCCCAGACATATTCATATAGTAGTATTTAACATATGCATATAGCTAGCGCTTTATTTCTGCGAAAATAAATCCGTTTAATAAAGAATAGTCAAGTTCACTGAGAAGAAAGTGCTCTCACGGTATATAAAGTTTAAAATTTTACAGTACGTTAACTATGTTAAGTTGCAGCATCATCTGTCTATCGAGTGTAATTTTCAAAGAAAAAAAATATATTATCTGATAGAAATATAACTTTTTAAACAGGCCGTTGTAGCATTCCTTACAAATCGTGAACACATCCTGTACAGTATATGCTATTTCAAAAATTACTAAAGCTAAAGTGTGCGCGCTTTAATAATCCCTGTTCCCCTGTTATCTTAATATGAAACCCTGATAATAATTTATGTCTGGACTGTAAACTTAACATCTGACTGAAATTGTATCATTTTGTCAAACCGCGGTTAACTTTTTTCAACAAGTAACAGTTCTACCTGTTATTCAAGTGTCGGACATAGAGTTGGAGGAATGGACCAGCGCTCACTTTACAAGATTAATTTTTTTAATAATTAAAATTACGAATCACCAATAAGTATATTTAATTGTTTGTAGTCCGTGTCCGTTTACGTATCAGATGCATTATTACAGGGGTAGGCAAACTTATCCGCAAAAAAAATCTTATCCGCGGTGTGTATTCAGGTTTTCGCTGCAATTCCCTAATTTCCTAAAGTCACTAATTGGAGAACTGATTGGCTGAAGAATCCTCAAACCTGGGTTTGAAAAGCTGATTTAAAGGTTATCCGAAAAACTATGCAGATTGCCCACCCTTGCATTATTACAATCACATGTCGATTGTGAACGTTTAGGCCTACTTAAAATTTGTTTTGCAGAAACGGTACAATACACCTGAATATTGGACATATTGTACCATTCAAGCCTCTAACCGGTTTTGCTATTAGTTGCCGTCCAAGAGAACTTAAATGATTTTAGACTGACTATAAGCCAACGGCTGAGCGGTCATGGGTGACCTGTCATCGGTATTCGTTTATGGTTATAATTCCGGTGGCCGAAATACCGTAAGTTCTCGCGTGTTTGTATTTCTTCTAACATTTCTAGTGCACCACAAACTTTAAATAAAACAAAGAAGACCGAATACACTGCAAAACTATTTAACCGACAGGTTTTGCCTATTAGACGTTGGGAGTCTGACTTGATTTTAAGTTATTTTTAATAAAAAAAAAACCTCCGTCGAAAAGAAATGTAAGATCATAAAAATAACTCGAGACGATAGTTCCTAAAAATACTGTAAATGCAGTCACACATGAGGACCTAAACGACGAAGTTTTAAAGCAACCATGATTACTTGCACCGATATAAACCTCTGCTTTGGGCATTTCAAATGATTTTCCCCATACAACTATACTGATTTACTAGGCTCGAAAACTGTATAATTTCAGTAGTCCAATTCAATTAGCATATCAATCTTCTTATAAATGCATTATATGTGTGGCCGTCAAATATGTTATTCAAAAACGGTTATGATATTTTAGATAATCTGTAAACGTGTGTTTTATGTCGCTTAATAATGAATACAAAAAGTCTCCGAATCCGCAGATGTACTGCGAAATTATCCGGATGTATCCGGTTATCTTCGTTCCTGAGTTCACTCGGCGACCATTTACCTAAAGTGAATGCTCTGCTCGGGACACTTGCTACTGCGCACGCGCCAAAACCCTCGCGCTACCTGCTAGTTCGGTTCCTATTATTTCACATGGGGCAACCCTAAGGTACGAATCAGTTTTGTTAATGCTACCTACAAGAGTAGGACGCTGAGGCGTCAAATGGGCGGGTGAACAAACAAATGATAATTTGAATTTTGGCAAAAATACCGCCGTTTTTATGTCGGATTGAAAGCAATTTTTTAGGCGAACTTTTAAAGGGGATTCAAATGGACCTTTGCTTATTCAGCGATTCACCCTCTCTTTGTCGCTCCTAGGACACATCTACAGCATAAAGCCCTACAACGCGGGGATCGAAGTAAGTGCACTTATGACTGGCCATAGTCACTGAAGCGCACTACCTTCGTTTCATAAACGAAGACTGAACCGTCGTGAATGACGCATTTTATGCAGAGCGCTAAAACAGTTTGACAGGGCGGACTAATTGAACTTGTTGAAGGTCAGCCAAACTGAACGCTGAAGAGAAGACGCGAAACAATCCAAAGATCTTTCGAGTCCACACGTGTAAAGTGCCTTGCACGACATGGCAAAACCCATGGATCACGTAAAGCGTCCTATGAATGCTTTTATGGTGTGGTCGCGCGCTCAAAGGCGGAAAATGGCTCAGGAGAACCCGAAAATGCACAACTCCGAAATCAGCAAAAGACTCGGCGCGGACTGGAAACTTCTGACGGAGTCCGAGAAAAGGCCGTTTATCGACGAGGCAAAGCGACTGAGAGCCATGCATATGAAGGAACATCCCGATTACAAATACAGACCGAGGCGAAAGCCGAAGACTTTAATGAAAAAAGACAAATTTGCGTTCCCGGTGCCTTACAGTCTTGGAGAACACGAAGCACTGAAGGCAAGCGGTTTGACTGGAGGAGTACTCTCGGATTCTTTAATTGGGAATCCAGACAAAGCTGCCGCTGCCGCCGTGGCGGCGGCAGCCAGAGTATTCTTCAATCCGTCCATGTCCTCAAACCCATACTCTTTCTTTGACTTTGGGTCGAAGATGGCAGAGATCACCTCTCCGTCGTTTCCGTATCCCTCCCCGCTTGGATACCCTAGTGGTGCGACTGCCTTCACCGGCACGGGCACCGTTGGCAGTAGCACTCACACTCACTCTCATCCTTCCCCGAGTAATCCTGGTTATATGATTCCCTGTAACTGTACAGGGTGGTCTTCGGCAGGTATCCAACCACCCTTGGCGTACATTTTGCTGCCCGGTATGGGTAAACCGCAGCTTGAACCGTATTCTGCCTACGCATCAGCGTTATGATATGTTAATCCTTTCAAGTTTAAACGCGTAAAGACAATTAGTGCGAAGGATTATCTAATGCACGGACAAATCTAAACATGTAATACTGTTACATATTACATGCTCATGTAGATATTAATGCCTTTATAAAAGGCTGTTTTTATTTAGCGGGATATCGTATTGCATCTCAGAAGGAAAAAACAATTAATGAGTTGTACTGGACTGATTGCGACGAAGAGTATGACAGGTGTTCAAGACCGGCTTGTCTTGGCAAATGGTGAACGCTGTACTCCGTATTTGTTTTCAACCTGTTCCAGAAGCACCTGCCGGACGGACCTGTTTGAATCGCAAGTAGTCCGCAGTGTCATACAATGTTAAGCAATAACTGTTAAAAATGACTCATTGTGTTTCTACTGGTAACGTTCGTATGTATAGATGACTGTTAATAGATGAATATGATTCACAATGAATAGTAGATTGATTCAGAAATTACTCAGTCTAGTGTAATGTCAACCTCCCCGCTTTTATGCAGGATTATAAAATATGTAAATATGTACAGTTAAAATGAAGGAGTGTGTGTTACCAGAATCTGTGCATTTCATTTAGAAAATGCTGGGTTGTGCTGGGTTATAGAAGTACGATTAAGTCTTTGAGTTTTGAGAAATGTTCTAGAGATGTATGTGATATTTATTGGCTTTTTAAAACCTTTTTATGATCACCTCCTTGATTCAAATACGGGCCCGACTGTAACTTTTGCACAGTAAATATTAGTGCTTATTACTATGTTAACACTTAGGATTTAATGGAAATGCACTGGATTAATTTTTTAATGGAAAATGCAATTAATAAATGAATATAAATTGGACATTTTTTGCAGCTCACTACGACCACTGGGTTTTATTGATTGACATCACTCTTTACAAACTCGTTAACTTGCACATTTTTGCCTTACAGTTACATCATTTTCTTGCTGTGTTATAATTAAAAAGAAACCTGACAAAATACCGAAACGTACAAAACAATAATAATAGCAGGAAAAAAAACTTCCAAATTCGTGGCGAATTGCTTACAAGATTTTTATCAGAATAGTGCTTATTCGATGTGAAATGTAAGGTATCCTCAAAGGGCGCTTTTGTTCAGCCTCCTAATAGAATTACTTGGTAGCCTAATTTAAATCAAACCCGTTGTAACCAAGAGCTAGCAACCTGATTTGTCACATTTTAACGGGGAATGTGAATACATATTTCTAAAACGTTCCAAAACTGGTGAAATCTTGCAGGATTTTGCTCTAAAAAGCAAATATTTTTCCGACAGTTTACCTAATTTGTATATCATGTTTATTTGAAAACGTACGATGCTTATAAATATTCACACTGAATACGATATGTTAATTATACGAACTCCCCTGTTAAGTGATATTAGGTGATTAATTCATACAGATCAGAGCGATTAAGCAAGACTAATTTGGACCGTCCAAGGATAATTATCTCCGACACGGTTAATTAAACCCTTTCACTCCTTCTCTTTCTGTATTGTAACACGCAATTACTCGTGTATACGGAACTTCCTACTTTTCCCCTCCTGTGAAATATACGCGACCTTGTTCCGTGCAGGTCAAGCTGAAGTCAAGTCTGCAGCTTAATATACGTCTACATAATTTAAAGTTTAAAGTTCGACAGTGCGTCTTATAGTCAAACAGAAAACTATGTTACTAATAACATTCTGGTATTTAAACCTTTACACTACTGTATGCTGTTAAATGCACATGGTTACAAGATGGCATACCTGTCATATACTGATCAAAAGGAAACAAAATGTCATTTGTTTTATAGAAGGATAATTTTTATCAACTCACTGGTCGTTTTCTGTCTGCGTTTTTTTATTGTGTTTTACTTAAGTAAAGCTGCGAAGATACCCGAAAGGTTTTTTCTTCCTTCTTTAGGGAGAGCGTTTAGACAGTTGAGGGGGTTTTGTCTGGGAACAAAACGAGGGTTGGAAGGTTTTTGTAAGGGTGTTGTTTGTTGAAGTGGAGCTTCGCTAAAACCGCCTGCTTTCTCTCATTGTGATGAAAGCAATCAGTGGTATTTGGAAAACTGTTAGCATTGTGCAGTTCTTCTGTGTCCATTATGGAGGATTTCTTTTCACAGCGGTCTTTTTTTTAGCCGATCCAGCTGGCCGGAGTGAATAGCGCTGCTATGTGTACAAGCTTTGTCCCCCCAAGGCCTTCAAGTAGCACGCATTCAATAGAGTGAGTTGACACTGCGTGACAGTGAAACAACATAATAAAAAATACATGAGCGCATGAATAGGAGCAGGCGCATAAATAAATAAAATGGGTGACCAAAACTGGATAAACTGAATGACAAGATGGTGAAAGGGAACAAAAAGATATTTAACACGCTAGATTAGCATTATAATACCATCTACAAGGCAGAACAATTGATGAATAGGTTTACCGGCCAAGAAAGAAATAGACTAAATGCCTTTTGAATAGATATGCTTATCCTATGCTTAAATGTGACTGAAAAGGTAGAGATGCAGCCATGCAAATGGATAAAAAGTAAGAAAACTTTTTAGGAGATAAATAAGGAAAATAAGTCCCTTTTTTCCCGAAGGCCGATAGTATGAATATAACGGCCAATTTCCAGTTCGCAAAGGTCACGCTGCTTTCCTCATATTGATTTCTGAAGTTTGTCATATTACGAAACGCATTGAATTTCTTAACGTTCCCCTTTCTACACGTAAAGTGTGTTAAAATAAGTGGTTTAAATGTATTTACTTAGTTATTAATGATTTCTGAAAGTTATCGTCTGCCTTGGGTTAGATTTAGGTCGTGGGCGTTATTTGCTAAAATGTGTTTAGTGTTGGCTTGCGGTTTGGTAAGAACGATACGTTTTCGAGTGCAAATATGCTTGTCACTTGTTCAATTAAATTTTTTAAATTTTAATTTGTGATATATGCGACGTTAAACTTAATTCACTGTAGAATTTAACCGCAAGTTAATGTATTTGTTCTTTAGTGAAATTAGTAATGCGTCAGTTGAATTCAGCTTTAAAATATTATTTTAAAACATGTTTAACTTTAATTGTCATGTATTCGGAGAAAGCGTTCTAATGCCACTGTTGCAGGTGCATGGGGGATATGGTAAAAGGTAGTGCAATAAAATACATTGCAATTTAAGAATAAATGAACATTCAGTTTATAAATATTCAGATAATACTTCAGTCATTTAAGCACTATTTAACGGGAATGACAAACATTTCAACAATAATTGGAAGTATTCCGTATTTGGAAGCCAAAGAATTATCTAAGAATTTAGTGATGCTTTGGAGAAGAACTTAAACGTGATGAGACATTAATTTAAAGTGTTATAAACCGCATAAAGTCGTCATTCATACCTAAACGTGAGTCATATGGATACGCAACATATTGTATTCTTAATTTTCCAATGTTTCATCTGCTTTCCAAACTGATGAAAGCATCCTACAAAATTATCACATCTGTCCTTGTGTCGGGTTGATGTGTGTATATTTATGTAGGCTACACTATCCGTTTTGCAATCATATTCAGTATGGTAAATACGTAATAATATATTTTCTTACTATGGGAGCAGCACATAAGTAAGATTTTGTATGTCATCTTCAGAAACAGATGCTCTGTATATAGCCCTGATATATAGAATTGCACATATTTATTCACTTTTCTTATTTCATTTATTTTTTGCTGTGCTTTATATATAGAAAAATATGTGGTGCAGTGTAATGGGACAAGATTTTAGATGGGGGGAGGAGACTTCTAAGAATCTAAGAATTTTGATAGCTTTATTAAAGGTATCACATCTTTGACTTGAATCTGCATTGGACTGGTCAACGGCTCAATTGCTTACGGTGTCCTGCTGGTGCAGGGTGGCATTGTTTGTCTTTAAGTCCTGTTCAGTGACCACATCATTACCCAATGTGACGGGCACAGAGTGGAACTAATTTTCAGGCCAGACGTTTTATGCCCAAGACCTGCCCATTTTGCCTTTGATGTGTGGGAACTCTGATAAATGATACCACAGTTCAAGTCTTATTATCCAGATAAATTAATTACTGACATTTCAAGAAGAAAATAAATAATAAATAGAATATTGAACTGTTCAAGCAGTCTGACCTTTCCAGCCCTGCCTGGTCTCCTTAACACACATAGTTTGGTAAGCGATTACTGGTACCTCCACAACCACGCTTTGCTCTCACTCAGTTCTAAACTACAGGCAAACACATGCGTACGCTGAATATTTCCATGTTTCTCTATGCAGAGCAATCGTGGTCTGTTTTGTGTCTACATGGGTGTGCACGTGAGAAAATTGCTGGTTAAAATTCTACAGCATCGCTGTAAAATTATTTTGTTTTCGACCGGCTGAATTTTAAACTTATGAAATTATCTTATATTTCCAGGAATTCTCCTGAGTGTCATTCCACTCCGGGTCTGCACTGTGGTGAGATGAAATGCCTGTCCTGTCAGGGTCCTGGATTCCTGGATTGGAATAAAACCATAAAGCTGGTCTTCCTCATGCTAAAACCCAGTAACTAAGAAATATAATCATCCATTCATCCATCAATTTACTAGGCCTAATTGCTTATCCTGGTCGCTGTTGTGGGAGCATATTACTATGATTGCTGTTAATGATTTTTCGAATGCGACACAATTGCCATAATTATGTGTTACAAAATGTAACTTTCATTTAGACTCTGCCTTGCTCACATGCCCAGAAACAAAAAAGGACACGGGCAATGCAGACTACCCTCAGTTATTTCATTATGACTTATATCCTGAAAAATGAGACCATTCCTTACATTTGAAAATGTCTCTGTTATTAGCAATTTAAATATTGTCAGACTAGATTAATAAAACACTACTCATTTGTTTGCAGCATCTTCAGCTGATTCAGAGCTGAATTTGTGTGTCTGAAATATGTTTGTCTCTATAATAAAAATGATTTTTTTTCAAAAGGTGACATGAAAGAACGGGACGGGTAATTATGCCCGCGTTTTTGGTGCAGTGTTTCAACTCAATGTGGCATACCTCCTCTGGTGATTAGGCTTAATCTTAATATTTTATTTTTCCAGCAAGTTAAACGTTAATGCTGAGGGTTTTGTAAATGCTTTGTGGGCTTTAAAATTCATTCGCATCTAAGGGTTCTTAGTCTCCAAAGGCCAGTATTACTTGTAATTTGGGCTACATGTACTGTTCCTAAATGCCATTTACAGTTGACAGTGTGTTTGTTAGAGGCTTGTCAAAAAAATCAATATCTTATACATTATACATACAATACTGAACAAAGGCTTTCTGTTTAGAAGTGGTTTTCAGTGAGGTTGGTAAATTCTTTGGTTGTTCTCCACTGAAAGCCTGTTATTTGTACTTTTAGTGAAATGAATTCGCTGCTGCACCTGGAGCTGAAAAAAGTATGCATTTTGTGCGTACTCCAAATGACTTTATAAAGCAAAGCATCCAATTGATGTCTGAAATTGTAAAGCTCAGTTTCCCAAAAGCATCATTCTGCTAAGGTGGATGTGATCTTCACCCAAGTGAGCCCCTGGACTGGCTTAGCTGGAGTGTTTAAGTGTAGCCTGTTCCTATATTCCAGATGAAACCAATGCACCTCATCAGCTGGTCTTACCTCATAGAAATCAGTGCTCTTTAGTTCATCAGTAGATCTGGTTCTGGAAGCTATAACTGAAGGCACAGGTTAGCTGTCCTAAAATCCACTGAAATCCACACAAATATGTGCTGGGGTGGGTTTCCTGAAACCTTAATGCTATGTTGCTCATACGTTCTAACTTAAAACTCTCTCTTAACACTAACTGAAACATTCTTAGTTAAGTATATTTTCCATAAGATATTCTTTCACAAGGTTAGTCTGGGCCTCTCTTACCTGTCTCTTATTGCCGTTATCAGCTCATACTGCTAATTTAATATAAGACATACTTACAGTAAGAGTACACTTTCATGACCAAACATCAATTAACTACAAAATAACATCCATATCATAAAATTACTTTTTTCTGATACACTTATGGACTCGGGGCATGGGGCAAGCAGAATGAAGTGACAATCAATTAGCAGCTCCAAGACAGAGGGGTTTATTAAAAACAGAACTAACCAAACATACTGGGAACAAATACCAAAAAAAAAAATCATGAGAAGTAACACTACAAACTCAATCAAAAATAAACCGACACAGGGAAACAGGTAATATAGAAATGGAGACGGAGACAGACAGAACAAATCACGATGACTGAATGGAGAAATCGACCAAGGCAGGCACTTAAATACACTGATAATGAGGGCTAACAAAGAGCAGGTGTGAATAATCAAAAACAACCAATCAAACAACAAAGCAGGGCAACAGGTAACAGGTAGAATGAAGTACAATAAAGTACAATAAATGAGAACTGGACATAACAACTCTAACCAACACCATGAGTAGGAAAAGGAGTACAAGTACAAGCAGAACATAATACAACAAAACAGAAGCACACTAACAAAGATAACTAATAACACACATTAGGGAAAAACGGAAACAAACAAAACAGGGGTGGCTGGCTTAGAACCCACAACTAAAGGGTTCTTACTCTCCAAGCCACACGCACAACCCATTAAGCTATATAGTAGCCCAGGCAATAAGGAAAACACAATAGGGTTGAAAAGCAAGACAGAAGGGGGGGAAATGCTTAATGGACAGCAGCCATTGCTGGCCAAGCTGGGAAAGGTCTGAGGGCAGGTTCAGGTGGGCACTGACCCTGACATACACGACTACAGTCATCATTAGGTTTCATCCTTGCACTCTGAATGTGCAGTGAATTGCCCTCACCATCGTGTACATTCATAATGACAGATAAAGATAAAGAACGTGCTATTGATTATGTATTTATTTATTTAGATGCTCTCCCTTGAGCAATCTCTTAAAAGACTGTTTAGGAAACATACTTGGGAAAACAAATACCTTTTGTAAGATAGAGTCTTCGTACGATTCCAAGTGTTACCATTTTCGGGAAACCCAACCTTGAAGTTATGAGGGGATTATCTGTGGGTTTTTTGTTTTTTACCAGGGTACCTGCTGTGAAGAAAAGATGGTTGTTCATACCATTATTTCCTGTCTTAATATTGTTATCAGTCAGTGTTAAACCCTTTTTGATGCCTGTAAGACATATATAAATGCAAGATTATGTGAATTAATTAAGATGTATGTATGGCAGTGATTAAACTCTGTATTAACCCCAGCTGAACATTCTATGTGCTTCCACATTACAAGAAGAGCTGCAATCCACACTGGCAGGCTTCAGATTAAAACCCCGGCTTCGAAAACTGACATTGCTGTATTAGGGATACTCTGTGCCATACTGCCTTGCTTTAGAGTTTGTAGCCATATTTCAATGCTCACATGTATTTAACTTTTTTCTATCCGTTTTTCCTTTCACTTGCAGTTTTAAACTTTGGCCCTTCTGCGGGCACCCCATTCTCTGCAGCACTTATGTGGCAGAGGTGAGGGAGGTCCCACACCCATCTGCTGGGCCTCAAAGACACCACCAGCCCTCTCATCTCATTTTAGGGTCATCAAAGTGTGAAAGGCCATTCCAACCGCAATCTGCCCATCGCTGGTTTTATGGAGGGAATGTTTTGGCCACTACTGTGTTTACCTGTAATTTTCAAGTGGATTTGCCACATTTGCCCATCCTGTATGCTCCATGGAGGAAAAGTGCATCTAAATTATCTCACACTGCACCTTTGCCATGACATACAGATCTCAAATTAGAACCTAGACCCAACAGGCAAAAAAGACCCCATTCTGAATAAGAATTTGCTTGTATCACTCTCTCATATATATGTATATATATGCACATACAAACATGCAAGCATTCTGTGTATGCTGATATTTTTATGGCCGACAAACGTTATTTTAATGATGTACATTTTGTAGTCTAATCTCGGCAGCCTCAGCAGGCTCCATCTGAAATTATTCGGTAGGAGCATGTGACATTAACCATTGGGAGTGTTTGGCTCCATCGCGAAAGCCCCGTTCTGGTTGAATGATTTCTGCTGGGTACATTAAAATAGCGAACAGGTGCCCTGTTTATCCATTGTGGGTAGGGCTGCCCTCAGCATGGCTACATACACCTAACAAAAATGATTAAGCCCTAAGTTTCTTTCAACCAGGTGAAGACGCACAAAAAGGGCGTCTATGAAAGGGTGTCGGTTTATATTTGATAAAATAATCAACTCTATAAATGACATCTTATGTGAAACAATAATTCTGCCATATAAACACGGTAGAATCCAAAAAACACTGGTGGCATTTCGGTGTTTGAACTGTGCAAGGACATTCACTTGCAATACAGAAAACATCATTTGAATTGTTTGGGTGTTATCCTTTGTTTCAGTTCAAGTTAAACAACGTAAAAATGCATTGTTGACGGAAATGCATTATTCCTATAGTTCTGGGTCGACATCAGCAGTCTTTAGATGATTGTCAAAGGGCTTACTTGGGAGTTACTGGAATCTTTGTAAATGTTTATGATCAAGAGTAAACACTGCAAACATAACTATAGACAACTGGGTGTGTGTGTGTTTTTAACATTTGTATTGTCATCTCAATTACTCATCATTTACCTCCAGGCAAAGAATTCTCCAAACGAAGCCAACCAGTAAAACAAGATTTCTTCAGGGAGTTGACAAAGGAATTTCCTCAAGATCTTCGCACGAAACGACTGTAATTATGGATTCAACGATAAACTAGTATCTCAGGGGAGGGTCATTACAGCCCTTGGCTTTTTGCGGCGGATAGCAAATAGAGGAACAAGACAAACAGAAAATGCACTGAGAGAAAAATACAGACACAGAAGTCAAGGAGTCTACCACTGCAGAATCACAGTCTAGTACATTGTCAGAAAAAAGTACCAATTTGTATCTTTGAGGGTTTATCACTGGGACTGTACCCTCAATTCTATCATACCTGTAGGCAAATGTACCTTTTAAGGTACAGAAAATGAACTTTGAGGAACATTTTTGTACTATTGGGATTAAATTAATGTTGGGGAACAAAACTTTACCAGGGTTTTATCCTTTTTTCTGGCAGTGTATGATGTAAGGAGTCAGTCTAGCACTGTGACTCAGTGCTAGACTGCTTTCAGTGTTGTATAATGTTACAGTTGATTGTTATGTTGCAAGAGTCACTTACTTGCCAGGGAAGGACTCACAGTCCTGTACCACAGTACAACAACAAAACATAGAGAATAGTACCTGTCTCTAAATTATGGCTCCATAGGAAGTGCATAAATAGCCTATGTACTGGAATTAGACTATTAATCAAGTACCAGTGATTCAGTTAGAGGCAAGTCAAAAAGACTGAGAGAGGTGAGAACTACTCTTCTACCAATGGAAAGCTGATGTTTACAATGCTACATGTATAGTGCCTGTTTTTGGAGTGAGGTGTCACTCCACTAATGTTGATGTTTTCTGTCGTTGCATTACTACATGTATTCAAGTTCAATTGGTTAGTTGACACATTTATGGTAAGCAATTAACAATAGGGTAACATCGTGGTGCATTGGTTAGTGCTGCTGCTTCAGACCTGTAGGACCATCATTTTAGTCATGAGGTTTCCTACAGTTTCTTCTGGGACCCCTGTGACCCTGCATAGGGCAAGGGGGTGGCTGAAGTGAAGAATTCAGGTAATCTAAACCAAAATGTATTAGAACAGGAACCCCTTTTGCACCTACTGGGTCCATTACCTATTTTTCTCTGGAAAATTCACATCACAATTACTAAAGCCGCCATCTACAAGTCATTTTTTTATATGCAGCCTTCGCAGGAACCAGTTTAATATTTTTCTTGGTTACTACATCCATGTGATTTTGGGAACAGTGTATGTGCAATGAGGTGTAAGAGTTTTCAGACGGCTGACACAATGCGTCAGAAACACCATCACCAGCGGTTTGCTAAGGCTGCAACCTCCCACCTCAACCTGACCACATACAGATAGAAGTCATTGGCAACAATTAATCAATCATATTTCTTTTGTTTTTAATTAAAGATATAGAAAACATACCTCAGGGTGATGTCAAATTGTACGAAAGGACAGAAGAGAGAAAGAAAAAATATAATAATACTAATAATAATACTATAATATATTATATACTATTATATATATTATATATATTTTTCCTTCAGCCTTTATGAGTGGATAAGAAAGTGCTAATCTGATGCAGGTCTGAGAAGCAGGTCGTGCAGGTAGGTCCAGTACAGGGTGAGAGAGATAGTAGGCAGGAAAGTAGGCCCTACACTAGACCAGCTCGGAGATCCAACGCCAGTGCACCAGATGGCCCAACCCCTTTACTCAAGCCCAGAGTAAAAGGAAGGGGAGGCAGTGAGTCAAACTCAAGTCTTGTGAAGTGGTGGGATTGGGGAGTTGGCGAAGTTGAGATTGAGGGCAGGAAGTAAAGAGAGAAAGAAAAAGAAGGGGGGGGAAGGAACGGAAGAAAGCTGGGCAGTATTACATAATAAAATACATAAAATTAAGTAATAGTAATTGTGTAGAAAATTAGACTGGCAATTCAAGATAATGTAATTCCTGAATATAAATATATGCCGTATATGCAGTGACTTAAAAGGCCTTGATTTCTTAATTGAACCAATATGTGTATAAGTATGAAGCCAGAATAATGGAGAAGAATGTAGAGACTGAAGGAAATAAGTGTGTATGTTGCTTATGAGCATGTACGTTTGTGTGTGTGTGTGCACACTTGTTTGATAGAAGATGCATCAGCTATCGCAACTAAATTTTAATGGTGACACTGATACGTACCCAGGTAGAGTCAGAGTGAAAGGATGACACTGACAGGGAAGCAAAATATGAAATTAGCATAGATTATGTATATAAGAGCACACCCAAGTGTTCTTATAGATTGGGGATTTAGTTTTATTTAAGGTGGGAAAAAGTCAGAGAAAATAATTTAGGAGGTTTTTCCAATGTGATATGTTTACTTTTTTCCTGGGTTTTCAGTTTAAAAGAATGGCGACAGCCAAGGCTAAGAAAAGTAGTCTCTTGTATTCTTTATTCAGATTGATTGTTGTATCCCCTACCAGACAGAGTACCAGTGACAGAGGGATGGGACAGCCCAGGAAGAGTGATAGTGAATTTATGACTTTTTCCCAAAAAAGATGAATGGGTCTTCAGAGCCAAAAGGCATCTAAGTAGATGTCCTGAGTGTTAAGAGTTCATTGAAAGCAGACTGTGTCAGTCCCATTCTGAACAACTTATTACTGGTTGGGTTAATTTTGTGAATGACCTTGTGTTATATAAGCTGAATGTTCGTGTTAGTACTTATTCAAAAGGTGTTTTTGGAGATGTTGGTCCAGAAATTGGGGTTTGGAGAAAGCGATAGATCTTGCTACACAAGGTTTAACACAGGGGTGGGCAGTCTTTTCCGGTGTGTATGTGGGTTTTCGCTGAAACTCCCTAATTAAATTACTAATTAGAGGACTGATTGGCTGAAGAGTCCTCACACCTGGGTTTGAATAGCTGACCTACAGGTTACCCCAAAAACCTGCATAGACACCGGACCTATGCGGATAAGATTGCCCACCTCTGATTTAACAGAATTCTTCTTGGTTATGGATTGCAATTTAGTTTTTGATTATAAGAACAGAAGAACATAAGAAATTTACAAACAAGAGGGGGCCATTCGGCCCATCAAGCTTGTTTGGGGAGAGCCCAACTAATAGCTCAGAGTTGTTAAAGTCTTATCTAGCTCTGATTTAAAGGAACCCAGGGTTTTAGCTTCTGCTACACTAGCAGGAAGACTATTCCATACTCTA
>JAODKF010000001.1:40371459-40384744 GCA_026779585.1 Mormyrus proboscirostris | reverse complement strand
AATAAATCGAGAGCTTTGCTTTTCGGCTCAGTTCTTTCTTAGCCACGACGAACCGGTTAAGCGCCTGCAAAACTGTAAATAACCACCCTGGTCTGCCAATCCAGTGGCACTGTCCCTGACCTCCACGCACTGTTGAGAAGGCGTGTCAGTCACAACAGCCCCACTACATCCAGGGCCTTCAGGTACTCCGGGTGGATCTCGTCTACCCCCGGGGCCCGGCCACTGCGCAGCTCATGAACTACCCTGGCCACCTCAGCCCCAGTGATGGGCAAGCCCCCCCCCCAGCATCCCGAGGCTCTGTGCCCTCAGATGTCTCAAAGGTAGTGTGCGTAGATGTATCTGAGGCAGGGTTGAGGAGGTCCTCAAAGTATTCTTTCCACCTCCGGGTGATGTCCCCAGGTGAAGTCAACAGCACCCCCTCCCCACTATAAATAGTAGGAACTAGGAGCTGCTTCCTCCTCCTGATATTCTGGATGGTTTGCCAGAACCTTTTTGAGGCCGAATGAAGGTCACTTTCCATAGCCTCACCGAACTCCTCCCACGCCCGGGTTTTTGCTTCTGTGACCACCCAAGCCACCAGTACCCGTCAGCTGCCTCCGGAGACCCCCGGGTTGATAATTCCCAGTAAGCCTTCCTCTTCAGCTTCACGGCCCCCCTCACCTCTGGTGTCCACCATCGGGTACAGGGGTTACCACTATGACTGGTACCGACCTCCCTGCAGCCACAGCTCCGTACGGCCGCTTCCACAATGGAGGTCCGAAACAGTGTCCATTCAGACTCAATGTCCCCAACCTCCCCCGGTATGCAGGTGGAATTCTGCCGGAGGTGCGAGTTAAAGAAGTCTCTGCCAGACGTTCCCAGCAGACCCTCACTATGCGCTTGGGCCTACCAGGTCTGACCGGCCTCCTCCCCTGCCACCTGAGCCAACTCACCACCAGGTGGTGATCAGTTGACAGCTCTGCCCCTCTCTTTACCCAAGTGTCCAAGATGGAAGGCCGCAGATCAGATGATACAATTATGAAATCGATCATCGACCTGTAGCCCTGGGCATGTTCGTACTATGTCGACTTATGGACACCCTTATGCTTGAACATGGTGTTTGTTATGGACAAACCATGCATTGGACAGAAGTCTAATAACAGAACACCACACGAGATCGTTCCTCCCAATAACCCCCCTCCAGGTCACACTGTCATTGCCCACGTGAACGTTGAAGTCCCCCAGCAAAACAATGGAATCCTCTCGTGGCACGCCAACCAACATAACACTAAGGCAATCCAAAGAAGTTCGGTACTCTGAACCGACATTCGGCGCATAAGCGCAAATGACAGTCAGAGACCTATCCCCACCCCGAAGGCGCAGGGAAACAGCCCTCTTGTTCACTGGAGTAAACTCCGTTGTTAATGCACTGAGCTGTGGGGTCACCAGTAGCCCCACCCCAGCCTGGCGTCGCTCACCCGCCGCAACTCCAGAAGAAAAGAATGTCCAGCCCCTCTGCGGGAGATTGGTTCCAGAACCCAAGCTATATCTAGTTGGTATCTCTCAACCTCATGCACAAGCTCAGGCTCCTTCCCCACCAGAGAGGTGACATTCCATGTCCCGAAAGCCAGTTTTGGTCAGCCGGGGACCGGACCGCCTGGGCCTCCCTTGGCTGCCACTCGATCCACAAAGCACCAAACCCCTGACATACCCCTTGCGGGTGGGGACAGTCCCGCGTGCTTCTTTCGGCCTATGTCCGGCCGGGCCCCATGGGCCAAGGCCCAGCCACCAGGCGCTCGCCAACGGGCCCCTCCCCAGGGCTGGCTCCAGGGTGGGGCCCTGGTGACGCTAGTCCGGGCGAGGAATACGAGAGTATAATTGATATTATGACTTGCCATAGGGTTCTTTTGGATTGCTCTTTGTCTGGCCCCTCCCCTGGGACCTTTTTGCCTTGGGAGACCCTACCAGGGGCTATTGCCCCCGACAACATAGCCCCCAGGGTCACTGAGGCATGCAAACCCCTGTACCACGATAAGGTGGCAATCCAATCCATGTTGCTATTGAATATTTTAAATGTATTTTTCTGGCACTTCAATCGCCACAGAAAGAATGCCATTCACTTTAGTTTTAAAAAATCCTTGAAGCACATTTGCTTAAAATATGTTACCTACAGCAAACCATGTGTGTTATACCTCTTCTTAGAAAATATATCAATAAAACATATAATAAAATATAATATACATATAACTATATAACATTTAACTGTTTTTAAACAATTCACAGTAATAGTACTTTACATAATGCAATGGAACATTCACTTTTTTGTGATGATGTATTTTTAAGAGCCACAAATGTGTCTGTATTTAAGTTTTTCCCTGTTTATAGACTGTAATCCAACCTGCTGTTATCTTGGCTGTAAAAGCAGTAACCTAATATTCTTCAGCTGTCATAGTACTGGACATGACATTTTTTGCATGTGTGCTAGCTGCATTTTCCTGTTGCATCTGTTTCTGTCTATTTCTGAACATGTTTGCAGGAGGTTTCAGTGCATTACTTTGTATGCTGAAGCACCCTAAAGATAAGCTACAGGCCTAATAATGCTGATAATGTATTTTGGCAGAATAGATATAAGTGGGGGATTTGTCTGCACCCCTGTCTTTGCCCATGAAATGCCACAACATAGCTATGGTATCAACCTTTTGCTGTGATAGTTTACTATCTTAAAACAGAGCGTTTAAGCATAACAAATCCTCTCTTATCTTCTCTGAATTTAAGAACCACCTATTTAGTAACGGTCCAGGCTTGCTTTTCACAGTTGACTATTGTGGGTTTGACTATCATCCGAATTTGTAGGGTCATATTTGTTTTCTTTCCCGAAATGCAATGGTAATTCATAAGATTTTAATTAGACACAATTAAAATACAAATGGCTCTGTCACTAATTTGTAATCAGATTAAGAGTAAATAATAAAAGTAAATATTGTTATTTATTTTTTGCCTAAAATGAAGCTTACAGTATTTACTAGTATTCCCTGTACTTACTGTATTTCCTTTACTGTAGAATTAATTAGTATTTGGTGAAAGTATAATGAAATAGATAAACGAAAGGGACATTCATTTTAAGTTGCACTTTTTTACACCTGCGTGTTTAGAATGAGCTATTGCAATATGTATGCGCTCACGTGTGCTGAAGCTCATGGGCCTCTGTTAAAAAGGGGCCACAACTAACCTTAATTTGAATAAAATTTAGATTCCCCCCCCCCCCAGTAAGGGAGCTCTGAAAATAAAATTGCCCATGGGCCTCTAACCATGTTAATGTACCTCTGGATGTGCTGATGAATAATCACACAGTTCTCCAATTTGTCATCTACAAAAAATGTCAACAATAGGATATGTTTGTCCAAGGTAGTTCTCTTTGTCACAGATAGGCTATTAAAAGGAGACGGCTGAGTTTGTCACATATGGACAGGACATGCATCTGTGCCCATACTTGTTTTTTTCCTGAAATACCACAAACGCTTGCTCTTTTTCATGCCCTATACAGAGACCCACAATCAGAACAGGTATGAACTTCGGGCTTAAGTTTTAATTCCGATCTAGATTATGATTTGGCACACCACTATACATGTGTAATACAGGGAGAACGTGCAAGTCTCACACATACATAGAGCGGAGGCCATATTTGAATCCCTAACCCTAGTGATATGAACCAACAAACTGTCCTACGATTGAAACATACAGAATGAAAATAGCATCTTTGGTTGCTGGTCTGAAAGTTTAACTACTATATTTTGTCCATGTGTTATGGTTTCAGAAACTTAATCAAGAATTGATTAGGCAATCAGATGCACAGATGATGAACCTGAACTAGTCATTGAAGGAGACAGGTACTGTAATGTCCCGTGACTGTTCCGACCCTCCTGTGTGCCTCATTTACCTCGTGTAGAATCCCCATGTTACAGTATCAGCTGTTTCTAGTTATGTTAATTGCTGTCGTGTATTTAAGTGTGTTTCAGTGAATATGAAGCTGAATTGTCTCCTGGTCCTGCTAAAGTAGCACGCAAAAATAAGAAACAGAAGAATCACAGCGAGACAGATTCCCCAGGATTCCATCCAAAACGCAATGTGACTCCCGCTTGCTTTCCCTTGGCAAAATGTGAGACTTACCTGACATTTCTTGACCAGATAATGCTTGTCACACCAGTGTTACCAGCACCCCGCCTCCCAAGTCGGCACCTGACCTCCCTGTTGTTATTCCATCCAGGTCCGCGAATAAGGTCCCCGCCACTCAGTTCCAGGTCTCCATTCTGGTGGTTCCCCTGCCTGTTCCGAGATGCCTACCATTGCTCCAGGGACGCCTTCCCCTGTGATGCCTCCCAATCCAGAGTGATTCCTGGACTTTCAGTGTGCTCGATCTCCATAGCCTCAGTTCCAGAGATTCCCGTGTCCGTCCCAGTTTCAAACCCTGTGGTCCCAGTTTCAGAGGTTTCCGTATCTGTATCCCAGCTCTAGATCCTGTGTCTCCAGTTCCTGTGTCCAGCCCAGTTCTTGACCCTGTGGCTCCAGTTCCTATGGCCCTCATGTCAGTCCCATTTCCTGACTCTGTGGTTCCTGTTCCCGTGGTTCCTGTGTCCATCCCGGCTCCAGTTTCAACGATCCCAGTTCCCGTGGTCCCCACATCCATCCCAACTCCAGACCCTTGAATTACACTGCCTGTTCCTGAGGAACTTGAGCAGGACCCCTCAGGGATCTCTGTGACATCTGCTCCAATGACAACCTCCAGAGAGACTCCCCGACTTTCACCCCATCTCAAAAGATTTCAGCCAGGACCTCATCTCTCAGTTTACCTCGTCAGGATTCACTGGTCACCTGCGGTTCCCCCAGCTCCACCTTGTCACTCGCCTATGCCTTCGCTAGCTGTGGCTTCATCTTTGCCTGCGGTAGCTCTAACTATCTTCTCGCCTCCTCTGGTGACCCCTTCATCTTCCTCCTTGTCCCCTCCAGTGGTATTTTCATTTTCCTCCTTGTCCCCTCCGGTGTCACCCATGTCCTCGCAGTCACCGATGGTCCCTCCAGCTCCGGCCTCCGGCTGCTCCTGCCCTCTTTCTGCCAGGGTTCCCTCCGGCTTCCAGATTTTCCCGTTTGTGTCCCTGTCCCCTGGGTGCTTATGTTAGCTTCTTATTCACAGCATTGCTAGAAGGGAATGTTTGTGCATGATGCAGTTTTTACAAAACATTTTGGAAATACAAAATAATGTATAAATAAAAGATTTGAGCTATAGAACATATATTTATATACCCTACCAGGGGCATAAAGCCCTGGACAACTTAGCTCCTGGGATCATTGGAACACGCAAACCCCTCCACCACGATAAGGTGTCGGCTCCAGGAGAGGAGCAGTGTTTGTGTTGGTTAAAAACACATGATTTCCTACAATTCCCCTTGGATCATTAATCATAACAATAAATAACCAATAAAGAATGTAATCTATCAAACATCTCACAATTCTCACAAACATTCAAATGACTAGTTCAGACACTATCCACTAAAGGAATACAAATCTGCAGGTCTAACACTTCAGTCTACATAATACCCTTTAAAATAAAAAGATATTTAGATACCATTTACCGTTCGTTCTTTGATATTTGACAGATGGGCATCGCTCAGACAAAAATATCATCGTGACAGTGTTCTTGAACAGTGCCTCTGAAGGGTTCAATAATTGCTGCTAGAAGTGAGGTGTGAGGCCATCCCCTCCAACACAACGTCACTTTACTCCTCACCAACGTGCTGTGACACAATTCAGGATTCCGAAGAAGAGAAAATAAGGAACACACAGCATAGTTCTGGCATGAGGTTTTACAACCGGTCAAGACGAAAGACAAATAATAATACAAATAATTGTAGGCCTGGTAATAAGGTTCTGTTGCAGGAACTGATGACATTTCCTAATTTACACAAGCTCGCGGAAATGGCTACTGTTGTGCTCGGCGGTGCAACAAAGGCGAAGGGAACCAGGAATCGGGAACACGGATTTAATCATAAAGGAAAGGAATGAAAAGAGCAGGTAAAATGAAGGTTGCCATCACACCGCGACAATACAATGACCGGACTGGGAAAACAAACTGAAACGCAGACTAAATACAATGGACTAATGACAAGTAGGAACAGCTGGTGAACACGGGGATTCCACACGGGGTTGATGAGGGGGCATGGCACACATTGGGGCATGACAGAACCCCCCCCCCCAAAGGCGCACACTCCGGACGTGCCTAAGGGGAGCGACGCGACATGGACTGGGAACATAACAACACTTAAGAACAGAAACTTAGCGGGGAGCACAGGAGTCACGGGAAACTGAGCAGGGACCACGGGGAACTGAGCAGGAGGTGGCGCTCCCAGGACCTCAAGCGACGAAGCAGGACCAGCAGGAGGCACCACAGGAACCTCGGGGGGCGCTTTAGGCGTCACAGGCACCTCGGGGGGCGCTGCAGGAGCAGGAGATGCCGGGATCAGTTCCTCTGGAGTAGCAGCCGTAACCACAGCAGGCACGGCTTCCTCAGGAAGCGGTGCCAGGGCCACCAAGCCAGGAACCACAGGAGGCAGTACAGGAGGTGCCGGGATCACGGGGGACTGAGCGAGAGACACCGGGACCGCCTTGGGCGGCACAGCAGCAGCCGGAGGCCTAGGAGCATCAGGAGGCGGCGCCGGGGCAGCGGGCGTAGCTGCAGGTGGCACCGGTGCAGGCAGGACAGGCGGAGCCGGCGAGACAGGCGGAACCACAGCAGGGACCGTCTTGGGTGAGGCAAGAGCCTCAGAAGGCGGTGCCGGGACAACAGCAACAGGCGGGGCCGCAGGCGCAGCCAGAGATAAGGCTGGCACGGCAGGGAGTTCAGGCAGTGCAGCAGGGGGCGTTGCAGCGACTACCAACTCTGGGGGGGAGCCGCAGCAGGTGTTGTTAGGCAAAGAACCACTGGGGGAGAGGCTATAGGCACTGGTACAGGAACCACGGGGGGCGAAGCTGCAGGAACCGCCGACACAGGAACTACGGGGGTGAAGCTGCAGGAACCACAGGCACCACGGAAGGCAAAGCTGCAGGAACCGCAGGCACAGGAACCACGTGGGGAGCGAAGCTGCAGGAACCACCAGCACAGGAACCACGGGGGGCGAAGCTGCAGGAACCGCAGGCACAGGAACCACGGGGAGGGCTGTCCGCTTCTGGAACTTAGGTACCAGGGGGATAGCGTCCAGAATGGACCTGGCCCCTTTAAGGGCCATGAGCATCCCTGGAAAGGGGCGTGTTGCCGATCTGGGCAGCGAAGTGGTAGGCGGACTGTCCAGGCAGGTGATCGCAGGCGCGAACACTGCCAGGTTTAGAACAGGGAGGGGGTCCTCCTGACATCCGGCAGGGGGAGCAGCAGAGAGCGAGACAGCCTCCGGTGCGTCTTCCTGCTCGCGCTTTTGCCCGCTTTTTCCTGCGGTGGGAAGCGGGAATTTGGTGGCTGCTGAAGGTGAATGGTGCAACCCAGGCAAGAAATCATTCTAATATTATCAGGTTCAATGATGACAAGTCACCTGAAGGGCTTTTCACTGCAGAGTCTCTGATTTTTCCCTCGTTGTTTGACGTCACAGGATTTGGTGGCTGCTATCAAATATTGTGACCCCTGTGCCTTGTTTCTTCTACAGTAAAGTTTACAATGTTTTTGGTCATGAAACCTTTTTGTCATGGTCTATGCTTGATCTTAAGCATAAGGTTTACTTTTCAGTTTCATGGAATGAAAGTGTGAATTCAACATACACAAGTATTCACATTTTAAATATTGTTCAATGTATTACAGTAACCAAAACCTTAATAAATTTGACAACTGATAAATTAAAGAACGTGAAAAAATTATTTCTCAGTATGTACTGTATGCCTTTTTTTGATATAATACATCTAACACCAGAATGCTCAAGTTATAAGCTACTGGAAGGGGTGAGGAGCTCAAAACTGGCACACTGCACAGTTGTAGGACTTCTTGGGGTTCGGCCATTGGATACACTGCATATGGTACTACCGGTCACACGTCACACTGGATCTGTAACATCAAAGGTCATAACAATGCAGCAACATATTAGCTGTGATTTATACAACATGAGTTTTATAAAAATCTATTAATGCAATCAAGAAACTAATGCCGAAATGCCAAAAGGCATGGATAAGGCTGGGTAGAGGTTATGGTTGTCATTGTTAGATAAGGGTTATGCCCATAGAAATGAATGGAGAGTCCTCATAAAGATATAGATACCTAAGCTGTATCTGTGTGTGTGTATGTACATATACACACACACACACCAAATGTTTTGTTAATATTAATCTTTAATTCTATGTGGGGTTAATGTCTTAATTTTTTGGCTAAGGTTTTATAGCCGGGTACCTTTGAAGTTAACCCTCTGTATATTGTTTGTACCAAGGCCACAGAATGACCATACCACAAGTGATGGATTGCCTTATTTTTTTAATTCTTTTTTTTTTTTACTATGTTTCTTCCCCATTTTCTTTCCTTGGTCCTCTACTGATTTCTTCTCCCCACAATGATGGCACAGCTCGCTCAGGTCATCTACTCATTATTGAAAACATTATGACTTATCAATAACTGCTTCTATGTGTCATTCATTTACAAAAGATATTACATCATTATAGAGCCCTGAATAAAGCAATAGTACCAGACTCATTCAGTAGTGTCATGGCCACCTCTCTTCGGGACTGGTTCACTGCTGAAGTCTCGTTTGAAAATGTCAGAGGTTCCTCTGCCAACATTTTCTCTGCATACTGTAATAACATGACATAAGTGGTCAGTGCACTTTACATGAGTAACATACAACCACCAAATTATTGGTGTGGGTAACAAAATGTAACATTGTTTGGAAATACTTTACAGGTGTAATAAATGTACACACAGAATGACTGACAAACATAAACAAACTTTCAGGATGAATATTCCGCTTGAGGTGGCATCCTTTTGCAGGCTGTGTGGATCTCTGTTGGCTGTCCATCTGGATACCTGGCAGCCTCGTTTTCTGATGAAGGCCCTGACAGGTGTACAAAAAGTAATAAAAGACATACCTTCAGATACATTGGTTTGGTTTTTTAAAAGGAACACTTTTCATATCATGGTTTCAACAGTTACCTTGTGGACTCCTAACACGATCTGAGTTTGAAGGAATCATTTCCCAGGGGATCCACCACAAGGCTCCTTCTCTCAGTGGGAAAGATTGCCTGTAAAATTGGGTATTAATCACATATGCATTCACCGTTATTGGAAAATATTGTAGCTCACAACAAATGTTAGCAGTACGAGGTATTTGCTCTTACAGCCAATATCCAGTGACCGGGCTCATGGACGGCACCCAAAATCATATGGTACATTGTTGGGTCACACAAAAAAAAAAAGACAATGAGAACTTAAAAATCACTTAAATGAGATCATTAAAGTACAATACACTTAAAAAAAATCTTACAAGGGAAATAAACACCTCTTGTTTGCATACCGTCAGTCTGGAGTGACTTCCCTCCCAAAAACTTTTTTTGTTATGCATCTGGTTGTTTTTTTTTGACTGTGTGGGCCATGTATGCATTGATCACCTAAGATACAGATAAATAATGTAAACATGATATAATATAAATGAAAAATTCTTTCTAGCATTTCCCTGGATAAAATTTATAAGGAACTCAAGTAGACAAGCACAGCTAACCTCGCTCTCAAGCTCTTGATGGGGATCCGTCCTGGCAATGTCCCAATAAAAAAGCTTATAGGGTCCCATCCTTGATAGGAGGACATGTGAATTCTTCCCTTCCCATGCATCTTTGATGCCTGTGGTACATGAAATAATAATTAAAACTACCTAAAAGAGGTGTATAATAATATTTGTAATGTTAGGTATATGAAATTCATCTCTGGTTGAAAGTATATCTTACACTTCACTGAAGTACAAGAGCTACAGAGTGTTCGCCAGAACACTGACTGGTTAAAAACCTAAGCGAAAATAGTTACTTTCATTTAAATTGAAATGAATTTCAGTGTTAGTTCATCCACGTTACATACACTTTTCTGCAGCTGGAGGGGGAGCGGGTTGGAATTTTTGACACTTCCTCAATTTTCAAGGTATCCTCGGGATTTCCTCATGGTGGTGTTTGAGGTGGTTAATGTTGACCTTGCTTATTGATTGACCCCGTGAATCCACAAGATCAACGCTTTTCCCTTCTACTTTGGTTATCATATAGGGACCAAAATAATAAGGGTCCAGTTTTCCCCCTGGGTCCTGCTCACTGCGGACATTCCTCCTCCACACCATGTCCCCCACCTGAAGGCTTTGCTGTTCCTTTTTTGAATGTCATCTTTTTCTTTGGTATTGTTTCTCAACATTGTCCTCAACAATGTTCATGATCTTTTCATGACATTTGATGTCAATGGCTACCTCTTCTTTGACGTAGTCATCTTCAAAGAAACCATCAACCTATGGAAACATGTTAGTAATAATTTTATAATTGCCTAATATGTTATGTTTGTACTCAGTAAAGCATATTCAAATTATGTCAATGTTCGCACAAAATTTCAGTTTTACCTGGTAATATTCTGCGACCTCGGATGGATATCGTGCTTCTCTCCCAAACATCAAAAAATATGGGGAGTATTGTGTTGTGAGCTGCGTCTTTGTATGCAGCCCGAACATAACTGGCTCCAAATATTGGTCCCAGGTGCTGGGCTTGTCTTCTACCAATTTTGCAAGAGCTCTAAATAATTATGTAGTCAAAATTTGTAATGTAAACAAAGATGTTTGAAACGCACTATTCATATATATATATATACACACTGTGGTGGACACATTTGTCACCTCTGCATGGTACCATTGAGCCTCTCCACAAATCCGTTGGTCTGAGGGTGGTATGGGGCACAGAGGCTTCTCTTTATTCCAAGCACTTTGCAGACCTCAGTGTTGATCTACAGAAGTTAGGGAAAATGTTTTTTTTCTAATTAGTTTACACACTAACACAGATTTGTGTAATTTCATATCAAATCATTTACACAGCAATGAACATTATGAAATACATGATCATTTGTGTAGAAGAATGAAAATACTTACAGTATTAACAAACTCTTTGCCTTGGTCGGTCAGTATCCTATTGGGGACTTCAAATTGATAAATAAATTTTAAAATGCACTGTCTCACCTCTTTAGCAGACTTACTTTTAATTGGATAAGCCTGTGCCCATCTGGTGCAATAATCAATTATAACACATTTGTATTGATTTTGCTAGTCAGATGTGACCAACTTTCCAATCAAATCTATCCCAATCAGTTCAAATGGAACCTTTGTCTGTCAAAATAGACAAGAATGGAAGAAAGTCTTATGGACACATTCACATTTTTACATTTAGAAATTATTAAGTCATTTAAAAACATTGTAACATTGATTATGTAATATGCAGATTAAGTAGATTATGTAACATATTAATAAATCTGCATATTGCATAAAAGTGTAACATATGATGTAAATATGGAGTCAGTACCTGAATGGGTTTGTAGTCCGTCTCAAGCTTTATATCTTTTTTATTCTTCTGGCACACTGTACACTGTGATACATGGAAACGGGTATTATAAGGATTCGTTGTACACAATACTTTGTGACATAATAAAATGCATTGAATTCATTAAGTTATCAACAATGCAGTAGAAAAAAAGAGGCTATCCGTAAATCGGGCGACTGATTTCTTCAAAGACTTTTTTTAAGAATTTGTAGCACGTCGACAAAAATATTTAAACATTTAATTGTAAATAAATGCAGTTGTAATTGTAATATTAATTGGTAATATTACTGTAATATTATTTGGTCATATTAATTGTAATATAAATGTTTTTATATTATTAGGCTATGTATATGTGTTACGCCCACGGGGGCGGGGGAGGACAGGTGTGAGTCCTCCAGTCCTGATTAGACCTCCTTAAGAAGGAGAGTACAGCACTCGATACTCGCGAAGTATTGAGCCGATGTATAGAAGCCATACCGAGCGGTTTTCTGTCTTCCGTCTTCCCGATCTCCCGTGCCTTACCTTCCTGCCCGTTGTCGGATCCTTACCTTCTGTGCCTCCCTTCCTCAGTCCAGCTCCCGTCCCTAACTCACCTGCCCTGCTGAGTCCAGCGTCCTCCATCCTCCTTCCCTCCTGTCTGGCCGTCCTGTACCTCTCCGTGGGACTGATCTTCTGGCTATCGACCTACCTTTCTGGACGCCGACAACGACCTTTGCCTGCCGATTCAAACTCTGTTTGCCTGATCGCCTTTCCTAAAGAGCTGCGGCTTCTCCCCGCAGCGGAGCCTTCACTCAGGGCTGGTGCGGGGATTTCCCTTGCCTATACCCGTCCACCGCAAGTCACAGTAAAGCTCTTTTCTCCTTGCATCTCTGGATCCGTGTCTCCTTCGCTCTCCCCCCGTGACAATATGTTACACTATGGTAGCATATTTCTTTTATTTTGTGGTAAAAAAGGTTTGGTTATACATGGGGAAAGCAGATAAGTCACCTGAACTTATTTAATAGTGTGTCAGACATTTTCTCCCATTTAATAGTGGGATCACATATTCTGATGACCACTGTCAAAATATGTGACCTTTGTGCCTACAGTAGGTCCAACTGTTGAACAGAGTGGTGACAGTTTTTGGTTACACATGGAAGGCACCTGAAATGGTTTCGGTGGTGTCTGACAGTTTCTCCCAAGTAACAGGGGGGATCACATATTCATTCTGATGGCCCATTCAAATAGATTAATAGTTTGAAGAGAGGCCATCTTAATCAGTTTGTTCCATTTGAAATGCAAAAATACCATCTGCAAACCATTATATTTTTAAGTGATGAGAAGTTAAACCTTTTTGATGTGAATAACCATCATTAAGAAAATGTTGATTACCATCCATGAGCTTAAACTGTTTCCGTAACAAACATTTCTGTGTGAGGAGATTCAAGCAAAAGTGTCTGCAAATCACAGGATGAACACAAAATGTGGGGCTACACTTAGTTTTTCCTGTTTTGTGTAATCTAGTCTATACAGTATCAGCATTTTGGTGTTAGATATCTTATATCAAAAAAAGGCATACAGTACATACTGAGAAATAATTTTTGCATGTTCTTTAATTTATCAGTTGTCAAATTTATTAAGGTTTTGGTTACTGTAATACATTGAACTATATTTAAAATGTGAATACCGTATTTTCCGGCGTATAAGACGACTGGGCGTATAAGACGACCCCCTGACTTTTTCAGTTAAAAAATTGATT
>JAODKF010000001.1:40345053-40365012 GCA_026779585.1 Mormyrus proboscirostris | reverse complement strand
GTATCATAGATAATAGAAAACCGCTTAGCGGCACAGATTATTATTTTTTCCTCCAAGTTCGTGTGCCGCCCCCCACGTGTCATGAAAAAATGCCGCTCCTGGCGCCTGCCCCGTTCGCCCATGCCTAAAACCGCCACTGCCTTTCACAGTCTGTTTTCCTGTCCAATTAGTCCTCAGTAATAATCCTAAATTGGTTCATCCGAATTATCCCTATAAATGTTTTCCTACGGAATTTGATGAAAAACATTTCTAGTACCAGGTGGAGTTTTGGTTTGCCGTGCCAAAACCTGTGATTGTATTGCTGCGTTCCATTTACAGAGGTCGGAGGGGGACTTAAATCCGAATTGTCTGTGCAAATGAACTGATCTTGTCAGGGGGTGCTCATAACGGCGATTATAAATAGATGGGAAGGTATTGTCTAGAGAAACCAGAGACGTAAATGGGAAGAAGAGAATTCGGCAATCCTCCTTTTAAGGAGAAATGGGAGAAAACCTCGATAACGTCCGTTTCTATTCTTCCACTCCCCCGTCTCGCTGCTTCGTTCGCAAAGCGTGCAGGGCTAAGCTGAGAACCGTAATGTCATTAAATTGCAAATGTGATTTTTTTCTCGGTTTCCCAACACACGCTATTTACTTATCTGGGAAAAACATATGTTGGGAGGAATCCGTTAAATTCTACCCACTGCCTTGGGTGCAGAAGTGCAATAGAGACGGACCGGAAGAGTCCCCCCACTTCTCCACTCAGCTCGTTTCCTTATCCACAAGGCCCTATAGCGGTAAACTGTGAAGTTAAATGAATAACGGAGAGATACCATGTATGATCATCGAAGAACAGTGAGGAAAGGACGTGGCCGCAGAGTCATCCCGTCGGAAATGAGTTACCTGCTCTGCCCTCGCTGTTTTTAAGGCATATCCAGGGCTCTGTAGCCTATTTTTTCTCACTGCCACGCTCTTAATTTCACGGACCGCGTTCTGAATATGCTTACATGCGTATCTCTCATACACATTTAAGCTAGAGGACACAGGAGAGAGTGGAAGAGAGGAAGAGGAGGTTAGGTGACTTATTGGGTGGCGGGATGCAAAATAATATGTATATAACTAGAGAGAACAGAAAGCCGGTGGTGCCGAAAAGTTTGTTAGGTTAACTTCATTCGCACACCGAAGGCGCTTTGGGATTACTGTAAAAGAGTGGATTGCTTCGCACTTTTTCCCGCTGTACCTCCGTATAAAAATTAACGGGAAACGTATTGCATCTGTGCTCGGTCAGTACTTGTTAAAATCGCTGCTGTCGGATAAAATGACTTGCCCGCGGTCGTGCAGGCTCAGAGACTGCAGAGTGTGCAGTGGTGAACTTGAGACAGCCATTTGCCAAGAAGCCATATTTTAAAAATGTAATGTCGGGCGGATGTCAGATTACTTTTTGTCATATTCTGAAAGCATTGTAATTAGAAGGTTGGTAGGCCTATACTCATCCCCGGATATCGATCGAGTTATTCCCAAATAATCTATAATTTAGCTCGTCAACGATGCATGCTGGTAGTCCCACGTTTAAAAAAGTAGGCTATAGGCTTACCACTTATTTTGTCTCATTTGTGATTAGGTTTTAATGATAGCAGACCACGAGACACTATAGTTTGCGATTTTCGGCACCGGGTAATGGAATTTGTAGTTGTAATTGAATTTGCCTACATAACATAGCCTAAAAAAGTTATAGTACGTCGTCTCTCACTGTAACCATCTTACGTATTGCAAAATTTGGGATTTCTCTATACCAGGGGTCCGCAACCTTTTTAAAGCAAAGAGTCATGGATTTTTTCCTAAATATCTGAACCAATGTTTACAGTGAGCCGCAATGGGTGGAGAAGGGGGTTTGAGATATGATTTTTTAATGTGATATGGGCATATATATTTATGCATTTAACACAAAAACAAAAGTTCAAGTACTTACAAAAAATAAAGAAAACCAATTTCAGGGGGCATCTCAGTTTTAACTCAGTTTTAACTTTGCGTAACATCGCAAAGGTGACTAATATTACAACATTGTTCAATTCTGTAGCGATAGTCTTCACCTTTACCCTTTCTTTCGTTCGGCTCTGCAGTTGTCTGCCCTTCACTCTCCTTTTCACTACTGTGCTGACGAGCAGCGCAAATGTAGTCACAACTCAGCTGGGTATAATAGGCCTACGTAAATCGGAGAAAATAATAGTTTTCCGACGACCTGGGAAGGCGTGGTGACGATTTACTACAGAAAGTATATGAAAGAATTAAGAATCCCAATAAATGTTGAAGCCTACATACCTTTTGACCGGAGACGTACACTCGTCGTAGATAATGACTTTGAGGAAGATGCATAGGATGCCGTTGTTACAGAAAAACAGAATTGCGCGATGGACTGCATGGATTCACATATACCTCAAGAAATATCTAAATGAAAAATAATACTAACCCATAAATAAATAATTAATCTTTACGAAAGTATTATCATAATTATGTTAAGACATTAAAATATGAATGCGGCTATTGTTATGTGAAGAGCCGCAGTCACGTGTTCAAAGAGCCGCAGGTTGCCGACGCCTTCTCTAGACCCTACGGTCAGGTGTAAATGAGAGATTGAGTGGTTATCACAGTTAAAAATACCTTACCTTTCACCACGATATAGGCCTGTGTATTTTTGGTTTATCGCCAACTTCTTGTGAAGATGTCATTCGGCTAAATTGTAAGACTTCTTTTGAATACAGTCGGCAAATACTAAGCCATTTAATATGGGACTTAAAGTGTCCGCGTATTTTAGTATCCGCGGGGAGTACTGGAACCTGATACGTTCCTGATACAGAAGTACTGTATGGTTAATAATAATCGTAATTGTAAAAATCCACTCTATATTATTGAAGGTTATAGGTTGCCCTTTACTGTTATGATGCAATTTGCACATCACAATAGCAGACTTACCAGTTGATGTCGGCATCTGTGAAGTGGTCTGCATTATTACTAGATTCGCATAGAGGTGGTAATTTTTAACCACAGTACAGCCATAGCGACCGATTCGGCTGCCCAAAAACTTCAGTTTGATTTCCATGAGGGGGGCACCGCTGAAGAAGTATAAGTGTTCGTTCAGTGCCAGCTGTTTTGTCTTTTTAGTTGAACTTGTGGGTAAATTTCTTCCTACAGTATAAGGGAATTTATTTCATACTGATGGATGTTCTCCGTTTTTTCCACTGTACTGGAAAAGCGGTATGGAATGTAAATTAATTCAACAATATTATTTATATGATTATGGTTATTTAGATCCTGCAGTTAGATAAGAATAGATAAGAATAAAGTATTTGACAAAGAATGTGTGCACAGTATATGCAAACCATGGACTGAGTAATGGGATGCGAATATTACTCACGATATATTCACGACAGTCGACCAGCTTTTCCTATTTGATCGTTCGTTATTGCGTACCATTTCATGTTTTGAATGTTGTACGTTTTTGTCTAAAAGAGGCAGGAGAACTATATATAAAGATCAATTAATCAGTGCCTTTATTACACATATCAGACCATTCCCTTGCGGAACTTGCGAAAACTTGTTTACAAAAAGAACTTAAGTCACACGTAATCATTTCAGAGCTTGTACTGTGCTGGCGTAAAAGATGTTAATTAATATAGCCACTTCTAACCGCACAGAATGAAAACGATTGCAAAATGAACCTATTTATTTTGCACCTACTTCTATGAAAACCTACAGCACGTCTTGTTACACTTAATTCTGAATGAGAATTATGTTATTTCAAGGTTTAACTTAAATGTAAATATTATTAAATGACAATAGTTTAGATGCATCAGGGCAGTATGGAATCTTTTATTCGTCTATCAGTTAAAATGGCATTGTCTTTTTCTTTTATAGAGAAAAAACGCCGATGTCATTTATATTGCTGAAACGAGGCTGTTGTTTACATTTCTGGGCTTACATTTCAGGGTTGCCAACTTCGGTCAACAAACTGGAGTGAGATTTTCAATTTGAGACAAGTCAGCACACGCCTTTACATGCATGTAACAGTTTACCCTGTAAATAGTCTCTGAAGTTTGAAAACTACCCTCACGCTTTCGATGTAGCTAATTTTAGATTTATAATGGAATAATATAGATTTTCAGTAAGATTTCTTGCGTGAGAGTCGGAAAGCGTGAGAGTTGGCACCCCAGTATACTACGTGTTTAAGTTTGTGCATTTAAGCGCCGGCGCTGGATTCCACGACAGTTAACCTCGACTTTGCTTCCATCATCAGGCTATACTGCGTCATTGCAAGTGTCTTTTAAAGTATACCCTCTTGACGTCCACCCATTTTCAAAACCACTCATCCAATACAGGCTTCGGAAACTGTCCCAGGAAACACAGGGAATTAGGTCGGGGACACTAACACCTATATACAAACTGGATTTTGGCTGCACTGACATCCTGTTGGGGGTGTACCTTAGCCTGGTTCCCTGTGTTTCCTGGGATTGGCTCCAACCTTCATGCCCCCAGGCTCATAACTACGGGCAGCCTGCAAAATTTACTAAAAGGACTCCCACCCTACACCCCCGGTCAGCACATTTAACAAAGTTTCCCTTTTGATCACAGACTGCTACAAAAAAATCACGATAATTTACAGAGAACCCCCCTGTCCCCAGGTCAGCAGATTTTGCCCTACACCCCCTAACATTCGATATGTAGTTCAATGGAGAGATTTTGGTCACCTGTGCTGCACATACGGCACTCCCACAATATTTGTAGGGACACACCCAAATCTGTGCCCTTGATTTTGATTGTTACTGGCCCAGTAAAGGCAGTGCTTCTAAACCAAAACCACATCCAGACCCTTTACACTAGGGCAGGGGTGGGCAAACTATGGCCCGCTGGCCACATCCGACCCGTTGGTCTTTTTAATCCGGCCTGCCGAAGATTGGTACAGAATTGCCCAAATCATCCATCTATTCATTATCTATACCGCTTTGTCCATCTGGGTCACAGGGAAGCTGGAGCCAATCCCAGCAGCTTTGGGCGAGAGGTGGGGTACACCCTGTGCAGGCCATACCCAAATCAAATCATATCATAATTATGACTGCATTTATTTGACCTTGTTGTCATGACCTGCGCGTCCAGTCCTCGTGTGTGCCACGTCCCCTCATTACCCACGTGTATTACCCCGATTGTGATCACCTGTTACCTGTTATTTTCTGCTTGTCTTGTGTATATCAGTCCGTGTCTTCCCCTTGATTCCCATATCCGTCATTAATGTTGCTGTGGGTCCCCAGTCGTCCTGTCAGCCTTTAATAAACCCCATTTACCCTGCAATTACGGCTCGCTCGCCTGCTTCCCCGCTTGCCTGCCGACCGGTCACAACACTTGTCCTGTAATGCCTGGCATTCCACCAGGTGGGGCATTAGGTGCAGTGATACATTGACTTGATTTTACAGAGCCCAGGCTACTCTCTGTTATTACTCTGCTGTTGCTCTTGAACCCATTTGCAACAATGAATGGGTCAAAGAAAAGAAAAGTCGATAGTGAGTGCAGAGTGTTTAATAAGGAATGGATAACTAAATACTTTTTCACTGAAGTCCGGTCAAAGGCTGTATGCTTTATTAGCCAAGAAACCGCTGCGGTTTTAAAGGAATACAACATTAGCCGTCACTTTTCCACCAAGCATGCTAATTACGCTAACAACCAGTCAACGCATGAACAGACGACTACCACTCAGAGGTTGGCAGCTAGTTTGCAGGCTCAGTAAAACACCTTTATCCGACAAACTGCCATCCAAGAATCAAGCACAAAAGCAAGTTATGTGCAGGCATTCAAATTAGCAAAGACCAGCAAGCCATTCTACGAAGGGGAGTTTCTCAAAGTGCACAGTAGAGACAGCAGGCATCTTGGGTCCTGCAAGCAAGAACAGATTTGAAAAAAAAATAGCTTATCACGCAGGACAGTGATTTGCCGCATTAAGCTATGATTGACGAATTGACAAGCTAAACAAAAAAGTCATTCACATTATATTGCTTGGCACTGGACGAAAGTAATGACATTAATGACACCGCTCAACTTTTAATTTTTTTATCAAAGAGATTAATGACAATTTTGAGATAACGGAGGATTTTTTTGGCCACGGTATCCATAAAGGGGAAAACATGAGGAGAGGACTTGTATGACAGCATGTCAGGGGTCATCAAAAGGCGCTAGCTACCTTGGCGTACATTCATCAACATTACTAAAGATGGATCTCCAAATCTAACTGGAAAAAATGTCAGGTTGCTCAAAAGAATCCAGGAGAGGGTGAAGGAGGACAACCCTGTGCAGGTGGTAATTTTCTTACACTGCCTACAGGGTACCCGCCGTCATGGAAAACCTGGAAAAGTTTTGGAATTTTGAAATGATTTCCCAGGCCCTGGATAAGTTTTGAAATTCTTGGATAGAGAGGAAAAGTTCTGGAAACCAGCCTTGTTCATTTTTGTTTCCCACTTCGTTCCGCAACACGCTATGGATGGTTAAAGTTTACTTAAAATAATTAAGTAAAGCTGTGCAAGAAACAAAATAATTTACGTATTTTAGGTATAAAACAAGGTAAATATATGTTTCTTAATCTTTTAATACATTTACTTTTATTTATGGTAAAATTTGGCAATGTAAGTATAATATATCACAGCACTTATTATTATTCTTGCACATAATTCACCATTCAATGGATTAATCGCCTATTAAAACCGAACTTTTATTTTGACATAATAAGCGGATATAGTCTCCCTCTTATTCTTGCCAGCTTCACACTGCTCAGATTTCGCATATTTGAGACCACGGCTTTTTTGCTTGCTATTCTAGTTTTTATTGTTTTATTTATCTTAATAATTTTCAATTTGAATTTTATTGATCACAGTTACCTGTTATTGACTCTGATTGCCTCTACCAATCATAAGGTATGCATAATCATTTTAATATAACTGTGATTAATGTTCTTAAAAATTGAACGCTATTTGCACATTGGCAAAAGTTGTCCACCATCTGTGTTTATTTGTTAAGCAGACTGGTTATTATCATACCGATAATTGTAGTATTACTATGCGAAACTGCAGGATCATCAAATCAATGCAAACTTGTGGGTTTTGGAAAATTTTTGTATGGTACTGGAAAAGTTTTGGGAAAGTCATGGAAATTTATTCTGCCAGAATTGGGGGAACTCTGTTCCTAACCCACTAGGAAGTACTGTGTAAATCCATATTGCAGCTCGACTACATAGTGAAGCCAGTTGTAAAACTCTTACTGTTAATTTTATTCGAGCAAGGGCACTTAAGCATCGTCAGTTTATTAAGTTTCTTATGGGGACAATGCACACCATTAAAATACCAGATTAAGTATATTTATATGTATTTATTCAGAATTGTCTTAATGCTTCTTCACCATGACAGTTATGTTAAAAGTACACATGTGTTGGAAATGAAATGTGTTAGGCTGTTTGTAATGGACGTGGCCTGCCTTATAATTGAAAAATTCTATGTGGCACATGGCCCAAAAAGTTTGCCCACCCCTGCACTAGGGCTTCCAAAAACCCACCCCAGTACTTCATCAGCCCATGGAACGCTGGGGGTTTTGCAAAGTGGTTGGTTAATTTCCAAAAATAAAACTACGTTTTTTACAACCCGTTACATTTGCACATTCTGGTCACATCTGAAAAAATGTTAACTATTAGGAAATGGATGAGTAAGCTTAGTACAGTAACCGTAAACCGTAAACTACAGTAAATGCAGCCTATTTTATTAAAAAAAATAATTTAACCATACAAAAACATGCATACGTGTCCCCTAGGCACTGATACATGCAATACTTAAAGGTTAACAACACGGTCAGTTACACCTTTGAGTTAAACAGGCACTCAAATACCTTTTATTCACGTAAAATCAATCAGTACAAAATTCAAGTCACTGACAGGCGTCTTTTAATTGTATGACTTTTCTTTTTACTTAAACAGGTCTTACATTATTTTGAAATTCTTCATAATGTAAGCTCAGCTACTTCTGCGCAAGTCCCCTTATCACACAGTACACGTGTGCTTAACTTTTTCCCATAAAAAATTGTCATCAAGGTTTATGGATATATTCTGGGCTTGAATTACACAGTGGCTTTCTGGGAGCCCTATTTTCTGGTATGCACCACAACTGCCAGTCAATAACAGAGTTATTGTGAAAAACATTGTACTTTTAACAGCAGGTAGTTAATACTGTCAGTAATTTTTCATATAGTCACAATACTAACAACAATAGAATCATGCAAGAAGCTTAATAGCCTAATCAGAGCAAATAATATCACAATGCTGCTGACAGGTACCTCTCTTTCCTTCTGTTCCTCTCTGTCACTCTGGCAGGCTTGTTTTATTTTGACATTCTGGCTATCCATAAACTGAAATATTAAATAAAAAAAATACTGTTTGTTTTGACTTTGTGATGAATGAACAGTTGGTCAGGGAGTTCTGAATGAGGCACATTGTGTGGGAGCATCAGTTACCTGCACATCCACTACAGCCATGTGGTGCAATTCCCGAGGGTGATCCGGCTTCCAGGATCCTCATTGCTGAGGACCCAAGCAGCTGGACCTGGCCAAGCAGATGCCTATGTAACACCTGCCTACGGCAGATAGAAGGCTATTTCTGGAGAGTGTGTCTGGACCGTGTGTCAGCCTGGGGGGGTCGACAACCGGGATCCCGAGGTGTATTGTTATGTGGTGGGTGTGACAACGCACTGTACCAGTGTGTGCTCCCCAACCTGACCTAACCTGACCTGCCCTGCCCCAAATGAAGTACAGATTGTAGTCAACTTGTGACCTTGGCGACTTGCAACTGATTGACTTAACGACCGTTCTGAGAGACGAAATATGTCGCCATGACTGTGGCATGTCTAGCAGCGCTAGTGTTGCTTAGCCTGTGTACGACAGTTTTCCACCCCAACTACCGGCAGCAATGAACTAAGAAACTGGTGATAAAAAGGTTAAAAAAACACCATTAACAACAATATGACATAAAGATGATATAACTTCATTAAGCTATACATATGATAATTTTTGCATACAAAATAAAGGTTCTATTTACAACCAAATCGACTTATGACTACTCAGTTGGAACTGATTGAGGTTGTAAGTCGATGATGACCTATAATTTGAACGCAACACTGCCAAGCAGGGATGACTACAGCAGGAATAGACACAGAATTGTGTTAAATATTGGAGGCAATGATTCAGAAAATGAAATATAATGAGCGAATAAACACACATACACTGACATATTTATGCTATTATTTTTTATTTCTGAAAACTTAATGTACAGAATATAAAATATAACCTATAACCCAAAAACGGAGATTTTTTTTAGAGCTCTCCCTTAACAGTGTCAGTGCCAATGGTCGAACTGAAGTATACTTGTTGAAAGGAGTGATATTGAATACCATTGGTAGGAGCTGATCCTCCACAGCAACAGTATGGCAGCCATCAGAGCGAACAGACTACCCACCTACATAGATCTGGCCATTCCCTGGTCTGCATACCTCAGAGAGTGCCACCACCGAAATGTGGAGTTACAAAGCTCCTCCGACAACAGGGGAAGATGGTCACCATGCTGGAGAGTCAGGATATTCCACATGTCTAGCTGGATGGGCCGGGTCAAACTGGATCCTGAGTGCAGCTGTGTAGCGGGCAATGCCTCATCACCACAACAGTTCTGATCCCCAACAGGCTAGACTCCATTGGCTCTCTGGTGGTGGTTTTTACTCCTCCGGGAATGTGGCTTCCTGTGGGTGGCTACAGCAGAGCTATACCTGAGGAGAGTAGAAAAGAGTCCTGCCTGCGATTTTGCAGCTGGTTGAAGTTTTACAGTGGCTGAAGTGCTAATCCATTACCAACCTCCAAATTTTGCCCTGTGGGTTGGAAGTCCTAGATGTACAGAAGGATTGTGTCCAATTCTCAGGAGTCACTTGAATTTTCATTTTTATTTCTATGCTATATGCATGTCTTTTGAGGTGAAAGGCAGTCGGGTCCTCATTAAAATCGGTACTGCCCAGTAACACCTTGCTGAAATCCATTGATCATCGGTTGCTGTCACTCGCAGGATGGACAAGCTCCATCCATGTCTGTAGGTGTCTTGGTCCTTTTTGGGCAGTGCTCTTGGATAGCTGTCCCCCACAGTGGTTCCGCTGTTCCTTGTCATCTGGGGGAAGCTAATAATGACTCCGATGCCCTCTAGACATGGTCAGTGGCAGTGTGACTGAGGAGAGTGAGGAGACTTCCCAGTACAAGCTACGGGAAAGGAAGAGTCTATAGAGTACGACCACCGCAGTGGTCTGGCAAAGTATCATGCCAATGGTGATGACCTGGGGCGGGGAGTGCAGACCAGATTAGTAAGCTCAGTACACCGAGAGAGATGGACAGCCTTTCTCTCCGCCCATAGTAATGATACCCTCTTACCTTGTCTCTTTGGTGCTCACGGACAGCAATAGAGATCAGGACGAGAACCGGGTGACACAGAAACCACAAGAAACAGCCCTGAAACACACCAACACATCCATTATACATTTGGGCATTTTTCAACCAAACACAGTTCACAAACCTTCTATGTGGACACCAGAGAACAATTTAAAATACTGAAAAAAAGTTGTGCAAAAGGAATCCTTTACAACATGGGTGTCAAACTCCAGTCCTGTAGGGCCTTAGCCCTACACATTTTTGGGTTTCCCCTCATTTAACACACCTGATTCAACTCTTAGAGCCTCCTTGTGCTAATTACCACACAGTTATTGAGCTGAATCATTTGTCATTTGTGGTGGAACAGGGAAAGACCTAAGCTATGCAGGGCTCCAGCCCTCCGGGACAATAACTAAGGCAGAATCTGCGTTTTCCCCATGACCACACATTGTATGAGAGTGATATGACTGTCCTGTGGAAATCTGGGAATGGTCTGTTTAAGGTCTGTCCCCCACAATGCCGCCCGTGGTACCTTTGCAAAGCAGAGGTAGAAGTCTCGTTTCAGAGCACTCCTTTCTGCCATGATGATCTGGTACAAAATGGAGGCAAGTAGCAGGGCTAGGACAATGTGCAGACCAATGAGAAGCAGGCCCGGTACACTGCCATGGGCATGGTGACTATGGTGCTTGGTGTCCTCGAATTGCTCCCAGACTATCAGTACACCCTGCAGGTTAAGAACAATAAGGAAATGGAATGACTGACCACGTCCATCCATGGTTGATTCAGCGCGGACACCAGTCTGATTGGACCAAGCAGTTTGGATATCATGCATAATGCAATGTACAGAAACTATTTATATCTACATTAAGTATCTATTATTAAGTGCACCACTGAATGCCACAAGAAATCCTTCTAATCCCCACAGGCATCAGGCTCTATAACTCCTCCCAATGCCACTCATCCAGAAAATAAGCCATTTCCTCCATTACCATGTCTTTCAGTATATCTTTTATGTACTTCTAGGTTGTACAATAACTGGTCTGCTGCTGCTAATCTGTGCAATAACCTTTTCAGTTTCTCTGAATGTGGAATACCTCAACACTATATGCAATATTAACAGGTAAAATGCTGGCTCTGTGAGCAACTACTGTGAGTACAAAATGCACCTGATCAAATACATTTGCCGTACAGTATTTTAACTAATTTATCTTCCACAGTAAACCAGTCACACTGCAAACTAGTTATATAGCTATATATAATAGTTTAATAGAAAACAGATTACACACCTTTTTCCAAGAGTTTATATTGTAGTTTATTTGACATCTATCTTTTGTATTTTATTTTATTTAATTTCATTTAATTTTTGTTAGTGATATATTACTTTCTTCATTTTTTTAATGGTGTTCAGTGTGTCCAGTGGTGTCTCTGTCTAGCAGTGTAGTTGTAGCATAAAGAAATTTCTCTCCTGGGTTCAATACATTTTTTTCTGATTCTGATTTCAGATTCTAAATTGATTAGAAAAACAAAACAAGTGAATAAGAAGAGCCAGTCATTTATCTATGAGCTGCAGAAAAGTGACATTGGATGGGTGTTTTGGTGAGAGGGGCTTACCTGGGTGCCCACACCCCCAAGAGCAAGCGTGGTGGACGTGGGCGAGGTGTCCCACTGCAGGGGCTTGCTCTGGAATCTGTGTGTCCGGCTCAGCATCCAGCCCATGCATAGGCTTAGCAACAGGTAGAGCATCTGGATTTGGGACACCATGTCGCAGACTGCAGTTCACAACAAAAAGGTGTCTCACTGAGGGGTTACACATCAGAGAGGGGGGGGAAGATTCAAGAGCCATCTTGTGGCCTGTCAATATCGACAACAATCATCATTTAAATGGGGGGGGTGTCCAAAAACACTGACAGGCAAATGAGTGTTCTTGATTCATCTGTAGCTTGTGACTGTGTCACTGAGCATTCCTTCCGGAATGCACCCTGCCTTCTTGGGACAGGCTCCAGGCTTGATGTAAGCCTGCACTGAATAGCTGTTATAGAACATGGATAAATGGATTACCCATTCATCAATTTTTTAAACCTGCTTGTCCTTTGCAAGGTCAAGGGGGTCCAGAGTCTGCCCCAGAAGATACAGGCTCAAGGCAGGAATTAACCCAGAATGAGGCACCAGATCATTGCAGGGAATTCACACACACATTCATGTCTGTGGATAATTTGGCAACTCCAGGTCACCTTGGCACTGGATGGATAACAGTAAATATTTATATGTGTACCATATGTTTCTGTCCTAAGCAGTTTGCACTTCCACCTCTCTATACATAATTATACATAATTAATACATATACATAATCCATTTTATAAACTAGTATGATTCATATTACAGGTTTTTCTGAATCTGATGATACAATAAAGTCAAGGTTTGGCATTGTAGCTATGCCAATGCCAGCAGCACATCATTACATATAACAACAGCATGGGCAAAATCAGGGAGAGGTAGATACTCACATTCAGCAAAGCTGCCAACCATGGGAGCTCCAATACCATCCCTGGCGTACCTGAGAAATGGCAGGATGGGGGTCATCATCACCAGGAATAGAAGGGCGTCGAGAGGGTTGCATCAAAATTAAACGCAAGTTTATGTATTTCAACTTCCAGAAAAAGTCATTTTTCTTATGATATATGATATAAATAAAACACACCCGAAAAAAACCACAATGACAAGTTGTCAGCAATCAACACCCTAAGATGAATGAATGATATGCGTGTTAAATGGTCAATGTCGATGTATGCATGTATTCGGATATGTCAGTTCATTGGCATACATGCTGAAAACTCCTCCTTGTCATTATTTATACTTTATTCACACTTTATTTGATCTGCATTGCACATTTCTGGTCTATTTATTTTAGTCCTATTTATGACATATTTATTATATTTTTACTTACAGTATCTTTATTTTGCTTGAAATCTTTTACTATTTCAACATCTTTCATTTCACTTCAGGTTATACTCCGATTGTATACCTTACATATAACATATGACAAATAAAACCTTTGAATCCTTAATATAGACGCTCCTCTACTTACGAACTTTCAGACATATGAACGAAGAGGACTATAAGTCCAAATTGTGCTCATTGGGCTCCCATTTCCTGTCCACAACATCAATTTTTTTTTCTGCACGCCAAGTATGACTTCTGGCTGCTACTCTCGCTGCGCAGCAGCGCGGTGTACGTACTCCCAGCATCCTAGTTCTTTGTACTTGCGCATACCCTGAAAATTATGTTGAATAACGACTTACGAACATTTCAATTTATGAGCGGCTGTTTGGAATGTATCTTGTTCACAGGCTGAGGAGAATCTGTACTTCAAAAGGAAGGTACGATGTTGCGTCCAGTGGGACGTACAGCGGTAGACAGAACTCTTAGCAGTAGAGCCTCACCTGGCCATGTGGATGTAGTTGAGGAAGGCAGAGCCAACCTGCAGCAGGAGAGCAGCTGACAGGACCTTCAGCACGGTGTGCATGGGCCCACCCTTGTGCAATGCCTGCCACAAAGGTTGGGCACAGATGCAGACTGCCACAAAGTAGGTGAGGATCAGCAAGAAGTAGAAACTGTGTAGGCCTGGCAGGTTGGGGGAGAGATCAGGGGTCACAGTATGGCAGGACAACAGGCTGATTTGGGAGTTACAGACCTCAATATCCTCAACAGTCTGCCCATCTGTCTTATCTCCAGGAATCTGGAGGCTAACCCAAGATTCAGCTAACTACATGCTTTTGGAAGACCCCAGATAGCCGATGTTGATGCCAGTGACGTTTAGTCAAATTAAGTTTTTTGATGAACTGCACCAGATTGAATCCAGGGACTTTTTTTGCCCCACCAATGGTTTGTTTATGGATATGCCCAATCAACAGGTTACACTTGTCTTCTGTACAATTCCAAAATCAAAACAGCAAAAATACATGAAATAGTTATAAATATTAATTAGTATAAATAAATGTTATAAATGTTGTTTTTAACTAGTAGAAATTTGGGCTGGTTCTCAGGTTGTGCCACTTCAGCACCACCTGAGAACCAGCTCCCATGTCAGCGTCACCATGGCACTAGTGCAAAAGAGGTAAAAGAGAACCCACAGGAATAACAGCCAACACTGAACAGCCATCCCAGGAGAGGGCAGCTAAGCTAAACCAGAAACTGGGCACATAGAGGAAGACTCACCCGCCTCTTCAGCGCTGAAGTGATCCAAGGGGTTGCCGGCGTTGTCAGGGTTAAAAAGCATGGCCTGAAAGTGTATCTCCTCCAGATCCCCGCCAGCCTCTCCCTCCTGGCAGGTGCTCTGGTCTGCGTAGACCATGTGCCAGAGCTGGGGTGAAGACATCTTGGGCATGGTCCAGTTGAGCTCCACTGCGTTCAGCGTGACTGGAAATGGGTGACGATTATAAGAGATGCCAAAATAAAAAGAAACTTCCTCATATAAATGTGTGCAACAAAACGTAGATGTTAAATAAATGGATAGAAAAAGCTATCTATAAATCAGCAGAAATCAAATGTAGCTACTCCATGTGACCTTGCCTTAAAAATGTTTATTTTCTATGTTTATTCCGATTTCAGGACCGCGTATTGACCAGTCAGTGCCTGTCCATAACAGGACTCCAGAATGCAACCAATTTGGTCACACGTGACCAAAAATTTGTCGTGTGTGATTAAATTTTTTTCTTGGTCATACTGGTGCACCTAACATTTCACCGGTTTTAACCAATCAAAGACAGCACATTAGACCAGTGTTTCTGAAACCATATGTTTACAAATGTTTTAAAAAGATATGTTTTTATTAATTATAAAATTATTTACATTTAGCTTGATAGTATAATCAGCATGTTTTATTAGATTATTAATGTATTTAACTTGATAGTGATATGCTATATTTACATTAACCTTTTTAATAACTTTTATGATTGTTCTCTATTTTATTGATGTAAACATTTGTTGCCGAGCTAAATATACGCTACATCATTCTAACAAAACATACTGGTTACATTATCAAGCTAAATATAAATGATTTTAAATAATACAAACCCAGTTTTTTAAAAAACATTTGTTGATGTAGGCCTATTTTATTAATACTTGCTGGTGCATTGAGCTAAATATACACTAAAAAACTAATGTCAAATGTAAACGTCAGACATACTACCAATATACATCTAATAAAATATGTCAGTTATGCTACAAAGCTAAATGTAAGTGATTTTTAAAAATATAAAACACCTTCAAACATTTGTAAATGTACAGTTTCAGAAACACTGGTCTAAGAAACACATTCTGTGTCATGACAAGTGTGTGACCACCAGAGTGACCCCCCTCCTCGCAGCATTTCAGTTGCAGGCAGTGACAAACCAAAACTTTTTCTATAAGTATTTAGGAGCAGCTATATGTATCTGAGTCAGGTGAGTTTTTGAAAATTTCAGTTTGTCAAGCACTTTAAAAAGCACTTGTAAATTTCGTTTTTTAAAAATGAAGTTTTTGCATTTCTTTGTTTGTGCTGTGATTCATATAAAGACAAACATTGACCTGCACCTTTGTTCCTGTTTACAATTATTTATGTAACTATGAATGTGCATGGGAAATGACAAAAATGTAATTATTAAAATGTATTATTGTGGAGCTAAAGGCATTTTGACAAATTTGTGTGCACCTAAATTTTGTGGCAGTGCACCTCAAATATAATAGGCACAGCAGTGCAACCGATGTAAAATGTTAGTCTGGAGCCCTGCACCTTAAGCCAAAATGCAGTTTAATCCCACACATGGTGATTCATGTTTCAATGAAGCTCACTGGCAACAGGAGCTTTAGACAAGCGCTCTAGGCAGCTGAGGTTCTCAAACCCCTCCTGGTGCTGGAAGAGCAGCAGCCGGGCCTCCTTCCTCACAGCCATGGCGACGTCAGCCTCCTCCAGTCTGCAGACCACAAGAGCGTTCTCCCCTGTGGGATTCAGGGAAAGGTAAATGTAATATGCTTGCAATCAGAAAGATCATTTGATTACTGGTGGGTGGCTTGAAGCTCACTGTGGACAGCACAGGGCGGGAGTACACCTTCGACGGAGTACCAGTCCAGTGAAGCCCAGGGACCTCCATTAAAAAGGAACCTTAAATCAATCACCTCTATTGACAACTTTTATCATCCCACTCACCCTCCTCCACTGTAGAACACAGCCCAGAGGCCTCTTGACCATGTAAATGTGCTTCCGATTACACGTACTTGTATTTGCTCAGAGAGCTACTTGGCACTCTACTGCCACCTTGTGTACAAAAAAGCAGCACAGGGCACAAGCTTATCCACCAGGCAAATGACACATATTAATTGTACTTGGGACCTTCATCATAAAACTGGCCAAACCAAATAGCAATGGTGAGTATAAGAAAAATGTAATCATCCTCACTGTACAGTTTTTCTACACATATATTTGGACAGAACATCCATGGCACTATATATCTCAGCACTTTTTAGGATGCCAGGGAATATGGAGAATCCTGCTGCCTATGGATGAAGTGCCGAGGTAAGCTTAAGGCTAACATTGTGCAATTATATCACCACTATGTGGTGGTGTGGTGGCACAGTGGTTAGCACTGTTGCCTCACACCTTTAGGACTGGCATTTAAATCTGTGCCCTGGCTGTACGTATATGGAATTTGGATGGTCTTCCCATGTCTTTCTGGGGTTTGCTCGAGGTACTCTGGTTTGCCCCCACAGTTGAAAAACATGGTAAGGTGAACTGGAGTTGCTAAATTGTCCATAGGTGTGAATGGTATGTGTACACTGTGATGGGTTGGCACCCCATCCTGGGCAATTCCCTGCCTTGCACCGAAAAGTTGGATGATATGCTCTGGAACCCCGAAATCCTCAAAAGGACAAGCAGCTACAGAAGTTGGATGGATGCATGTCACTTTCACAAGATGCATGTGATTTTGACCTTTAGAGTCTACACCTATCTTTTGAAGGCAAAAAGAAAGTTTGATATGGGGGTTATTTGCTGAAGTCAATCATTTTTATGCTTTCACACTTGGCAGTTACAAGTGCGGCTATTTTCAATGAAATGTCAGCAGCTCAGTTAAGATTTTTACTACTCTGCATCAATGCATTATACCATTATCAAAAGAAAAAAAAATGTCAAGACTGGGATGTTTCTCAAATATATATAAAAAACTCTAATGCACAAAATAATATTCACAATATTCAAAACAATATTCATACAGTATTCACGCAACCTTCCATACATAAAGTAAATCAGATAATTGCAATCGCAGTGGACACATCAAGTACGCACATCTTCGTTTAACGGGAACAGAAGCAAAAAGTGCGAGTTATCCCTGCTCAGAGTAATGACTACAGAAATGTGGCCATTCCTGTCGGCTGCTAGTACCGATAGTTTGTGGACAGGGCTGATGCGTCTAATCTGGCTCTCCTGTGTTTCTCGATCGCGCCGGCGTGCTTAGTACAGGGGCACAGACACTGTCAACCGATAGTACGTAATGTGTCCTGCGCACGCCCTCAACTGAGGAGTGATTTAATCCAGATGTATCCAATCTAGTAGTGTGACTGAGCTGTGCCGGACGCACCTACCGTGAAACAGAAATCTTGTTATGTATTGCCCATTGTTTTCTTTTGCAGCGTCGCTCCTGAGGATGCCCGATACGGTTTTCCCGTGCGCTGGAGGAATAGCATGTAAACATATAGCGGCCGCAGCCACAAATAACCGATACTTGGTATTAATTGTCCACATAACTACTTTTGCATATGGACACTTCTTAACTACAACTGTCAATGAATGTATTATATACGCGCAGTTTCTCATTGCCCGGAGATCGTGAATGACGGACGAATCGTCCAATCGTCCACCGACTTTCGCCAATTGTCAAAAGAAGGGGCCAATAACATCAGGGGAACCGGAGCTAAAGTAGCCAACTCAGAGCTCGAGCTGAAACGTGTCAGCGTTATCGTTAAAAGATCGATATTGTCGCAAAAGTGATATATTCTTCTGGTTTCCTGTGTTCAAAATAACTAACTCAGCGCGATCATGTCAACGTACTCCAAAATAAATGTCGAATCTTATACGTGGATTTGATTCAAAGTGCTATTTTCGTTACTGCGAGTATTTACTTTGTCTTTTGCCGTAAATGGTTTTGTGTTGTGACGACGACGCAAATAAGCGCTGGAAAGCTTAGACCACCACGTCTTATTCGGTTGGGATATTTGAAATACCTCAGCATTAATCTAACCATTTTTTATTTCGGAGAAATAGGAGTTTCAGTCACGTAAACCGACTAGAAAATGCATTTTACATGAGCGATTTGCCACGTCGCCTACTAATCGTTGGTACTGATGCTGATTGATTCACAGTTTCAAGGCAGTTGGACTCTATCATCGGAAGTGTAGTTAAATAAGTACAGAAAACTGACACGGCTTCCATACGGGGATGATAGAACAAGCAGGGATTTATCGTGCGTTTAATTGTATGGCTGAAATTCCCGTTATTTTTTTCTTAGTCAGATAAACAGATCGGCAGGGATGTTTGTGAACTCAAGCGCTTCAAATGCGAACAGGCGCTTTAGTAAATGTGTTCTTGTGACTGGAGGTGCTGGTTTTATGTAAGTACAGGAATGGCACACTTTAGCAGCTAATGCTCTGATGATTGTTTATATTTGTTTTGGAGCACAAAGAGGACTGTCTTTAGTCGTGTTTATAATTTGAATAGTATTTTTACTGTTTTAATTTTTTTGTTTTATGTAGTGGTTCGCACGTGGTTATTGCACTTGTAGAGAAATATCCAGAATGGCAGATTATCAACTTAGACAAGGTAAGATTTTCTTCTTTTATACCATTACACTACCTTCATTTAAGGTTCGAATTGCAGATCACTAAACACTGTCCAATACTTACAGGTGTTTGCCTTTTTTCCTACCCGACAAACACGAGAAAAGTTAGGCGTGCCGTTCTAGCTTTAATTCATTTGTAGAGGATATCACATGTTCAGTTTAGTAAGAATTTTGTTTTTACTAATAAAAATTCATATCAAAGAACTCCATTCAAATTTCGCGAGTCATATATTACTTCCATGGTATTTTTCCTAGTATAGTATTGTATCCTAAATTCAATTTTTGCTAGTAAAACGTCATATAGTAGAGGTCTATAATTCAATTTTTACTAGTAAGAACTCCTCTTATTGTACATGTGTAATTACATTTTGACTAGTAAGAATAATGGCTGCCACAATTATTCGATGTAGTGGATGACGTCTATGCTGAAAATGGGTCATAATATAATATAATATAATCATCAAGCTTGCTTGGGGAGAACTTAACTAGCTCAGAGTTGTTAAAATCTTATCTAGCTCTGATTTAAAGGAACCTAAGGATTCAGCTTGCACTACGTTATCCGGAAGACTATTCCATACTCTGACTACATGCTGCGTAAAGAAGTGCTTCCTTAAATCTAGCTTGAAATGTTCTCCCGC
>JAODKF010000001.1:40277178-40292266 GCA_026779585.1 Mormyrus proboscirostris | reverse complement strand
TGGGCCAACATTTCTAAAGAATGCTTTCAGCACCTTGTTGAATCAATGCCACGTAGAATTAAGGCAGTTCTGAAGGCAAAAGGGGGTCAAACACCGTATTAGTATGGTGTTCCTAATAATCCTTTAGGTGAGTGTACTTCTTTAATGTTGGTTAATTGAAGTGCCATTTAATAAATGTATTCTTAACCTTATGTGAATTCACTATTGTGTTGGGTGCCAGTAATTGTAATCAACATGGATAAAGTTAATAACATACAAACTTCAAAACAGTTTTATCCAAAACAGTTGAACGAAATATAAGAAATAACTAATATCAGCCTTCATTCATAATTTGCAATTTACTGTCATTTCTAATCACTAGCAGTATACTTACTCTTAAAGTCGGGTAAGGATGTAAGCTCATAAGGTAAATTTCAACTGCTTCCTCTAGGTGGGTATAGATTGTTTTCTGACTTTGCAAGGCAAAAAATATCAAAAACAGTCTCATCACATGGATATGGACCTCTTGGCAGCCATTCCGCTTTACATGCTTGTATTTGTTAAGGCAACACTGTCTTGAAGTAGTCTATAGTGCCAAACAGGTGGCGAAGGCTGTGGTTGTCCACATGCAGAAATCGCATTCCTGCTTGGTTGAATTGTATGATAGTTACACAGATTCAGACTTCAAGTGGACTTCCTGAAGACTTCTTGCAGCTCCCTCTGGGAAAACGTAAACTATATTAACATTTATTCCTCACACATCTTTTTAGATATCCCATGCCCAAGTGTACCTTACTCGATACTGCATTCATTCTTTTTCTCCATAATAGCTTTGAAGAGATTTTGCTGAATCCTAACTAGTGATCAAGAATTACATAATGTCCTGTGTAAAATGCACTCCAAGCTCAGCTGAAGCTCATGTGTAGATTAAAAATTAAACTGGTGCCTTTCCAAGTCAAAGGGTTAAGAAAAGAAAGATTTTGTAACCTTATTATCCAAAGCAACTCAGCAACAAATGCTGTGAAAACATGAAGAGGGAAATAAATAACAGCGGTAAAAGTAGAAGAGTGGCCTATTGGAAATCCCAAGTTCAATGAATTCCTGGGTCAACAATGTAGGGGCTTGCAGTTCACTTTTTAAAAGAATCACATTAGTTCATGTTTTTCCTCATTTTTCCTAATCACAAGATGATTGTGATTCTGACATGAAGAAAAGGATCTTCTGAATAATATCAATCATTCAACAATCTTTATTTCAAACAACAAAACTAAAAATATTTCCACATTCTCTGTCATAACATTACACCTTGCCTGAAAAGGAGTAGGTAGAAGTGTGAACTTGAACTTTAGTCCTACCCCATTCATACAATTTTACTTTAAAATAATACTAATTAAACCAGAAATTGAACTTTATTCACAATATCAATTTACTTTTCAAAAGTTTATATGAACAGGTGATGTTAATAAAAGTGTTTAAAACATTTTGTGATTATGTGAGAAACGCAATTGCAACATAACCTGCATTTCAAAACCAAGTGTACATTATTTATCTACGTATTAAAGGCATTTAAAATGATTATGCACAAGAAAGCTTTTTCCTCTCTGGTTAGAATAAAGTTGTTTCTGCTGGTCACCACTAGGAGACACTAAAGCAAACACTTCCTGATCACAGCAAACTGACAGTATTTTAGGATATGATTACTGAACAAACAAAATACACCGTGTTCCAAGTTATGCATATGCTGTGTTTGTAAATTTTTCCTAAATAGTCAATACTATTGACAGTGAATATTTTTTTTTAATCATCAACAATTAGTAGGTTATATAATAATGGATTTTATTGAACAAAATTATCAATGATGACAACAGTATTTTTTGCAAATTACTCTAAATAGTGTTCCAAATTATTCTGCATAAGTTTGGAGGCAACACCATGAGTATTTCTCCATTTATACTCATAGTAGCCAAAGATTCAATGGTATTTTTGTAGCATGCGACTGTGTATTGTTTTGCATGAAAATGATTTTGCCATCGAACAAGGCTCAATTCTTTTTATACCATGGCAGAAAATGGTCAGTTTGAAACTCCACAAATAAAGGGGCCTACCATGTCACTCCCCATTATTCCAGCCCAAATCATCACTCCACCATCTCCTTGCTGACATCGCAGCTTTGAGGGGACATGGTAGCCATCCTTCAACCATCCAGAGCACCATCCATCTGGACCATCCAGTGTAGCATGACATTCGTCAATGAAAAAAAACTGCTTGAAAATTAGTGTACATGTATTGCTGAGCCCACTGCAAACGTTTCTCCTTGTGAGCCTTGATTAGAGGTACAAAATACAACTGTAAGCCTCTGGAGTATCCTGCAGCTTCAAAAACTTGCTTGTTGCTCAGTGGCTTTTTAAAAGCTGCTGTCTTGATACAATGCAATTGACTGACAAAAACTTTCCTTCATACGCCTTTATTTGAACAAACTCATTTCCTCTCTGAATCACACAAAATTACAATGATCTTGCTTATTTTCGTGACACGTCCAGTGGTTTCATTCCTTTAGCAAAGCATTGCATGCTTTTCATCTGCAGAAAGATCCTTTTTTCCCCCCATACTGCATGAAAACTGACTTGCGTAATAATGTGGAACAACCTCCACAAGTTTCTTTAATTAGGATCACCTGGGAAACTAATTATCAAACCTGTCTGAGATTGACATCAGTGATCTAAACAGATTGAAGAAATAACAAAAGCAAAAATTTCCACAGAAAACAAACCCAAATGTTTATTTAAATGAAATCCTACATGCATAATAATTTGGAACATAGAAATGTCATGAGCTACTACCCTAACAAGTTATTTTGCAATAAAGAATGGGCAAAAATTTTGGTCTCTAGATGTGCAAATCTGGTCAAGACATACCCCAAGACTTGTAGCTGTAATTGCAGTGAAAGGTGGCTTCACAAAGTATTGACACACGGGGCTGAATACAAATCTGGAGAGATTCAGTAAAAAGGAATGGACTCAGATGCCCTGTTTGGCATTCTCCAACCTTATAAAATGTCATAGAACACTCAGTGCTGTTACATTGGCAAAGGGAGGTTGTACAAAGTATTAAAAGCAGGGGTGCCAATAATCATGGCACATGTGTTTTTGTTAAAGAATTATTTCTTAAGGATGTTTTTCCTTTCAATAAGTTTAAGGAAAGACTGGACACTTCCTCAATTTCAGTGGGACATGAAGCTGCTTCAATCTGTCTTGCTTGTCGTTGTTCGCGCACTCACCGTGGGGTCAGAGTAATGCAATTTCAGTCCTTCAGCCAAGATTTTTGACTTGACTATGTAACAGACACTAACTTTAAAGTTCAACAGGCAGACCCAGTTGAACTCCATGCTAATTTGTTGAATTTGTACACCCACTCCACAGATTCTTAACATTAACAGCAGTGCCTGTTTACATGAGCTTTTGTCTCTTTGAGATTTAAGCCAAACCCATCTTTTGATCATATGGGTAGGCGTCTCCAGTCGTCAGCAATATGATTGCACATGAGCTACATCGCAAATTTTTTTTTTTTTTGCTGTGACCCTACTGGTGAAGCCCAAAGTGCAATGACAGTGAATGGCCAGAAGTAGAGCATATGCTCAGGGCATCATCCACTGAAAGGCTTATCTGGAAACTAATGCAATTTAAGTGATGACCGGCTTGACATCGGCTGAATTCCTATTGGAGTGGAAATTAGAAAACGCACTAGTGGAAAATTCAGTAAATGGCTAAGTAAATACCGCTACCATGTGGAAGTATAGAGTGAGCACTATTCAACTAAAATCACTTTGCATGTCCCCATATAACAATGTAACAAACACTCAGTGGTGAATCCGCAAGTTATATTGTTTCATTATGAAGGTCCAAAACCTTTTCACATTAAAGCAGCAAGACACGAAACGAAAGAAAAAGGGAAGAAAAAATAAATAAAAAACTGAGCTACCAATTTAAACTTTTTAAACACATTAGAATAGAATAAAAAAACACCTTTAGCTAGTACTCCAGGCTGTGCCGTACTTCAACATGGAATAAGCACTTAATCACAGATATTTAAGACAGTCTTGCGAAGGATGCTTTTCCTAATATCTCCAATAGCCCACCCCCCACCCTTATGGTCTGTCTGCAGCACTGAGGGGGCATTCAAACGTCAGCTACGGTGAAAACAGTAATTTAACATTTACACTCACATTTAATGGGGCAGTAACTAAATAAGGTACATTTTAAAAGTTAAAAATCACGTCACGTATTCAAAAAAAGCACACTTTTACGTAAACGTTCAGCTGAGTTGATAAGCTTTATGAAAATACTAGTGGCAGTGTCAGAAAAAGTCCAATTTGCACCTTTGCTCTGGATGACATTGTACAGAAGTTGACTCTGAGGAAATCCAACGTACAAAAATGTTCTCCATAGTACCTTATTCTTGTACCTTAAAAAGTACAATTAATTACAACAATACGGTATAACTGGCAGACCCTTAAGGGTACAGCCCCAATAACAAGCAAAGGTACAAATTTACCCTTTTCTGACTGTGTAGACAGACTTGTGGGATTTTAGTGGAGGAAAAAAATGAATGCGCATGCTGCACATGTCGGCTACTATCCTACACACACAGCGGCAACATCAGGCGGCAATTCAAACCAATTTTAATATATATTTCAAACAAATTTTTAATTTTAACCTTCACCCCCACTGGGGGGGACCTGATATGGCTGGGGGGAAAAAAGTTCTGCAGAGTGGATCTTTGTGACCTTAGTCATACCATGATTTCACAGAATTAATGTGGAACACCCCCCCCCCACCCCACTAAACAGGGTTCAAAAGTAGGGTCTGACAATATTTCAGGAATCCCATGAAAACCAAAAGGGTGAACCGTGTCTGTCTGGCCCATTAAATGGCTTTTGGAAACAGGGGACACACAGCAGTTTAACAGGATAAAGCCTATCGAGAACACTCATCCGATATTTAGGTGCCACGTGTGGGATCCCACCTGCTGTTTCCATCGCATGGTATATAAAATCTCCTGGTCTTTCATTAAAATGACAAAATTGACAGAAACCAGCATATTACAGTCACCACTTCAACTGGCATGGTGTCCCTGACCAAAGAACCCTGCTCAGATTCTAACAAAATGTATTACATAAGTGGCAAGTTGATTAAAAGCGTAGTACAATTTATCTTTTGGAGCGAGGGCCAGAGCTGCTTCCACTTATTGTTTATATAATAAAATGTTTGTCCAATAGTCCTACACAGAAGCTTTGCAGACAAAACAATTTCATGCTTATTATAAAGATCTGATTTAGTGGCTTGTTACAAAACAATTTCACTTTTGCCAACAGTGAAAGTTTCTTGCACATATAGCAAGGGTACTCTCTACTGGAGTGGTACTGCAGCATTCTTTACCTCATGCTCCGAAAGATATACACGTTTGTCCCCAGACTAGATTCAAAGTAATGCACACTGTAAAATTGTGCAGTAGCTATGACCACAGATAAATAAAAGAAAAAGGTCATCTCTATGAAACCTGTAGATCTGAGTTCCCAGGACACTTAAGCATTTACCCTCAACCATGACACGTACAAGTTCATAGCAAAGAACATCTTTATTAAAAAGATTACACATACACAGTCCACACAAACTAGCAGGTGATTTCCAGATCCCAGTGAGATATACACAAAATGTTCCATCATGATTGTATTAATACCTTTTTCCAAACCAGAGTTAAAGCACCAAGAACAATTCACAGGTCTGTCATATCATCATTTATCTCCAATGGTCAGCCTGTACAAACAACTTAAGTGAGACGACCCCACTGCTGGTCAGTTCCCCTGGCTCTTAACAGGCCGGGACAAGTGCAATACCTGATTAGCAGACAGCATTGCCACCTATCCCAACCTGCACAGAAAGGGAGGCCCCACAGTGGCCCAAGTCAGAAGTCCTTCACTGCCACAATCAGTTTTGCATGGATTTGCACAGCGGGAGCAACAGCTGCATGCAAACCAGCAAAACTGAATGGGGACCAGTGGCAAAGATGCTCCATCCAGGTGTCACTCCTTCCCAATGCACTGATCCAGAAGTACTTGAAGTGCTCACACTGCAGTAGATGACAAAAAAACTACATGCACTATGAGCACTTTAATACTGCTAAAACTTATTCACCCAACACCTTCTGTATGGGGTGGAAGGGGGTTAAGCGGCAATTTAAAAATTAAGCTGTGTCTTAGGCAGCATTTAGGCAAACAGAAGACAAAGCAGGCCACCATCAGTTTTGCATAGATTTGCACAACTCTGTTTTTCTTGTAGTGCAACTATGCAAAACTAGCAGAGAACTGCAAAAGAAAAAAAATGAAGGGGAGAATCCTGCACTAGATGCAAGACAGACCCTTATGCAAGAAGGAGCACTTAGAGCAGTAGGTGCTAATCTACTTCACTATCTGCACTAGATGCACCTTAGCACAAGCAAGTAGTTCAAGCCAGCAGAAGCATCACTAACCTGGAGGGGGTGTCAGCACAGTGCTAGAAGTGCCTCCATTGCAGTAGATGATGTAGTACTACCTGCACTGTAAGCACTTTGACACTACAGTGACAAGTGACCTAAGAGCAGGGAGATTTTTACTCACACATGCAATTGCAGGCACATGCAAGTGTACAGGGAAGGGTACACTTCATTTCTAATGACAGAAAGCAAGATGCAGAGGATGAATGTTCTGCTATGTGCATTTTGTCCCACAAGTCTTCAAAAAAAGGACCCCCAGAAATTGTACATAGAAGCAGAGAATTACACAATACTATTAAAAGTGATTAAAGAGAAAAACAGCCTTACCAACGGCAAGTTCAGTGTAATACAAGCTGTAGTATAGTAATGTGCATGAACCTGGAGAGATGGGGAGAGAGCACATAAATTGCATTACCTGTGCAAAAGGGGTCTAAAGTTACCACATATAGAACTCTGGTGGGCCACGTGTTAATCTCTGCTACATGGCAGTAGTTTAACTACACTGATCAATTCAAAAGCAAGCAACTTTCATGAACGTGTATGAATCCAACGACGCAGGGAGGCGTACCAATGCGCGAGCCCACGCGCCTTAACGCTGAATGAAGCACGCAGGCTGTGTCGTCAGCGCAACATTAGGCCCCCCCCCCCCCCACTCCTTGTCAGTGCGCTCCCCCCAGCAATTACACTCTTTTCAAATGTCACTGGCCTCCAGCTTGACTGACAGGGTGATGTCAAGCAGTCAGCAATTAAGGCGCCGTTAGTGATGGGAGGCCAGGCCATTGTGTGGTGGGGGGGGGGGTGAAGGAGGACCAATCCCCCCCCCCCCGCGGGCGGACGCATGCGTGGTGCAACGGGACGGTCCTAGTTCACCACCACCCCCCCTCCGGGGACGCATGCGCAGTTTGACGGGACGGTATCAGTCTACCCCTCCCCCGTGAAACTCACTAACATGGCGCTACGGAGCCCGTAGATCTTAGCGTTCGCTACTCCCGGCGCCCGCTGGCGAAGTGTTATGAGGAGGGAGAAGCTGCGTACTTGCACGACCTATATTGTTCGCAGGGGGTGAAAGTCGTCCTAAAACCTAAAACCAGTAAAAATAAAAAACGCATAGCCCGCAGCGGCTAAGTCAGGCTGAGCCATAAAACGCATGGGCTAACGACTAGCTAAAATCGTGCAGTTAAACGTGAGCTGACGGCGTCTCCGGCGCAGTAAAGACACGCTAAACATCACCCAACACACCAGGCAATTAACATGCTTCAAAAAACTGGACAGAGCGACAGCAGTCGTCTAATAAAACAAAGCCCATAACAAGGGAAGTAGGACGGCATGCCCGGTGCCCGGCCTCCTATCTGCATTATGCATTGTCCCCATTAAAGGTGCCTCGAAGTTTGAAAAATACCGCAAACCTCAGCGGATCTTTGATTCCTAAAACTAGGCACTCTGTAGGTTTTTCGGGAACGGCCGGGAACTTCGTGCGGCCGGACGTAGTTCGCGGCCTTGTCCCATGTGCCGCCGCTTTGTTCTGGGAGCACTTTAACTCACACGCCATCACACAAGGGGTACCGCCGAAAAACTTCGGGACGCACATTTTTAAATATTACTAGTCTACAAACTTTAAAAAGGGTTATTTTCCACAAGGCTCACCTATTCATAACTCTGGGGCTGCGGCTGTGTTCCCCCTCCACACTCTGCCTACGGAGTTCAGATGGACACTGCAGAGGAGCAGCACCACGCTTTTTCAAATCTCCCTCATTCTCGCAACTATGGAGGAGGAGGGAGGACTGCCATGCGCCTCGCAGTATACCAAGATTTAAGTGATTAAAAAGAAATTGCGAGGAGTCGGTCCACGATATCGGCGGCTACATCATGCCCGATGGCACTTTTAAAAATATATACGACGGTGCCTTTCTACCGCCCCATCCCACAGCGAAGCTCACAACAGGTCCTCCCTTGTCAATAACATGCACGTAGTGAAGAGGGGGGGTAAAAAAAAAAAAAAACTCACCCAATACGATCCACCATCTTCACGCCGCTCGCACGAACACTTACCGCTCGTCGTCACTACTCACGACCACAGAGAGGACGGAAAAAAATTAACTTTATATTAAAAAATACACGCCGAAGTTCGCAATTTGAGCTGCGATCGGTCGGGGTACGCAATTTTTTTATCCGAGCTAAGTTAATAAACAGCGGCAAAATTGCGAAAGTGGCGCGAAGGCGAAGCCCGCATGCGACCATGTGAGTGAATGAAGGGCGGCTCCCTCTGAACGTAAATATCTACAACCCAACTCCTTCATTAGCATAAATAAGCTACTTCCGATCTTTACCGTCCGCCAATCCAAACAAGACTTGTTACAACGTTACAGGCGTACATTTACGCGCAGGGATTTGGCTGCGTGTGAGTTGCACGCTGTATGATTTTCTCTGTGGTCTAAGTAGTAGTGATTAATTTTATGGTGCATATAATTACCGATCTGATGTCAAGCAAAAATAAACGTGTGCTTAACCGTATTTGTGACATTGCAGGTGTCAGTGCTTATGGACAATACTTGATATACGTTGGACTTCCTAGAACGTGTAAGAGGATTCCAGATAGTGAATCGGTTACGACTAACTACTTAAGCGAAGAAACTGGATAATACATTCGAAGCCGTTAATCATAAGGTACTAAATGGGAATTTAGGCTTGTTGTTGTTGTTCTTATTTTTATGGAATCTAAATCTAACCGTAAAAGTTTTTAAAATCTACATGGTGTCTAAATTCTTTTAATTGTACTTTCTTTTTCACGTTAAAGGCAACGGTAATATGATTTATATCTGAAATTCATGACTTCATTGTTTTACAAGTTACAAAAATGTAAAGGTAAATGTGATATTTACAAATAATTGCTTGTAATTGTGTATCTTGCGTACATTAGCTATATCTTGCACGTTCTATTAACACATTTATTTGTTGTTAAATAGCCACATGACAACTTTTACAGTTGTAACTGTAGCATATATTACATATAGGTTCCTCAAAGCTTGATCTGAAAAAGAATTTTATGGGGAGGACAACTTCAAGATTGTATGGAAATTAAAATGCTTATTTGTTAAACGATTTAGTAGTGTTTAAATCTCTAAATAACACGAAAGACAAGACGTTGTTACAGATATACTGACAGGTAAAACTGTCTGTTATTTAAACTCCCTTTAAGTTATCGCACCACTGTTACAGCAGCTATTTTGAAACAGCATGCTCCTTGCATTAGCGGCAACAAAGTGTGTTTAATAAGGAGGCTAATTAAATTAGTTACGATTGGATTTCCAGACTGGGAATCTGACCAGGCCACCAAGGTAATGCCATATTTCTTTGTATTAAGTGGGATCTTCAGTAACAGCAGCCAGGACATGAAATTCTTCTTACTACGCCCTTTGAACATTGTTTACCTGCAGAACATTAGCTCTGTAATTCCAAGCTGGCTCACAGACATAAGAACCTCCCTCTTAATTGCTCATCAGCAAATTCACTTCCCACAATTTATTTTATATACATATCAAAACAAGATCCAACTTATCAGGGATGCTCGGTATAAAGCCTCAATTATATGAGGTTAATTGCCTTTTCCAGTGTTTACACATTTAGGAAATATTTTTGGGTGGCATGGTGGCGCAGTGGACAGCACCACTACCTTTACCTCACACCAGGGGCGGAGCTAAAGGCGAGACCACTGCCCATGGACCTCCCCTGCATCGTACAGCCCCCCTCCTCCTCAGTCAAAATAGATTGTCTTTTATACGCATGAAACTTTAAACATGCAGATTTCCTAGATAGTTCTTGAACTACTATAATAGATTATTTAAATATATAATTTATAATCTGAGTGTGACTTGCATTTTTATATATCTGTCATTTTTCGTATACATTCTTATCATGGTAGATATATAGTGAAATTTTTAAATTTTAGAAAAAAAACCTGTGATCCCCACAATAAACTTAAAATATAATACATAGTAATGTTTCGAAGTCAAAGTAAGCTGTCCCTTCTGTATTTCATGTTTTTTCGTTTGAGGAATTAAAAAAACTGCAGTGCATGATGGGTAGGATCTAAAGGCTGCCTAACGTCCTCGTCCGTCTGACGAATGTATATAGCCCGATTATATGCTGTGGGCTGTTTAATTTGTTTGTTTGTAATTTCGACAGGTAGGCTACCGTCTTTAAACTGCGTTTTGTTAGACTACATATTTCGGGATGATTTATTGTAGTCTTTGTAAAAATGTATATAGTTTAGCCTAACCCAGCCACTTAAGGGAGCAAACCAGCTGAACTAAGTGCCGGTCCCAAACCCGGATTAATGGGGAGGGTTGGCGTCAAGAAATAACGAGACTATCTTCACTGCATCACTGACGTCAAAATGTGGGAAATATGTGGTTGTATAAATAAATGCGTTAAAGTAGGTTAATGATTCTGTGCTGTCAAAATTGTATAAAAAGTTAGACTACATGACATTTGAATGGGCTAACCCGGATGCTTGGACACATTATGAGAATGACAAAGACAGTGCGTGCAGCCGTGCACACTAATTAACCTATACCCTATTCACTTAGACAATACAATGTAATTTTTGCGAAAGAAATGGATGAGATGGGCAGGCAGTTGGTGGACTTTTTGTCCATGGTAAAACTCTGATGGTCTCCACACTGGTAACAACGTTGTTTTCTAGGCATAGCCAAACAATTCTCCTCCTGTCTGGTAAGTCGTAGAAAATGCAGTTTAACCGCTAAATCTACAGTGTTTGTGAGGACAGTCGAATTCTGTCGTTACGGTTTTTGTGTTCTTGCACCCACACTTTAAAACTCGTTTCAGCGCCGCCACATATACGTATGTTTGATAATGAACTATTGGGAAAGGTACTTGCTTCAATATATAAGCAGCTGTATAAATGGTAAAGTGTAAAACATTGCATGCCTACAAGTTATACTGAGTAACTTTCTACACTAACATTACGAAAATAAAAGTTAAAGTTAAATAAAGCTTAACTTCCAGTAGCTAAAATCTTGACTGTGGCCTACTTATGTGCCCAGTGCCCAGAAATATGTCACAGGTTTCTTTATGGAAAGGAATTTATTCAGTCTTATTGTCAAAGTGAGAAATTTTATTATTATTTTTGTTTTTGGAAGTTAAGACAAGCCTATATTGAACCTGTAGTAATTTACCTACAAAAGTATTTTGGCAGTATGGCTTTTTCTCGATAAATAACAGTAGACTATAGAAAATAAATAAAATAAAAGAAAATGTTCTGACTTTTTATATCTGTATATGTTTCCTTTGCTCTTTTGTTGTGTTTTTTTTAAGTTTGCTTTTTGAATTTGGGTAATTCCATGTCAAATCGATTTTAACGAAACTTGGCGTGCTGATTTGGTCACATGAGTAACTTATTGAAACTGAAATTGATTGGGCATGTCTTGGATCAATATTGAGGGAGATTTACAGTAAGCAAACAAATTTAAACTTTTTTTTGGGGGGGGGGGCATGACTCTGACTCACTATCTTTAATATAAGCTGCATAGACATGGTCCTCATATTGTTTTAAAGCTATTGTCCAGCTCTATAGATTGAACAAATAGTATGCTAACCCCGTATGAATAATTACTGTGTAATAACTGATTAAATTATTAAAAATGTAATAAAAAATTTGTAAAAAAAAAAAACCTTTTTTATTAAGGCTAGTTCATAATGCCAAGAACATCTCAGGAAAATTTGGTCTTTGCCTTTTAAGTTGTTGCTGAGATATCATTACTTGTGTGAAATGTGTATCAAAACCTTATAATGCTGTTAGCAGTAGCAGAATACCAGTTAGTGATCAATGCATGTTCAATGCATGATCAATGTGGGTTATTATTTTTCATGGCAACTACAACTATTGCCAGAACTAGCAAACTAATTGTGACCTTTACCTTTATTTCAATAAAAAAACATATTGCCATTGTAGATAAATCAAAGGTTATCATCGACCTTGCAGGACTTAGAGTAAGAATTGTGGGACTCTGAATACAAGGAAAAGGGGATGGTTTTTGATACAAAAATGAAGTTTTAATAGATTGCTTATTGCCGTTGAATATGTAGAGTATTATAGACTTAAAGCATAATGTTTGTAGGCTAGGCTCAAGATGGCTGCTTCTCTGTGGGACAGTATGCAGGGCCTCACATGAGGGCTGTCCTTGGCCTTAGGGGGGCATTTTTTTTCTATTTATATCATTTTATATAGAAACAGCTTAATTTCTGTATCTATGCTATGTTTTTATTTTAGTTTCAAAACAATTAAATGGCCAGCTAATGATGGATATATCAGGAAAGTGTTGCTAATGCCAACATGCATAACATCACATAAATATGTAATTACATTAAATGGAAGCTGTAGAAAACATCTAGAGAAAAGGGGGAAGACAAGTTAAAAATGTGAATGTGGGTTAGGGCATGTCACAAGTAATAAAATAATCCAGTGTTTTTTGAATCTTTGAAGCAGCCCAGGCTTCTACCCAAAATGGCAGGTGCTGAAAGTTCTTCCATTAGGGGCTTCCATTATGAAAGACAAAACCATGAATTGTGTTGCTATGTGACATAGGTCAGATTGTCACCTCTCCCAAACAAACCCTATTTAGGTGTGATACAGCACCTTCATTTACCACTATGAAAAGTCCTATTAATTTGCTAGTTCTAAATACATTTCATAATCATTTTCTGTCCAATTGAAAAAACTTTTGCTCTGGAGGTGGTTTGTAAGGTGTCTTCTATAATAGCATGGCTGGTCTTATAGTTGATGGATCAGTCTGACATTAAAAGGCCACCCAATCTGGCAAACCCTGTTGCATAAAACGCAAGTCTGAAAACAGCAATCCCTTACATATCATTGACAGTGAGAGACATATCTAATATTACTACTATAATTTCCCAGGTAACTGGAGAGAACAAAATATATGAGATAATAATGTCACATGTGCCATATATTAACATATATCATGTTCACATATAATTTAAAATCATTTGACCAATGAGTATCTGTATGAAAGTCACCCTCTGCCTGACTGGTGCAATAGTAGGGTGATATATTATAAATGTCATAAAAATGTGGCACAAAGTTTTCTAAGCCTGCATAAATCATTAGAACATTTCACACTACCAGAGAGCAGCTAATATGATCAACTGTAATCATATTTCATCAGTTGACATTGATCTGCCTTGCAGCTTCAGTTGCTTTTGCTGAAATCTGGTTTGCTTCTAATATTGTTATCTTGTCATATCTACTTTTTTGGTAGGAGGTGTCAGTAGAGACTTTGGTATTTTTATTAGGGCTGTCAATAGATTCAAATATTTAATCATGTCTAATCGCACAACTGTCCATAGTTAATCACAAATTAAATCATGAATTTATTCAACATTTACCATTAAGGGATTTTTTCAGGTGTTAATATTCTTATCAATATTAGAGTTGGCAAGGCATGATTGCTTTTTGTAAATGTATGCATTTATTATTGGAAATCAATTACCAACAAACAACAACAACAGATTGTCCAAAGGTCATCAGAAACTATTCATTACTTAAGAAAAACTGAAGCCCAACAACAGATCGGCACATTGACCTGCTAAATATTACATATTACTTAGTCCAATAACTAAGTATAGATCAGAGATCGGCAACCTTTTTAAAGCAAAAAGCCATTTTATCGTAAATGTCTGACCTAAGATTTACAAAGAGCCCCAATGGATAGAGAAGAGGGTTTGAAATATGATTTTTAATGCAATGTCAGTGTATATGCATTTAACACAAAAACAAAACATCAAGTACTTACAAAAATAAAGAAATACAATTTTGGGGTGGGGGGGGGGATTCTTAGTTATAAATCACTCAGACACGTAACAGCGCAAAGGTGACTAATATCACAATATTGTTCAGTTCTGTAGCAATAGTCTTCACCCTCACCCAAGTTAATTTGGCTCTGCAGTAGTCTGCCCATCACTCTCCACTTCACTACTTGCAGTGCAAAATGTCCTCACCACTCAAAACTCAGCTGGCAATAATATGTAAATCGGAGAAAATATAATAATTTTATGAAGATCTGGGAAGGTGTGGTGACAATTAATTTACTACAAACAGTAAATCAAAAAATTACGAATCCCAATAAACTTAAGCCTACATCCAATCTCGGACACTGAAGAAAACTCCGGAAAGCATACCATTTGACTGGAGACTTTGAGAAAGATGTAAATTATTCAGTTAAGATGTCACAAAAGCGTGCAACGGACCGCCTCATAGCTAAAGAAATAATTAATAAGAAATAATTAACCCATAAATAATACTTTTGTAAATATAAATAATTTATCGTAATATGTTAAGACATGAAAATGTAAATGCATCTATTCTGAGAAGAGCCACAGTCTTGTATGGTATTTAATACTTTGGTGGTAACTTTTTTCACATCGACATTAACTGCAAATAACTATGGCCTTGTTGATGGACCCATCTGACTGTCATGATCCGCTCCGTCCGATCCTCCCGTGTGCCACGCCCACCTCATTACCTTGTGTTCCTGCCCGACTGTTT
>JAODKF010000001.1:40058558-40074356 GCA_026779585.1 Mormyrus proboscirostris | reverse complement strand
CAGATTGCAGTGGAGTGGAGGAAGAATTCTGAAAGGAGCAGTTAATTGGAAGAACTGTAGATTTTAACCAGTTTATCAAATAATCTGAGACTCTTGAAAAAGAGTTTACTAATGTAATTACCTCAGAGAGAGTGGTTTTTGAATGCTGGAGAAAGAGTAACACATCATCCGCATAAAGACTGATGTTATGTTCTACATTCTTGCATTTAATGCCTTTAATCCCTATAGCCTGTCTAATTGCTGCTAGTGGTTCAATAAAAATTGCAAACAGTGAGGGGGAGAGAGGGCATCCTGGTGCATGAGACAGAAGCTGGAGGATGTTTGGTCATTTGTCCTAACACATGCTGTTGGGGAACTATATAATATTTTTAACCAGTTTATGAAAGAAGTTCCGAAACCAAATTTGTGTAATGCTGCAAATAAAAAATTCCAGTTAACTCTTTCAAATGCTTTTTCTGCATTTGAGACAATATTGTAATTTGAAGGTTTTTATTGCACGAATAGTCAATCAGATTAAGTAATCTATGTGTGTTTGTTGATGAGTGCCTCCCTTTTATGATACCAGTTTGGTCAGGATGAATTATGTGAGGGGTTATCTTCTCTATTCTTTTTGAGAGAGCTTTGCAAATTATTTTAAGGTCAACATTAATAAGGGATATTGGACGATAGCTGGTAGGCAATATACTGTATGGTCTTTGCCTGGTTTTAACAAGAGACTAATGTTGGCAGAGTACATATTTGGTGGTAGTCTACCATTTTCCTTGGTTTCTTTCAACATTCTGTAGAATGTTGGTGACAGAATTGTCCAGAATTCTTTATAGAATTATAAGAGCCTTATTATTGTACATACTGTTCAAAGCTTCCTGGAGTTCACCAGGTGTCAGCGGACAATCCAGTGCCATCGTTTGATTATCTGATAATTTCAGATAAAATCGTGTTTAGATGGGTTTATCTGTGGTGAGTATAAAGATTTGTAAAAGTCCCTGAAATTGTTGTTTATTCTGTTAGGGTCATATACTGTATCCCCGGTCTTAACACAAGTCTTTAACAGCACATATAGATGTTTTCTCTTTATTTATTTTTAACTGGTTTGCTAGAAATTTACCTGATTTGTTACCATATTCATAATTTTGCCAGCGAAGTCTTTGTGCCATAAATTGAGTTCTTTTATTAATAATTTCATTTAATTCTAATTTTGCTTTACGTATTTTGTTCAGTATTTCCTGTTCGTGGGATGATACATAGGTTTCTTCTAAGGATTTGATGGTTTCTTCTAATTCCTGAATACATTTGTTTTCTCTTTTCTTTTTATGTGATGAAAATGAGATTATTTATAGTCATCATGTATATAGACGATATTTTGATTTACTCGTCTTCCCTCTCCCAACATATAAACCACATACGTCAGGTTTGTGAATACCGGCTGTTTGTGAAGGGGGAGAAGTGTGAGTTTCATCGAAATCAGGTACAGTTCCTGGGATATGTCATCAGGCCGGGGGCTGTAGCAATGGATGAACGTAAGGTGGTCGCCATCCAAGAATGGTTGTGGCCTCGCACCATCAAAGAACTGCAACGGTTTCTGGGATTCGCCAATTTCTACCGTGGGTTCATAAGGTCTTTCAGCTGGATTGCTCCCTCACCTGTGGAAAGGGTACCCGTCTCCAGTGGACTCCTGAGCCCGACATCGCCTTCCAGAAGCTGAAGCAGGCCTTCTGTACTGCTCCTGTCCTCCAACAACCACATCCAGATGACCCCTTTGAAGTGGAGGTAAACGCGTGGGAGGCCGGAGTCAGAGCCGTACTCGTACAGAGAGACCCGGTAACTGGTCGCAGACACCCTAGTGCCTATTACTCCAAAAAACATACCCCAGCCAAATGTAATTACGACGTGGGAGACTGAGAGTTTCTAGCCATCAAATTTACGTTGGAAGAGTGGAGACCACCAGAATCTAGAATACATACAGAAAGCAAAAAGACTTAACCCCCGACAGGCCCAGTGGGCCATGTTTTTTGCCCGTTTTCAATTTCAAGTCACCTAGCTCCCAGGATCGAAAAAAATGAATCGGATGCCCTTTCCTGGCAGCACAAAACCCTAGCGACAGTATTTCGAACCTCCTCCATCCTGGATCGATCTTGCTATGTGGCCACTATCTCATGGTCCCTATAGGAGAACCTTCGCACTGTGAATGAACATTCCACTCCACCTCTCAGCTGCCCCCCGGGAAGGCTGTATGTACCTGGCCCCCATCGATCAGCCGTAATAAGGTGGGTGCATATATCTCGCAGTACAGGACATCCGGGGGTCGCCACTACCCTCTGGCTGGTAGCTCGAAAATACTGGTGGCCTGGATGGAGGAGGGAGGTGGAGCGATATGTGGTCTCATGTCTGGAATGTGCTCAACTCAAGGCCTCACACTAACCACCCGCTGGGTTGCTTCATCCTCTACCAATTTCTTCCCGATCCTGGTCACACATTGCCATAGATTTCATAACCAACCTTCCACTCTTCCAGGGATCACCATCGTGGATCACTTCTCGAAGATGGATTGTGGATCCTCATCACTTTGCCTAAGCTTCCCAACGCAGCAGACCTAGCCGAGCTGTTAATCACCTGGGTGTTTAGGTGTTACCGGTTGCCAGAGAATGTAGTTTCAGACCAAGGTCCCCAGTTTTCTTCAGGTGTTTTGTGCTTTCTGTGCTAAATTAAACATCTCCCTCAATCTGACCTCCGTCTACCATCCCCAATCTAACGGTCTGGCTGAAAGGACTAATCAGGAGCTCTCTAAAGCGCTGCAGTTACTTTGTAAAGACAGACCCACCGAGTGGGCTACCCACCTTCTGTGGGGAGAGTATGCTCTGAACAACCAAGTCAATCCTGTAACTAACCTCTCGCCTTTTCAGTGTGTATCACCCACAGCTCTTCCCCTGGGACTCACCCATGAGCAACGTTCTTCAAGTGGAGGAATGGTTCCTGGGAGCCCAGGACACATGGCGTCGAACACAGTAAGCCCTCTCCAGACAATCCTCAAAACAAAAGGCCCAAGCTAACAAACATTGACGAGCTGCTCCCCCCTATCTTGTGGGACAAAGGGTATGGCTGTCTACCCGTAACCTTAAGCTCCCATCCTGCTGTAAGTTGTCTGCCCATTATATTGGGCCTTTCTGGATTGTCAAACGTGTGGGACCCGACTCCTTCCGGTTACAGCTGCCCAAGATATACTGAACATGTCCCACCTTCTATGCTTCTCTCCTAAAACCTGTGCGGTACAGCAAAGTGTATTCCTCGACTGCAATGGCGATACCTTGTCCTTGCACCTTGTAGGATGGCTCCAAAATATACTATGCCTGAGCCCTCCTGGACTCCCGACGCAGGGCAGGTCAATTGCAATACCTGGTAGATTGGAATATACCTGCCTGCTCCGTCCTGCCCTGCTCCATTGTGTGTGCCTTCCCTTCGTCGCCTTGTCCCGTCACTCCGTGTAGGACTGACTTTCCTGGACATCGACCCTTTGCCTGCCCCCCTTAACTTTGATTGCTGCTTGCTGGGATATTAAATCTGTTGCACACTGCATTCTGGGGTCTGTCTCCTCTGCCGTGAACAGCCGCAACACTACAGGTACACTGTAGCCCTGTTCTGGATGAGTAGTTATGGAAACGGGAAGATATATTCAGCATATTCTATAAAAGAGATATAGCAATATATAGTGTTACATGACAAATTCAGCATTAGAGACTTTAAGGTATGCAATAGTCTTGCAACTATTCCTCCCTACAATGGGAAATGTGCAGGAGCATTGTTAATGAAATTTCATTCGCCTTCCATACAGTGTCTCGGCGTGTCAACAGATGCTGCTCAATTGAAATGAGTCTTTCTTCAATTTGTCAGATGATGAAATGCACTTAGAATATTTCACTGAAATTTCATTCAAAGTGCAAGTGCAAGACTTCTTTATTGTCCTCCAGGAAGGATTTTTATTACTCTGGGCAGAGGTTCAGGGAACTGGTTGGCAGAAGAAAGAGGTGTCAGCTTGCTACAGAAGGCCATACAAATCCTTTGGCAAGTAAGCAGCTCAGCCCTCCTCTGCTGAATAGTGCCATAAAAACAGGGAAGGTACTACTCTTTTCTCTCATACTCGGTCACAAATTGAGTTGTGTGCTTGGGTGGAGGATGGAAAGGGTCTGTTGTTATCGGTATTAGAGTGGATATGTGCCATTCCACATAAGGCTGCTCCAGTACAGTATTGATATAACCTTGTACCGCATACAGACAGTGGAAGATAACAGCATTAGTGCTGCTCCTACAGCTGCTTTCGCACTTCTCGGGAAGGAGTGTTGCATGAGTACTGCCGTCTTCTACTACATATTACTGAGCCTTAAATCAGTTCCCAGTGTTAGTGGGCTTGTTTACAATTATGACTTCACCCCACATTTGACTTACAATTTTACCAATTATACTCCAGACTTTTGAGACTACAAAGGTATAACCCTTCATAGGATTCAAAGTGGCACTTGTAAACTGAGGCTTTAAACACCACGGCGGCTGATCCATGCTTTTTGGTCTTTAGAGAAATGCTTATAAGCAAGACCATTGTGCACTAAACATGTTCATTTTGGCTTTGCAATTTGATTTCTTACAATGGATGCATCAAACAAAGGACACAGAGGGTTATTGTTTGTATTGTTGTATTGTGTGTTATTTTTGATTTACTCTTTTGCCATTAATATCTTGCTGTACATGAATTATTGATTTGTTAAATAAAAATACAATGCATTAGAAGGTGAATGGTTCATACACAATAAAATTAAAATTTTGATAAAGCTTCTTACCACCAGCATCAAGGCACCTTGGCACAGATACTATGGATGTCCCTAATATATTGCACCTATGTGACACTATCCGTATAAGAATCATTGGGTATTTTTTTATTTATTTGAAAATAGCTGTCTCCAACACTATAACCACATATAAACTTTCAAATGGCTTGATGTCTGGCAACTAGAATGGCCTTCTCCTGGTATATATTCAGATTACCAGGAATGCTTGTATAACGCAGAATTACATTGAACCTGGAGCCAGTCATGGGAAGCACAGAGCAAAATTCATGATACACCTGAGATAACATGCTCATGTCATGGGGGATACACATGTAAAATAAGTACAGTGGTCCATCTAAAGCATACATCTTTGGGCTGTGAGAGATAAGAAAACCCAGTGGATACTCACATAAATAGAGGGGAACACACAAGCTGCAAACACAAAGCCTACCGTAAGCACAGTCCTGGAGGTCTGAGGCCACTTACTGAGCCTCTTCTATATGTTTGCCAGTGTTTGACGTTCTTCTACAGCATTCTTCTCCCACTGTGTTCTGACAGAATAATCAAATGCATTTGTACAAGCATATACCTATATCTTTACATAATCTTTACTTAAACATACTGTAGTTGATTTATTTTTTATTTTTTGTAAGACAATGACAGAATATTACAGAAAATTTGACAGCATTACTGGGTTGTTTGTTTATTTGCTTTTGAGCACTTTTATTTTCCTACATATAAATAATTCAGGTCTGTGTCTGCTGCCTGGGGGCAAACCTGGATAAAATATAATCAGTAAGGGGGAATCTACAACATCAACATCATGTATTTTTTTCATCAGAGGTCAGCTGGAAACGCCTTACAGGTATGAAAAACAGTGTCACTTTCATGCTAGTCATACCTGTCCCAATTCTGAGATGGGCCTATCTGAAACAGTTACACTAGTGACTGCAGTGATCACTGGATCCACAGCTTTTGATGCCTGTCTTTGGGTAAGAGCTTTCAGTCCCCAATACAGGTAAGACTATATCATTAAACTACAGTAATTGGGAGACATAGTGTTGGCTGTAACATCAGATAAGTTGTTAAATATTGCTTGTCAAAAAAACAAATGCCTCTGTTCTAGCTAAATTCATAAGACATTTTCAAATTCCCCAATTATGACGTTATTTGGAAGTATAGTTTATATGGTTTATAGTTTTCACTGGAGACAGTTTGTTATTTAAACCAGGAATAAGATATTATACAATCTAATTTTTAGCAGCATCTGATGACACTCTTAGACATTGTAGAAGGTGAATGACATTTCATAAACAATGCTCCTGCACATTTCCCATTGTATTGAGGACTAATTGCAAGACTATCGCATACCTTAGAAAAATACCAAGACAGACATCCTTCCAAAACCCACACCTGAGTTTCTTCTGCTGTTTGTTGGAACTGTGAGCCGTCCTGCAATAGTAATGTGATTTCAAAATATGCCTTAACCTGTTGTTATAAAATTAAGTTTTCATTTACTTTCTGGCCTTGATTTTTCCACAATTAAGTTTATTTGTTAATGTTTATTTTTCTGCCATAGTCTGTCATATCCGTTTTTAATGGTTTCGTTACATACATCCATCCATTACAATTCACTCCAAAATCCATCCTAGCATTATTACCATGGTATGTTTTTGCATATATCCCTTAAAACAGGTGATTAATTTGAATCGAAATCAAGGACAATAAAATGAACAGTCTTGCATTTGTAAATTACATTCATCCAGCTCCAAGGTAAACATATGGGTGTTTGATGAGCCTGGTAAGGTGCTAAAATAAAAAACACCTCAATAACATGACAGATGTAAAAGCAGAATCACTGGTGTCTATTATGATTTGAGCCAAAAAGCCATCTGGTGCCCCTATACACAACAGGAATTTACAGTGCTCCACTGAAGTGCAGAGAGTAGCGTTTTGACCCCATGATACAGAAGAGAAACTGTGCTTTCAATTGTTGGATGACGATAACAGACTAATGCTCAGTCACAAGGTATTATCAAGAAAAGTTCTGTTTCTGTATATCTCTATTGATTTAACGTAAAGAACAGGCTAGAACATAAGGCCAGTGTCACTTGGCTTCACGTTGTACAAATTACATTCTGCACCTCAATGCCAACTTAATTGTCTTATGAAGAGTTTAAATGGCCCAAAACATATACTTGCATGTGGCATTCGGCAACATTACTTAACATGCTACAGTTAATAATCCATATTAGACAGCCTTATCAGAACAGTAATAATGCATGCTATCATAAGTAAGGAGTGGCTTGAATTAGGGCTGTCTATAAATGACAGACAGTGGCTATAGCAGGATTTTGCGGCATGTTTGAATTGAGTTTAGAGAACTAATAGCCCTGTCCTTTAACTCTGAATGTCACGTGTATATTGGAAATTCCGGGTCACTTTATTATTTTTATGCATCATGTATTTAGTACAGCTGACAGTACACTGTTTAAAACATATAATATGCTGTTTCTATAACAGTGAACGAACCTCAAAAAGTAACATCCAATCTTTCATCATCCATCTTGTGTAACAGCTATTCCAGTACAGAGATTCAGTCACAGTAACAGTAGCAGAGTTCAGAAATATTTCATGCATATCATACAAGTAATAAATAAGGCAATAAATAAGCAATTAGATTGCAATGTTTAGATTTGATTTATACCTCTCTGGGACGGTGCGATGTAATTTCACCAGAGGAAAGCTTCCAAGGTTTTTTCCTGCTTCAGGAGATTCCATTCCTGGAGTTAATTTTTTGAGGAAATCAGTCAGAAAACTGTACGGGTGGCATAATGACACAACTTCTGTGTGGTGTTTGACAGAGAGAGCACACTGGTACGCATTCCAGTGTCTGAAAATAAACCTTTGGCTGCCTGCTAGAGGCTGTTCATCACAATCAAAAAAAAAAAAGAGTGACGTTGAAAATGAAGCCAGTCAGTTGAGACAACGTAAGAGGTTATTTGGTTACCATATAAACTGTTTTAGTATTGTTAAATTGTGGGAGTCTTTGTCTTTCCTAAATCCAGCAGTCCTTTGGAAACTGGTAATTGAGGAACCAGATCCCGAGTGTCTATCAAAAGAAGGGCCTTCAGAACTGTGGACTGGGACTGTTCTAACCATGTCCAAATCTCTTAAGAGCTAGGGGGGGGAGAAATGAGTGTTCATGGTCCAGACTAAGATGGACGTGATCCCAAAAACATAAACTGTGCAGATCCACAGATTAGTAAGACTTTATATTAAAACTGTGTCTTGATGAAATCATTTAATGGACTTTTAAGTAGAACATAAACTTAAAATGAAAGCTTATGCACTTTAATGTACTTCAATCTGACGGGAAAATTCCAACAGCCTATTGGTATAACTATTGTGCAGGTATTCGTGATGACTCTACTTTGGAGAAAGATAAAAAATATAACTGATTGTACCCTGCTTTATGAGAATTTATTTTTAAAGAAACACAAGATAAATGAAAAAAATAGTACAAAAAATGGTGGTCAACATTACCAGTTATGAATCATGATTTTGTTACATAAGTGGAACATCACTGAAATTATTTAGGAATATGTGCTAAAGAAGTGCTATATATCTAAATGTAAGAAGTATCAGGCAAGGAAAATGATTTAAAGAAAGAATTCAAATGTTTATTTTGCTTGCCATTTCTTGCATTTTCTCAGAAAATTAGCCACTGCCCATTGACTTAAGTATGGCTGTCCAGTCCTGTGCGAGAACGAGGGGTGGGAGGCATCAGTATACATTCTGCTGACTCCCATGTCTCTTAATTGTCTTATGTTTCAGTTCCTATACACCTGGACTAATACTATCTACTGGAAATGTGCCACACGATGCAAGTCTGGTCCACTTCAAAATGCTGCTTGGAGATGCTGAGAGAGCAGGGTGCAATGGTACCCCCCCTCCACACCACTCTGTAGGCTTATTATGCCCTGACTCTATAAATATAACAGGATTGTCTACAAGCTAGCTGTTTTACCTTTAAACTGCGTTTATGTCCTGCACCTTTGCCTGAACATTCGCGTTGATGCACCCAGAAAGTAGAAAGCCCACCTTCCTCTCTTCTGAAATGTCCGCAATGCAGCTACAGTTAATGAATTACTTTGGGAGCCAACCAAACTATTTGTTTACACTTTTTAAAATTCATTAACATAATTTTAATTTACATAATTAAATTTTGTTTTGTATTAGTTTGAATTTTATAATTAGGACACACAATTAGGACTACATGAAGACAAAGCGCACTGAAAATTAAAATAATTAAGTAAAGACAATGCATTTTAAGTGTGATTAATTAAAGGATTTTGTTGAATCTGAAGACCTAAAGAGGTCACACACTTCATGTTCCACGTCTGCCCTGAAAAGTAGGGCATTTTTCAGTGTCTGAATGTCAGGGCAGATAAGGGGCTTGAACTGATGCGATGCAATAACAGATACACTTTCAATTTAAAGGCAGAACTTTTTTTTAAATAGGCAGGAATTTGCCTTTGGTCAAGCTACAGAACTTCCAGAAATTTATCAGATAGTAGTGAAGGTCACTCTGAACATGTTTTTAATGAACACTCAAGTTTACATAGGACATTTCTGCAACATAGTTCATGAAGTGTGATGTGGTTTATAAAAAACCCATATTCAATGATATATTTCACAAAGGAAATTTCATTTAGTCGGTGGTTTACTGAGGTAAAACAATACTGGTTCTTAATATTCATTCACTGGGGTCAAACTGCAACCCAGATACTGATGATTAAAGTCACTGGTGAGTGGTGAGCTTTTGAATGTAATTTGTTAAATATATTTAGAGAATTGTGTAGGCAATAAATGAATACTGAATATTCACATATAGTAAAATAGGTGGACTCAACCGGTAAAACACAAGACTACAGCTTAATATCATCTGATAGACAAAGAATTAGTTAAGGATGAGGTTAAATATATTTAATTTCAACAAATGTGTAATATGACATATATAGACAGCAATAAAGTTACTTAAACAGGCAGACAGTGCCTTGAACAGGACTGACATGCATAATTCCCAGGTACAGGACAAAATTACTTCAACCATGATTTGCAACTCCTCCCACCCAGGCACTCTCCTGGACAACCCCCCAGGGATACCTTCCCTAGTTGTTCCCCCAAGATGGCAGGCCTTCCTTTGACCCATGACCCTGTTGAGATGTGTGGCAAAGACAGCTCTAGTCATTCTGTGTCATTCACTTGCAAATTTAAGTCACAAATAGCAGACTTTATTTGATGCAATAGCTAGGAACCATTAAGACAAATGATGTAGCATATCTCGATTTTAAAAATAATAAATTATGCATTATGAAGTAAAAGTCTTTTTTGTAGATCATGTATAAGTATATATAATATATGTCATTAGATATTTAATGTTACAGTAGTACACTATCAAATGAGTGATAATACAAACTTCATAAGATATATTACTGTCATTATATGCACCTCCTTTTTGCAGCATAGACAGCTGTCATGGTTTAAATTTAAAAAAGAAAAATACAACTTTCCCAGTTTTTGCACTTTTTCCCAAAACTGTGGCAATCCCTTCAAAACATGAATTTTGGATTCTGTAAACTTCTTTCAAAATGTATACTCCTCCAAGCATGTGTTTCACTGTCATTCTGGCTAATCTTCCAGCCACAGTTTTATATTAGAATAATATGGTACTGTATGATCCACACAGCATAAAAAGAATAAAATGTTGCCTTTTCTTCTTTTTGTCAATTTAAATCTAAATCTGTAAGAACTGTAATGTAAATCTGTAAGTCTTGTTTTGTAAAGTAAATCTGTAAAGTTTTGTTTAACTTTAAGACTTACATTACATTTACACAAACATCACAATCCTAAGACACTTTAAACGTGGTTTGGTTGTACCTTAAATGTGTATTATGGCAGGCCAATTTGAAGACACTCATCTGAAAGTGAATATGCAGCAAATTGTGTTTTTTTTAATCCTTAAAAATAATTGTCAATTCCTTCTTCCACCTGTTGCTAAGTTACTGACTTCATGCATGATTACTGGCAATCAAGTAGAAGACAGTGCAAGAGTACAGTGTGCTGCTGGTGGTATGGCTGTTTATGTCTGAGGAACATGGAGGCATCTACACTTCTCAAAAAAAATTAAAGAAACACTTTGAAAAGACATCAGATCTCAATGGGGAAAAAACATTCTGGATATCTATACTGATATGGACTGGATAATGTGATAGGAATGAAAGGATGCCACATCGCTCAACGGAAATTAAACCAACATATGGGAGGTATTTTCTGCCAAAAATAAAATGAAAATGATAAAAAGAAAATACAATCTCCACTTTACCATTTAGTTTCCAAAGTCTGTGCGCAAAAATCCTGCAAAAAAATTATTTTTTGCAGAAAATACCTCCCATACCTACAGAGGGCTGAATTCAAAGACAATCAAAGTGAAAAAATATGCAGCAGGCTAGTTCATTTTGCCAAAATTCCACTACAGCAACTCAAGCTCATACTCAGTAGTTTGTATGGCTTTCACGTACTTGTAAGCATGCCTGACAACGTCAGGGCATGATACAAATGAGATGATGGATGGTGTCCTGGGGAATCTCCTCCCAGATCTGGACCAGGGCATCACTAAGCTCCGGGACAGTTTGAGGGAAACTGGGCTGTGCTCGATGGACCGAAACATAATATTGCATAGGTGTTCTATTGGATTTAGGTCAAACAAACATGGGGGCCAGTCAATGGTATGAGTTCCTTTATCCTCCAGGAACTGCCTGCATACTCTCAACACATGAGGCCAGGCATGTCATGCACCCGGAGGAACCCATGACCTACTGTACCAGTATAGGTTCTGACAGTGGATCCAAGGATTTCATCCCGATAGCTAATGGCAGTCAAAGTGCCGTCATCCAGCCTGTAGAGGTCTGTCTGTCCCTCCATGTATATGCCTCCCCTGACCAACCACCAAACTGTTCATGTTGAAAAATGTTACAAGCAGCATAACATTCTCCATAGTTTTTCCAGACCCTTTCACTTCTGTTACATGTGCTCAAGGTGAAACTGCTCTCATCTGTAAAAAACACCGGGTGGCAGTGGCAGACCCGCCAATTCTGGTATTCAATGGCAAATGCCAATCAAACTCCACAGTAACATGCAGTGAGGACAGGGCCCACTAGAGGACGTCGAGTCCAGTAGGGTAACTGCTTGTTTCCTGGAATCTCCTCCATGCCCTTGAGACTGTGCGGAGAGACAGAGCAAACCTTCTGGAACATATTGATGCGCCATCCTGGAGGAGTTGGACTACCTGTGCAACTTGTGTACGGTCCAGGTATCGCTTCATGTTACCAGTAGTGTCACTGAGCATAGTCAAATGCAAAACTGTTGAAATAACTGCCAGAAAAGATGAGGAGGGAAAGATGTCAGTGGCCTCCACCTATTAACCATTGCTGTTTTGGGGGTCGTCTCATTGTTGCCCCTCTAGTGTAACTGTTTTTAATTTCATTAACACCAAAGCAGCTGAAACTGATTAACAATCCCCATTGCTACTTAACTGACCAGATAAATATCCCAGAAGTTTAATTTATTTGATGCTATTGTAGCAGATGTGAAATGGCAGAGACAGGAACCAGGCATGGAGGGAACAATTCTTCGTTTTATGTTATTCTACCTGCACCACAAAAGCAGAATGGGAATTGTACACACACAACGTAGTCGACTGCAGTTTCTCCCGCTCCTGCAACAGCACCCACCGTGCCTCTTCACAAAATATGGGAGAGCTAACTGTGGCCTACTTACCGCAGGGAAATACAATTCACGTATATTTTTAAACAAAAGAACCCGTAAACATAATATATATTACGCTCCTTGTGAAAATAAAAACTAATAAGCCCTGCGTAACAACTATATAAGGCATACTACTGTGAATTTGCGAGTTAGCATCTTTACATAAAACCTGCCCGAAATTTGATTACGTATAAAACTAAAAAAAATATATATATTACTAATAATTATTAACCCTCCGGAAGTAGTGAACATATTGACTGGCTTAATTACCTGCACCACGAAAGCAGAATGGGAATTGTACACACACAACGTAGTCGACTGCAGTTTCTCCTGCTCCCTGCTCAACATGTAAGAAGTTACAGATAAGAAAATTACATGCAATTTTCCTCCAAAACCAACTTATAAGAACTGAAATATGCATATTAAATGACTGCACACTATCATGTACTCATGTTACTTATTAATTAATCAGTTTATCCATGACAATTCACAAAATGCGGGCGCGCTGACCGCAGCCTACTTACCGCAACAGCACCCACTGTGCCTCTGAGGAGCCGCAGAAGCGCGCAACAAGGTGCGTGCGTAAGGTGTAACTACAAACTAAGCCCCACCTGCAACCTGGAGCTATGGAGCCCTCCACATAACAATTTAACTCATTCACCGACACTATAAACATCCATTTATCCATAACTGTTTATGCAGTATACATTCACCTTGAGTGTGGACCGTCTCCCAGGCGGTACAAAGAATGAGGCAGGGCACATCTGGCAAAGAATGTTAGTACATTATAAAAAGAACCCATAATATTTATTCTCAGTGTCTTGGTTGTAATTTATTGAATAAAATGTGTATCTCTACATGCACTGTAGGAAATTATATATTTACAATCATGTACATACACCTTGTATGTTTCCTCTTAGAATTAAATCTTTAACAGCAGTGACTCCGGTTACTGTTTAGCACTTAAACCGCTGTAGCATAACAAGGCCATCCTGTACTTATCAAATGTATGCATTCAGTTAGACTTAAATATACGTAGTGCTCAACTGAATGCATGGGTGCATCTTCAATTTTCTTTTCAACAATAAACAAATATAATATTAAGATGTAACAGGCAAATGCAATAATTAATTTTAATAAATCTTATTGTTGTGACCACGGACGCAGGCAAGCGGGGAAGAAGGCGAGCACGCCGTAGATACAGGGAAAGGGGTTTATTCAGGCTGACGGGTAGACGGGGGAGCACACGGCAACGAACATCAATGACAAGTCTGGGGAAGACGGACTCTGACAAGGACTAAATACACTGGACAAGTAGACACTAACTGGCAACAGGCGAGTACAATCAGGGAAATACACGTGGGGAATGAGGGGGCGTGGCACACGGGAGGATCGAACGGAGTGGATCATGACACTTATGAAACCATACCTGTAAAGCAACATAAAAATAATAAACAAATAAGGTGAAAAGATGAAGGGGAGCGACGCGACGAGGACCGGGTACACGGGACCTGGAAAACAGAGCACAACATCAACGGGGCACCAGAAACAGTACAGACACGCAGAACAGACACAGGGAGAACAACTCACCTAACAAACGACAAACTACAGGGATCGCAGACAGACACAAGGGCACCAAAAACGGAAACACAGAACCCAAGGAGGGAGACAATGGTGGGACAACACCAGGGGGCACACCCACAGAAGGCACGAAGAACAAAGGCACAAAGGGACGGGGAGGAAACAAAGGAGGCACAAAGGGACCGAGAGGCACAGAGGGACAGGGGACAAATACAGGGAGCACAAAGGCAGGGGGCACAGAGGCAAAGGGCGGGGGTAAATGGGGAGCCGCAGGCAACCCCGGCAGACGAGGGGCTTAAGCCATAGGGGCAGCAGGCAAGCATGAGGCCGAGTACAAAACCTCGTCCGTGAGACCAAGGAATTGCTCCTCGGTCAGAACTAGCATCTTTTGTTGGAGTCTGGTCATTCTGTCACATCCAAGGACGCCCAGAGCACAGACAAAAGTGAAGGAAGCCAGGAATCGGAGAACACATGTTTAATTACGAGAAAGGCACATAAAAACAGACTGACAATACCCAAAACCAAAGAATAATGATTGGTAATCCAGAAGCCACAAGGATACCCCCACCAAGCTGGGGCTTATTAAGGGGATCGATTGCAGGGGACCATTATCAGTCACGTCAAGGAGCGAAAGAAGAGACACTTCATTTTCTGATCTACGCCATATCAATGTTGGAAAATGGCACTCTCGAGGTAAGCTAAATCTTTTATCGTATTTTACAATTGCTGTTAAAGATTTTTTTACTTTGAAAACATTACAATTACCAAGAATTTCGCCACGGTGTCAAGCCCGAGTGAAGACCGTGTAACAGAGGATTTGAATAGCGGCAAGTTATTGTTCATAGTTAATTTATCTCTATTGGGTTTATTGTTTAAATGTGGCAATGACTAAAAATGATTATGCTCACAATTGCAGATAACTACAATGGCCTGCTAAACATGCCAATGGTTATTTTCAGAGATAATTGTGAAGGGCCTGTCCTGCGGCAAGTTAGCCATAAGCGGAAAAGAGTGGATAGTTTTAACGGTATGTGAAATAATATTGCTTACCCCGTGTCGTTGATTGTTCTGTATGAAATGCTTAAAGACTGATTTTGCACCCTTTTACCCCTAGACACTGCCAATGATGAATTGCTAATCGCAACTACAGCTAACAGCGTACTAGACGTTCTGGCTGGACAACCGGAATCTATGCAACCTGCGGCAGGAAGCGCACCGCCGGACCAAGGGGGATCTGCGAGCGGCTGATGGTCAGGGAAGTGCGTTTGTAATCGAAAGATTGCAGGCTCGAATCCCCCACCAATAAGTCACCACTGAGGTACCCTGAGCAAGGTACCATGCCCAAGCACTGCTCCCTGGGTGCTAAATTAACTGCCCCCAGCTATGTCACGAAAGTCACATATGGGTTACATGCAGAGGACACATTTTGTTGTTGTGTGCTGTGCTGTGGTGTGTTAACAATGACCACTGATCACTAAATTCTAATTCTAATCATGTGTAGGAATTTTAACAGCTCAAATGGGGGTGGTTTACCACCAATATTCAGGGGAATTGATTATGAATTAATTAATGA
>JAODKF010000001.1:40025072-40035655 GCA_026779585.1 Mormyrus proboscirostris | reverse complement strand
TTTTTTTTATCCTTGGTGATGATGAACAATCTCTATCCTTACACAGAATGTCTGTAAAATTTATATTTTGAAAATTTGTTGTTCGTACGCTGAAAGCTAACATGATATTGAATGAAAATTATGATATATATATATATACCATATATACCATATATATATACACACACACAAAGAACGTGAAATTACAGATAGGCGCTGCTTTGGTCAATTTTGTTGGGTCTTCCACTACAAGGCGTGCGATGCGGGGGGCGTGTCACTGGGATGCCAGAAGTCTGAACCTACATGGCAGAAAGACCGCAAGCTCTAGTGCAGTGTCTTTTAAACAATGAAGATTTTATAGAAACTGTTGCAAATACATGCAGCAATAGAACTGTCATGCCCCTATAGATAGATTCTTTATTGTCATTGTATGTCATACAATGAAACTCTGTTTGGTGCAGTCCCATTAGCAGGTTCTTTAAGCATAATTCAGAAAAACATTCACTCATACTCTTCACACACTCATTACTACTTTAAACATCCACAAAATCTTCACACATATATATATATATATATATATATATATATATAGCAAGAATTAATATAAAAACAGCAATATTGCACCTAGGTGTAAGATATTGCACAAAGTCCATGGCAGCGAGATATTGCACAAAGTCCATGATGGAGACAGTAAGGGATGTGTCTGTATGTATGTGTTGGGAAAGGTGGGAGGCCATTATGCTTTCTGCAGTCTGTCTACCGCTGTTATACAGTAGATTGGTGCGAGTCCTGATGCTTCTTAATCGGCCTGAAGGGAAAGTGGTAAGAAAGGAATGTCCTGGATGTGAGAGGTTATTCATTATTTTTATGGCCTGTATAAAAAGGCGGTCCCAGTAAATGTCATTCAGGTGTGGCAATGGGGAACCGATGATCCTCTCAGCTCTCTTGACAACCCGCTGCAGATCCTTTTCTTCTGCAGCGATGCAGCCGGAGAACAACACCGTGCAGCAGTAAGTGAGGATGCTTTCAATAGTGCAACGATAAAAGTTTATGAGAACTTCCCAAGGCAGATTATTACACTTGAGAGTCCTCAGAAAGAACATGCTCTTCTGAGCTTTCTTAATGATGTGGGAGGTGTTCAGGCTCCAGGTCAGGTCCTCCGCTCTGTGTACCCCCAAGAATTTGAAGCAGTTTACCCTCTCTACCTCCTCCCCATTGATGAACAATGCACTGTGGTCTGTCTTCCTATTTCTCTTAAAATCCACTGTAATTTCTTTAATTTCTTTAGTTTTAGTTTTCTTTGTGTTGAGGATGACCAGGCTGTCAGGTTTCAAACCTCTACCCTATACGCATTTTCATTATTGTTTCCTAAGAGTCCCACAATGGTTGTATCATCTGCAAATTTAATAAGAATGTTGGAACTGTGAGAGGAGATGCAGTCTTAGGTGAAGAATGAGTAGAGGGCGGGGCTGAGGACACAACTCTGGGGCACACCAGTGCTGAGGACCGTGGTAGAGGCGATGTGACGCCCCATCCTGATATGCTGGGGTCTATTAGTGAGAAAGTCTTTGATCCACAGACAAAGAGGAATTCATAGACCAAGTGTTTGCAGTTTCTCGATCAGTTTGTTAGGGATGATGGAGTTAAAAGCAGAACTGCAATCAACAAACAACATCCTAACATAACTGTTGGGGGATTCCAGGTGTGTAAGCATTGTATGCAGTGCAATGGAAATAACATCATCTGTGGATCTGTTGGTCCTATATGCAAACTGATGTTGATCTAGATCAGGAGGGATACAGGCTTTAATGTGGGGCAACACCAGTCTCTCAAAGCATTTCATGATTACTGCTGTGACAGCAACAGGCCGGTAATCATTCAAGCTTGTGATAACTGAGGTTTTAGGTATGGGGATGATTGTGGCAGTTTTTAAACAGACGGGAACTGTGGCTTGCAGTAGTGACATGTTAAAAATTTTTGTAAAAACTGTACTGAGCTGTTCTGCACAAGCCTTCAGCACTCGTCCGGAAACACCATCTGGTCCTGTTGCTTTTTTACAGTTTATTTTTTGAAAACTTTTTACCTGGTAGGTCTGGAGAATCAGTGGTTGGCCGCTCTCTAGAGGGGTGGTGTTGCTGTCCGGATCTAGTCCTCTGTTTAAGTTGGAGCCGTCTTCAAAACGGGCTAAAAATGTGTTTAGTTGATCTGGGAGAGAGGGGTCAGGTGAGGATTACATGCTGTTGTTTAGCTTGTAGTTAGTAATGATTTTTATTCCATTCCACATGGCATAAGGATTGTTGTTATGGAAGTTATCCTGAATACGCTGTTTATACTCCCTCTTTGCCAGTGTGATGCCTTTATGTAAATTGGCCCTCTCTCTCCTATACTCCTTTGTCTCCTGATCGTAGTGCCGTGTCCCGGGCTTAGAGCAGCTCTCTCACCTTGTTGTTGAACCAGGGCTTCTGGTTAGGGAACACTCTGATTTGTTTTTCAGTTGTTGCATTATCAGTGCAGAGAGGACTGTGGTGGTATAGTGCTCAATGTCTGAGTGTTCAAAGAGCTCCCATAAGGTGTCATCAAAGCAGTCCTGTAGGGCTGTACTGGCTCCTGCAGTCAATACCTGCATTGTTTTAAACTGAGGTTTGGTTCTACTGGCCAGGGGCTTGTAGGCTGGGATCAAGAGCAGAGAAAGGTGGTCAGATAGTCCCAAATGAGGTGCAGCTCATTTGGACCTGATCCAAAGTTTTATTGTTGGGGGTTGCCGTTACACTTAGAATAGAAATATATTACATGTATTTACTAATGTGTAAACTAGTGAGCGGTATTTAGCAACACACTATGGTAGAATAATGCCTTGGAAATGTTATTTTTAATGGGATAAAAAACATCATTTGTGTCTGTTAAGCATATTGCCCACACACACACACCCCGGACTATGGTGCCACCGGTGTATCGTGGCCCTTTGGTGCTTAGGCCAACGTGTACCTCTCATACCAGGCTAGGCCTTGTCTCAGGCCACCTGAAAGCTCTATCATATGTGCATGTATGATACTACAATGCTGTGGTAGAATAATGCCATGGATATATTATTTTAAAGGGATAAAAACATCATTTGTGTCAATTAAACATATGACACTACCACGCACACCCCGCCACCCCCGGACTATGGTGCCACTGACTCTTTTCAGTAGGGTATCGTGACCATTATACACACCTGTTGGTGGTAACTCCAGACATGGGTTGAGGTTCCACGTTCCCAGGCAATCGTTCATTTGCTACAATGTCATAAATCATCTACGGTATTTACCCGAAGCCATGCATCAGACAAAGAATAATGATCATAATAATGATCAAACAAACACAATGACAGATGTCACAAGCATGGGCGGTGATTTCTTATTGTGTGAACAGCGGGTGAGGGGGCGTAAAAACAGACAATAACCAAGAATTTAGGCAACATTTGGGTCTTTTGTTATAGCGCTATATTAAATTAGTATGAATGGGGTGGACAATCAATGCCTAATCAACACAGTACTTAATACGGATGCAGTCTCTCAAATGTTGCAAAGTATTGTTGCCATGCAAATGAAACTTACCAAGCATTTCTCATTTCTTTGTCTCCTGTCTTTTCTGCTTGTCCTGCCTGCCTTGTTTTTCCGTGTTTGACGTCTCGCCTGCCCTGCTCGTGTCAACGCTCCTGCCACCCTGCCTGTTCCTGCCTGCCACTCCGGTTCTACCTCCTTGTCCCGTCATTACCTGTAGGACTGACCACCCCGGCTTTGAACCCCTTGCTAGCAACCCAACTTCCCTTTTGGATTTTCCCTTTGGCTTTGATTGCAACCGGTTACCTGAAGAAACCTCCCATCTCCTACATTACAGGGTTCGCCTCTTCTTTTGTAGCAAAGCATAAAAGGGGTTATAAGTCATTTAGTCAATAAGAAATTAGGAAGAGTCTAAACACACATTTATCAGCCTCTGTAATGGTTAGTCACTAATGCCATAAAAAAGGAATAAACGCAAACAGACACAGGGGCACCAAAAACGGAAATGCAGAACCCAAGGAGGGGGACAACAATGGGACAACACCAGGGGAAACACCCACAGGAAGCACAAAGGGACCGAGAGGCACAGAGGGACGGGGAGCAAACACGGGGGGCACAAAGGCAGGGAGCAAGGAGGCAAAGGGCGGGGGAAAACGGGGAGCCAGAGGGAACCCCGGCAGGTGAGGGGAGGAAACCGTAGGGGCAGAGGGACCCTTGGCGAGTGCGAGAAGGAAGGCGAAAGGTACACAAGCGAAGGGGAGGAGGGAGCAGGAGCTGCGGCAGTCGAAGGCGCAGCCGCTGTCGGCCAAGGTGAAGGCAACTGAAGAGTCAGAGACGAGGGACCCGCAGGTGACCAATGAGGCGTCGAAGGTAGGACCGAAGCCAGCAGACGAGGCGCCGGAGGAGGAACCAAAGACCGACTGCTGAGCCGAAGCCAGGGGGAATGCAGGCGACCCCTGAGCAGGAGCTGGAGGACCTGAATGCAACCGCCGAGCCACAGCCAGGGAAACCGCAGGCGAGCTGGAAGGCATGGCAAATGGGACCCTGTGCAGGTGTACCCTCCCTCTCCGGGACACTGAGAGATGGGGACACGGCTGGGGTCTGCCACACTGGGGTTATGGTTGAGGAGTCACAGGGAGAGTCACTTGGGAAGTCGCAGGGAGAGTCACTGAGGTGGTCAGGAGATCCCCAAGGGGTCCCACTCCAGCTCCTCCTCCAACTCCACTATGGAGGGATGAGCATCGGTCCAGCAGTCCAGGGCCTCCCCGGGGACAGGGGCCTCCAGCCACGTCTCAGGTGTCGCTGGCACAAGAACCAGAGGGGGCACTGTGGGCTTCACTGGCACTTGTATCCACCATATGGGAAAGTCCTCGATGTGTTATGTTGATGCTTCCATGTCCCACTCTCACCAGTGTGGGGAAGCAATAAAAAGGCCAATAAGGTGTTGGAGTACATCTTTAGGTGTGTGGAGTTTAAGTCAAGGGAGGTTATGCTATGATTATACAATTCCTTGGTATGACCCCACCTAGAATATTGTGTGCAGGTTTGGTCACCATACCTTGTATTGCTGACTTGGAAAGGGCTACAAGAATGATTCCTGGTCTTAGAGGAATGCCTTATGAGGAGAGGTAGCTGATCGAATCTGTTTAGCCTCGAACAAAGGAGATTAAGGGGGGACATGATCCAGGTCATGACCCCACTCAACAAGGCGCAGATCATTGCAGAAGTGCGTGAGAACCTCCGGCAGCTTGTCAAAAAGGTAACACAGAAGTGGCTCCAGCCGCTCACTCTCTTCACGGCAACCCTGCCTCTACCAACCAGAGGTCCTGGCAGATACAGCAGGGGTGAAACAAGGGGACCAACTGCATGGGGGAGCTGAAGGGACTCTCGGTGGGCATAAGTTGGGGTGCACTGAAGCAGCAGGCCTCCGATGGGCTGGAACAGGGGCTGATGGGGATGCTAAAGGGTGGTTAGGAGGGAGTCGAAAGGGGAACCAGGAAAGGTGAGAAGGAAATTGGAGGGGATACAGGCAACTATGAGACTGGAGCCGGGAATGAAGGGGATGAGGAGTAAGGCAATGGGGTAGGTAAAGGGACTGTTGGAGAGGGTAAGGAGGGAGCCAGGACTGGGGCCACACTGTGCATTGCATCAGCAGCCAGCACTGGGGCCCCGTTGGTTGGCGCTGGCCTCACAGTGACAGGAATCTCAGGAGGTGACGCGTCAGCTGTTGGGGCTGGACCTTCCCAGGGCGGCGCGTTGGTCATGAATATGTCCGCGGCGAAGAGGCATCAGACACGCCCCTCCATTTACAACCTTTCTGCTTCTTGCACAGGGCAGATACAGCAGGGGTGATGGGAGAGGGAACCCTCCACAGTGCAAGTACACCTGTCTAATCATCACCTCTGCGGCCCTGTTTCTGAGCTGCGCTAGGCTTCACCGAAACTCTTCCTCCTGGTACACGTCATCCGGCAGGGAGATCCCTTCTACTGTAGGATCTCCCTTGCATGGAAAGCAAGGGCTTTGGCAGCTGGGTTCTCCCTTATCTCAGGCTGATGGAGCCGATGGATTACCTCATGTGTCAACATGAGGTACTCTTCCTCCGTGAGGTGAGGCGTCTTTTCTCAGAGTCTGGTCATTCCCTCATGCATGCCAACTGGAGAAGGAGGAGCAGGGAGGAGAGGAAGCAGGGAATGAGGGATTTATTGTAAAAACATGTAAGCCAAAACACAAGACTGACTTGAAGGCTGGGGTAACCCACTGGGGAAAGAAATGAAAACGCGGACTAAATACATTGGACATAATGACATCAATCAGAAACAGTTGGTAAACACAGGGAATCCACACAGGGTTAACGAGGGGGCATGGCACAAGGAAGGAGCGGACGATTGGGGCAGGACAGTAACAAATTGTTGTGGTCACTGGTGTAAGGTGTTCAGTATAGTTTTTTACCCATACTAACGTAAGTGTGGCCCACCTAAAAAAAGGATGACAACAATGTAATATAGATTTAGATTTACATATATGTGTAGCATGTATATTTATATCTATGTATATATGTGTACATATAATATTTGTTTATAATAAAAAAGTAAACAAGTGGGATTAATGTATAGTGGATGGATGTTAGTGTCACGCCCACAGGGGCGGGGTCCAACTCGTCATCGAGTGACGAGCTTCCTAGATAAGCCGTACAACCCAGAACTTCAGTGCGAAGTATTGAGCCGATGTTTAGACGCCGTACTGAGCAACTTACCTGTCTCCAGTCTGCACCCATATCCCAGCCTTACCTGTCTCCTCCGTGTGCGGTCCTCACCTCCTTCCCTTCCTTCCTCAGCCCAGCTCCCACTCATAACCCTCCTGTCTTGCTGATCCCAGAGCCCTGCGTTCCCCCTTCCTCGTGTGCCCTGGTCCTGTGCTTCCGTGTCGGACTGATCCCCCTGGCTACGACCCTCTCTTCCGGACAACGACCCCGATTCCTGCACACCCCCTGTGTACCTTCGCCCCGGCCTCCCTTCGGGGAACTCCCATTTGGAGCCCGCGACCGGGCTATGGAGCGGCCCCTCCGTGCCCGGAATCGCCTGTTCCCTGGTTGCACTTGCCTGATTACGATCTCAGTAAAACTCGTGTTCCCCGCATTACTGGATCTCCGTTGTCCTCCTTTGCTGATCGTGACAGTTAGTTTTCAAGAGATCATGAGGTTTTAATTGTGTACCAAGTACAGCCTAAGAATACATTACACTAACAATCTTATTACTTATGGCTGAGCTGCCCAAAAAGGAGGGACACATTAGGAGGGGGATGAAAAAGAGAAACGGAAAAATACTATATGAATAAAGTAGAAAACACAATACACAATTTCCAATTGCTGCACCTGTAAAGGAAAGGGAAGAAAAAAGAAAAAGGCAAAAGATCAACCGCATCTGAAAGAAGTGCAAAAATGGATAAATTCATGAACACAAGCAAAAATAAAGAATAAAGAAATGAACCCAGCTATACAAACATACAAAATTGTTGTGTGTGCGTGGAGGAGTGCGTGCAAGTGTATGTACATGCATGTTCAATTGTGTAGGCAAGATGTGTGGGCTTGTGTGCGTGTGTTGTGTGCGTGTGTGTGTTGTCATCATGGAATATACTAAATAGTGAGGGTGGGAGGCCACAACCACACCGCACAAGAGCCAGAGGTCAGCGGCTGCACCAGCCTCCGCTACGGCTCTGCCTCCTGCTGTGCCCGAGGCTCCTGCTGTGGCCCTGCATCCTGCTATGCCTAAGGCTCCGTCTCGGCTTCACCTCCTTTGACGGAAGGAGAAGAGTCCCTGGAATGGTACCCCTTGGTGATCTCCTTGATGGCCTCAAGGGGCCCCTCCAGGGAACTGACTCCTCTGCCCTCGCACCAGTGTGGTCGATCCCAGCCAGAACCCCACCTATCGGTGTCCCGGAAAGGGAGAGGACATAGGCACAGAGGTCGGGTCCCACCCACCCTGCCACCCAGCTTGCCTGTGGTCTCCCGGGCTCCTGCTTGGCTATTGCTTGTGGGTACCCTGCTATCACCTCATAAGCCGCCTACAGTCCTGCCTCCAACGCCTTGTCGGCCGCCTGCGGTCCCGCCTCCTACGCCGGGTCAGCTCCTGCATCGTAGCCGTCTGGGGTCCCTCCAATTTCGGCCTTTCGGTCACCTGCAGCCCCAACGGCTGCCGCCCGGCACCCACTGTGGCTCCCTCGGGCTCCCCATTGTCCCCCGTCCTTTCCAGTCTCCTGTGTCTGCTCCTCCTCTGTTCACTCCTTTTGTTCCTCCATTCTCTGTGTCTCCTTTCCTAGTCTGCCTGTCTGCAATTCCCGTTTTGTGTTGAGTCTCATACTTCCTGTCCTTGTGCCTGTTCTGTGTGTCTATCCTGTTCCTGGTCCCTCATTGATGCTCCTTGCTTTTGTCTTCCATGTCCCGTGCCCCTGGTCTCATCCCGTCCTTCGCCTCCCTTGATGCGCGCATTTGTGAAGGCTTCTGTCATGATCTGCCACGCCCCCTCATTAACCATGTGTACTACCCCGATTCTGATCACCTGTTTCCTGTTATTTTCTGTGTTCCTCCAATAAACCCTGTTTGCCTGCTCGCTTCGCCTGCTTCCCATCATGATCGTAACAATTGCATTCTCTAGTACTGTATTTTTTAAATACAAATCTACCAAATTTTTACATGTCAATGTTACAGATTACTGGTGGAGTGTATATTGATTTTTATCATGTAAGTCATGTGCGATGACTAATATTACAGATTTTAAATAACATTAAAGTAATCCCTTTTTAAGATGTTTAAAATCTATAGGATTTGTATTTATTTAATTTTAGTTTTTTTGTAGAAATAATGATGTTTGTTGTACTTTACAATTGACACTGAGAAGTCACTGGTCTGTGTACCTAATTCCTGGGTTCAAAGCATTAAAAAACACAAAGCATATGGCACCTCTGAGACAGAGTACAGATGTTGGCCAGTAGAAGGCTCAAAAGAAGCCATGGCATTTTCCATATTGGTGAGCAATTGTTCTGAGCCAGACCATGAAACATGGAGGCAATATAAGGGTGTCAAGCTTGGATTTCAGGATCGTCAAAAATGCCATTTGGCTTTAGAGAAGTATGAATATATTTCTTCTACTGACAGTGATGACATCCCAGAAATTCTTCAAAGCATCACAACTGAGCTAAAACTGCAAACCAAGAAGGACCAGTGAGCAATGAAGCAAAAGGAGAATGACCAGCTAACTGAACTTTTACAAGCAGAGCAGGGAGCAAATGAGACTACAGACAGTGACAGAGCATGCCATACTTTAAGCAGTAAATACAGTGCAGGGGAGCAAACACCAAAATCTTTTAACAATATGTTGCTTGAAAAACGACCTTCAAAAAGTGTAACTCCAGCATGTGATTCTCTGCCTGCAACCACTGTTAGTTCACATAAGTCCTTTAACTCCAGCAATCTCAAGATTGCATTTGACCACCAAACACCACTTGCACCTCAAACTTCCAGCAAACCCACAGGTATAATACTATTGCATTTGTTAATTATGTAAAGGAATTTCCTGATATAAAGCAATTACCTTTTTTTGCTTGAGTTTCTGTGTGTGTGTGTAAGTTTTCAATATCATATTTAACATTTATTTTTGAAGAATAATCAGTAAATATATTTTCATGACTAGTTCTCTGTTCATTTGTTTATTTCATTGTTCACAAGAGTGAGATGGCTTCTCATAGATCAGTTTACGTCACTGCCTTGCTGATGCCTTTATAAAGGATTTCCCAGACATGCATCCCATGCCACTTACAGGGCATTGTGAGATGTCTGGTGATTCCAGTGCAGAACATGATGGTTCTAGTTGGCATACCCTCTCCACGGTCTTTAAAAAACTGGAGTAACTTTTGGTGTGTATATTTATGTCTTCATGATGCAAAATATTAAAAGACGTGTTTTAGAAATGGAGCTTTTAAAATTTATGTGTAATGATGATTTATCTGACACCAAACACATGTAGATACACAAAAGAAGTATTTTGCAAATACGGGTTTTGCATACAAGACACATTTGGCTTGAAGAAAAAAAATACTGTTTAAGTCAAATTAATAATTAAACGTGATGTGTGCTTTAAAAATGTCTACAAATTACAATTTGAGAGAAATAAGAGTTTAATATTTTGATGTTTCAGGAAAAACATAATGTGATGCTGGTCACATTAAATACACACTCGCAGAGCTTTCAAATTATAGATAGAAAACTGAATGGGCTGTTCAAATATCTGAAGACTGCAACTTCAACCATTACACCCCCATCTGGAGTGACTCCAGCAAGAGAGGAGCTTGAACAAGATGACAAGCACATCCAATGACAAATCAGTTCACACTTACACTTGCACATAAAAGAGTGGCTAAGCGATCAATATCATTATTATTATTACTTTTTACATTATTATTATTATTATTATTATTGATATTGTTGTTGTAATTTTTTGTTGTTTAATGTCCTTAATGTAATGAGTGTTATGTTTCTTATGTTGTTTGTATTCTGTATTCCCCTACACA
>JAODKF010000001.1:39982009-39992458 GCA_026779585.1 Mormyrus proboscirostris | reverse complement strand
CAGAGGACACATTTCGTTGTTGCGCACTGTGTGCTGTGCTGTGGTGTGTTAACAATGACCACTGATCACCAAATTCTGATCACCAAATTCCCCATCACATGAACAAATGATATGGGAGAAACCATGTGAGACTCAACAGGATATAGTAGGTTTGTGCAGCAACTTAAGAAACCTTGCATAAAGAAAAATGGTAAGGTATTTGCCTCCACTTTAACACTGTAAAATAGTCCTCTGCATAAAGAATTATTTTCCATACTAAAATATTAGTCCTTAGCAAATCTGGTGACAAAATATTCCATGCTTTAAGAATCAGAAAGGATGTGTTGTTTCACCTGAGCCTGCTCAGGCGCAACAATGTTGAAGACACAGTGAGGTGCATATTAAGAAAAATAGGGACCAATGCCTTGTGGGGAGAGTACAGTTTGAAGGGGAGGAAAGGGAAAACATACTTTGACGTGTTGGAGCTCTACAATGTGATTCTAGGCAAGTACGCACCCTAGAAATAATAAAGACCTAAAAAACAGGCATATAAATACCCAGTAGACATGAGTCACGCAAACAAATTAAATAACTTTTGACATGTTTTAATCAAAACTGAAGTATACTTATGATGAGACAAAACAGACAATACTTCTGACATATTTACATTACATTACATTAAATGTCAATGTTATTAAAGTTTTTGATGTTTAAAAAGTGAAAGTGACTGAAATATGGAATAAATGCATTATTAATATTTAAATATATAATATAATTATTTAGAATTATGTTACATGTATAATACTTTGTTATATGTGTCTGTGTGTGTGTATTTATAAAGTTTTACATAGATATAATATATGATTTTTGTTAAACTACTTAAGAAATTGTTTAGATATTTCTGCCAAGGTTAAAAAAATGCTGTTTTATCATAATTTTTATGAAGTGTTTTATTTGATTAATGAGGTTTCAAATTAGTCTTTCTGGCTTAGAAATTCATGTATGATCTATACAGTTCCTCAGCTGTATGTTTTAATACACATGAATGAATTAATAAATCATTTGGAAACATCCTACAAAAGACAAAAAACAATGTTGTATGGCTGTTCTTGAAATAGCATATATTGTGAAGACGTGGTGAGGACGTTCGGAAATAATGTCATCTGTCCTGTACTGAGGACCCTACAAAATAACATGCACATAACGTCCATAATAAATATTTTCACAACATTTGTTGACATTCAGAGGACATTGAAAGGACGTCATGAATATGTGGTGAGGATGTCAGAAATGACATTGTCTGTCCTGTACTGAGGACTCTACAAAATGCATCCAAATGATGTTAATTATAAACGTTTTCATGACATTTGTCAATGTTCAGAAGATGTTGAAAGGACATCATTTTGTTAGCTGGGGCATGCCTCAGTGGTTCGTGGACAATCCATTGATTGATCCACTGGACAATAGCAACCGTGAGGAGCCCGAGCAGGAGGAGGACACTGAGGTTGCTGATGTTGACCCTGGCATGCAGGTTGCCCCACTCATGTGGAGGTCATGTTGGGCTTACCTCTATGACAAACAAGAAATGCCCATGTTGATCCCTCCAGATCCCTGTGTCTCCAGGATGAGCTGGTTCGCTACTTCCCCGCAGCATGAAACTGCTATGTTTGCTGTCTCTCCGCTGGGTGAAATTCCGAAGCTTGCCACAGAGTTGCCTGCTGGCTCCCTAAAGCTCATTGCAGAGTCATCTGCTGGTTCCCCAAAGGTCTCTGCTATCTCCAGCTGTAGGAAATTTTTTTTCAGGGAATGTCACTCTGCCCATGTTCCAGGCTCCAGGTCCAAAAAGGGTCATCTTGTCTGACCCTGTAGCAGGCATGTTGCCCTGTTCAATTCCAGGTGTCACAGCTTTGGCCTGTTTGATCTTCTAATGTCCCATCAGTGCCCTCATCTCCTGATGTCTCTCTGGAGCCTACCACATTTTCTGATGTTCCATTAGTGCCTCCTGATGTCACATTGGTGCCCACGTTGCCTCTTGACATCGTTCTAGTGCAGCCTCCCGTTTTAGCCAGCCTCCCACACTTCCGTCTACTTGGTGAAGTTCGCCCAGGCCCCTCTCCCAATGTGGCCTTGGGGAGAAAGATCTTGGCTCCCTCTTGTCCTGCAGTCCCCTCGGTGCCCTCCTGTACTTGTTCTGCAGTCTCCTTGGCGCCCTCAATCAATGGGCCCAGGAGAATCCACATCCCAGGGTTGCTGCCCAGCTCCCCAGGGTCCAGAGAACTCCCCAGATGCTCCCTGTTCTCATTCTTCCTACCTTTTATACTAGCCTGTGTAACCCCTCTGTTGTCTTTGTCTCTGTTTCTTTTGTGCCTCTGTTTGTCAGGCTTGTTGTGGTGTGGTATATTCTGTCTGTCTCAGTGATTTTTGCTTGATGTTTGTCTTCCTGATCCCTTTTTTTATGTCTGGTTTCGCCTCATGTTGGGTCTATCCATCAATGCTGTTCTGTTCAGTATTGTTCTCACCTGTTGTCCTGTTGGTCCCTGGACCAACCCCTGTTTGTTGCACACCTGCCATAAGGGTCATTCCATGTCAAATCATCACACTTTCGGACCTCATTATCACAGATTTTAACGAAACTTGGCATGCTGATTTGGTCACATGTATTGTCCAACTCTATAAATTGGACAAACAACATGCCATCCCCATATGATTAATAATATATACTATAATAATAATAATACTGTGTAATAACCGATTAAAATATTAAAAATTCAATCACAAATAAAGCTATATTTCAAAATTGATCAATTTTTTACTAAAACTAGACCATAATGTCATGAACATCTCCGGAAAATTTGGTCTTTGGTTTTTAAGGTGTTGCTGAGATACTGTGATGTACTGTAAAAGTAGCGTCACATGGTTTCATATCACTAAAGGGCCTTTTTAATGGCAGGCAAACTGACATGAAATAATACAACAAGCACATGTATAAGTAAAGTTAACATTAAGGTTACAATTATGCTACAATGAAATTTTATGTAAGCTTCATTAATGTCATTGCAGACACCTGTACATGTATTTAAGCAACTATTTGTCTTGTTCTTGCTAGTCTGGTCATGGACATCATACTATCTCATGTTGCTTGTGTCCAGTCCTCCTATTTTGATCCTCCCTGATCCCATATGTTTATAGTCTTGGATCATTTAAGTTCAAAATAACGACTTATATCTCTAATATTCTTGCTCCTCGCATCCTTTATCCTGGCATTTGTGACAGAACAATTTCCTTGGGTGTGTCTACTTGGAAAATATCAGGTATCATTTTTCTGGTCTGTTTATGCTAACCCTTTAATCTGTTTCTTTCCTGTTTTATTGCTCTCTTTCCCTCTCTATCTGCCACGTGTTATTTCAATGGCGAGTGTACAGTGAACAGCCTCAACCAGAAATATACAACATCAGGTGTCATTTCTGTAGGTTAGCATAACCTGCTGCTGATGAGCAACTGTTGAGCTAGGCATTGGACTTTTTAAAACTTATTCCCAAATGAATGGGTAATTAGCCTTGCTTTGTATACACATTGTTCTATTATTTTCCAAGATTTTTTATCTCTCATCACATTGAATTTGGTCATTGAATTTTTGTTTTACTGTTGGTTTGCTGAGTTTTTGATTTGCTGTTTAGTTGCAAACTCTGGATTGCTATTTTTATTTTTTTTTCATTTTGTGACTACCCATTTCCAAAATATTATATAATAAATACAACTTGATCAAATAGGGAGAGGCAGGGGGGATGGTGGGGTCTGCTGTGATTGGTGGAATAAGGGAAAGGTGGGAGAAAAGGTCATAGGAGTAGTCAGTACAGGGGACAGTGGGTATGTAGAAGGTGATTCAAACTACTGCTTATGTAAAAAAAATGCAAGTGGGGAGGGGGATGGCTTGTTGGGATGTCCTCATTGTAGCTGCATTCTATTAGTGCTGCACATCAGAGCAGAGTCCAGAGCCTGGAGCCATTAGTGCCAACATACTCAGTGTATCTTCCAAGCCACAGCTTTAAAATACCAGTGACATTTTTAGCATGGTGTTCCTGGTTAAGCAACTTACTAAGGGAACCTTAGTATTGCTCTCTAGGGATTTGAGCAAATAGCCTTCTGATTACAGTCCAGGTATGAGGTTAGCTGCCATCCAATCTTTCTTTCTATTTTCAGATCTATATTTATAGCAGAAGAAATGTTGGACATTCAAAAGCCAGGTACACGAGCGAGAATCATTGCACCTTGGTCACCTCTAGGCAACGCAACTGTAACATAACACATCTTCAGTTATTTCTGCTCAAAGGAGGAGTTTGCTGCTTTGTTCCAGGCTAAAACTGTTCTTCAAGATCCTGTAGTTTGAGTAGTGAGGCTGAATAGACAATAATAGAACAAGTTTACAGTGTTTTTTTATTGTAGAGTACACAGACTACAGGAAATAATCCTGACCACAGCTTCACTAAATATCTGTTTCAGATTTATTCCCATTTCTTTAAATTTATTGATCCAACCAAGAAAATGCAATACATACTTTCACTCAGGTATTTCTAAACTAAAAATTTCATTAATGTGCATGAGGCATGATGCATGCCCTCCTTGTATTTGCTGTATTAATTTATATTTTCTTCTTTTTGGAAAATTTACATTAGGCATAGGATAATTGATATATTGCATTATGAAAAGGAAAAGTTTTCTTAGCTGCATTTGCATAGTTTTTACCAAATACAGTTACCATCAAGCATTGGGATCAGAAATGAGTCTGGAGGTAATGAAACTGGTAAAAAAAATATGAACTTTGAAATGAGCTTTATTAATTAGTAAAGAGCTGAGAAATATGGAAAAGGGTGATTTTTTTAGGATCACCTGTGCAATATGAATTTTATGCTTCATATATATATAAGAAATCACCTTGACAGAGGGGACCGCACAGCAGCCAAAACCTCAAGCAAAAACCCTCAACAAAATCCAGGAAAGAAAGAAACCTCATCAAGGGAGAGATGCTTCAGCAAATTAAAACATTCCTCGCAATCTGGATAGGATTCATGTAATTAAATTATAGCTCTTAGCTTTATATTTACAAATGAAATGTGCACCACCATTTTTTGTAAGTAGATTTATTTTATGAAGAGCTGTTATATACTTTGTTTATAGGATTAAGAGTTTGTAGGCATGTTTTCTAGCCCGATTTTAATAAGGATTATTTTGAATTGATACAAAAGTGAGAAATCTTTCAGACAAAACTGAAATGTAAGGGATTTTGCTGTTTTGAGTCAATGCTGTGTGATAGAAATCGTCACCACACAGACACTAAACACGATTTATTAATTTATTGCAAGGCACAGAAATACTGAGTGGTTTGCAGGTTTCAATGAGCTGAGTGAATATCTTCTGCCTGGACATTGAGTGACCCTCCCCCCAGCTTATCCCATAAGCGTGGGGGTTAGTAAAAGGCACAGCTGAAGCACACCAAGCTCATTTCGCAGCCACTTGAGGAGTTTCAAAGATCCATGTATCTAAATGCCACATGTAATGCTTCAAACATTTCATAAACCCATTTTAAGCATGAAGAGATTGTTTCTTGTTGGTTTCCCAATTAAAATCAGTTAAATCGTTAAAATTAGGCTCTTGTTTGATTAGCAAGCATACAAGCCATGTCAAGAACCAGCAATCCAAACACAGTTGTTGATCAAGGGTCCGTCTACTCCTTCCCTGTTGGAAAAGAACCTAAAATTGCTTAATTTGTTGATTCTCTGATTTAAGTCAGCTCACTGGCCAGTGTTTTATTCAAACTGTTTTGTGCACAATTCCTGCTAACCGAGAGGATTGTGGAACTAAGTCTCTTGCATATGCATCCTTTGTGCTGCTAGTGCATCCATGAGTTTACGAAGGTCTGTGCAAGGTTTGCAGCAAGCTCTTATTGCAGCCATGAACATAAGAACAAAAGAACATCATAAATTTACAAACGAGAGAAGGCCATTTGGCTCATCAAGTTCGTTTGGGGAGAACTTAACTAATAGCCCGGAGTTGTTAAAATCTTATCTAGCTCTGATCAAAAGGAACCCAGGGTTCTAGCTTCCGCTACACTAGCAGGAAGACTATTCCATACTCTAACTACATGCTGTGTAAAGAAATGCTTCCTCAAATTTGTTTTAAAATGTTCTCCCGCTAATTTTCACTTATGGCCACGAGTTCTAGTATTTAAACTAACATTGAACAGCATCCAGACCTGTTAGATGTTATATACCTGGATCATGTCCCCCCTTAGTCTCCTTTGCTCGAGGCTAAACAGATTCAGCTCAGCTAACCTCTCCTCATAAGACATTCCTCTAAGACAGGGGTGTCAAACTCAATTGCACAGGGCAGAACAGAATAAACATTTATTAAACACACTAAAACTAAACTTTTAAAACTTAACTTTTTTGAACATAAATATGAATAAAAACAGACAGGAATATTATTCTGGAATAAATCAACTCAAACCTTAAATAACATAATATTTTGCTCTCCATATATCCTGTCTAAATCATACAAGTTAAAAATAAAGTAAACGTTAAAAGAACAAACATTCAAATTTCTTTACTCATGTCATTTTATATAAAAAATAAACTTAAATTATAAATATCCCATATCTCCATAAAAAAATATCCTGTCAAAATTATACAAATTCAAAATATGAACATGCTGCATAACAATTAAAACCTGGACTTGCAGCATCATAAGCTAGACTTGATTAACGCGGGAAGTAGGACTGGGCGGTATACTATATAAATTTGTCCAACGGGAGAGATTTTGATTATACCGCCCTACCGCAGAAATTTCCCCTCCTCGCCCGCAAAAATGAAGTAATAAATAATGTATTATTTATATGATTTATATGAAAATTGTTTATATGATTATTGCTGCACCTGGCAGCAGAGTCCTGCATGGGTCTGATTTTGACAAACCGCATCCGCCCATACCCGTCATACTTAAACCCGTATCCGAACCGTTATCCGACAGAAATAAAATAAAATTCTGCACCCGATCCGCTATAAATAAATACCAACACCCGAATGAAAATCAGTCAAATTAAAAATTAAAAACAAAAGTGTATTTGCACAACAAACCAGTGACATGTGCAAAATCAGTTGAAAAGGCAAAGCCAAATGTAAATGTTGCTTAATAACAGCCTAATAACAAGCAAAACAAATGGTAGTAGCCTACCTCCAAACTCAAATAGTGTATGATATTGCCATGCCCACAAATAGCCTTACCAGCTTACAATTAAATGTGTTACAGTAATAAAACTAATATTATATAAAATGTACATTAGGCTACCCTGCACGGTATTGGGTTTTATAGACTACCTACGTGCACTGTCCATTTTCCTTTGATTACCCGATTGGAATTCCTACGCGAAGGCGAAGACGTTTGGAGCGGTGCATTATATCACTATGTAAAAAAAGGATCAAGCAACCATTTCGATCTGCTGGAGATCGCACATGTTTTTTGAAAATGAAAGTGGGAGAGATTTCCGGGAATGCGCGTGCAGACATAAACTGATACTGATTTTACGTTTTATCATCTTGAATGCAGGGATTTTTCTCACTAAAATATAGCCCTATGGTATTTTTTGTTGGCACACGACGTTTTGAAAACCGCAATTTAGCTCTCCTGCGTCCGACCCGACCCGAACCCATATCCGACAAAGTAGAATATTTTTCACCCGGTTCAACAAAATTTGCGGGTCACCGGTCGGGTATCCGAACCCCTGCAGGACAGGACCTTTATGGGAGAGATGGTCATACTAATATAGATGGAGTTATGACACTAGTCTAGTTCTGTGTCTTGTTTTCTGCTTACCTTACCTTGAAATTTACAGATCAAATCATATACCGCAATACATACCGTCTACCGTCTATGGTTCAAATTATACCGCAATATGAATTTTATGCCATATTGCACAGCCCTAGCGGGAAGTGTTCGGCAATGCAGCTGAAGCGCTGCATTATGGGACCTGTAGTTTATTGTGTTACCAGCGCTTCATATCGCCGGGCCATTAATAACATTAATATATAAAATGATCTCTGGCCCGCGGGCCTTGAGTTTGACACATATGCTCTAAACAATAATTCAGATGTATAAAAAGACACAATATAATGAAATCATGTTCACAAGACCCCCAGCTCCCTGACAGCGATAGTACATTACTAGTCTAACAATCAACACTAAACAATAAATATTACCGACAATCTGCAAAATAGTTCTGTATAATAGGGACAGTTGATGATGGATGAGTGAAAGAAATTTGAACAGCTCTCTGAAAGGAACTTAATAGTTCCTTATGTAGCATGAGGTGACGGGGAGCAGGGCTGTAGCCAGGGCTTGAAAAAAAGGTCCAAGACGGGGGGTGAGGGGATTTGTGGGAGGTGAGTCTCGTCAATCACACATCACATACAGGAGGCTTGCTTTCTGGGGGATAAGCAGTATTAAATGAGAGATCATATCAATTAATTACAGCAAGCCCAACTAGGGCTGTCACTATAGTTATATTATTTTTTTTCTGAATTGCTAAAACACTAAACCTCATTCTTGGAACAAAACTGCCAATTGGCAAAACACATTTACTGAATCAATCACTCGCAAAGCTTGAGACAGTGCACACCTAGTCAGACACAATTTGCACATCTGAGTCACCCTTTTTGCAAAACTCTAAACACATTCTCATTCATCAAAAGACATTTTGCACCACAGTGAACTTTGATGCAAAATATAAACACTGGTTGCAAAAGATAAGCAAAGCAAGCACATAGTAGTCACCATTTAACCAAAATGACTCAAAAGAGGGTGCAAGTGTCATAGGTGAGTTGAATTTTGACGTCAAAGTACAAATGGGTCATACATATGATTCTTCCCGCATCACCCAGCAAGGAAGAGCATTCATACATGATGATGAGGCAGCGTGAATATTCTTCCTTGACTCTGGCTTGATTCGCTTTTACTGTAATATGCCTCTCATTTGGATTTTTTAGTTTGTCCTCTACAGTAAGCTTTTTGGAGTACTGAATACTGCAAACATTACATATCAGTTTAGTATCATTTTATACAAACATTTTTGGTAGATAACACTTTTTGTTTGTTTTAACTATGGTCTCATGGTTCCCAATTTTGCAGCTCAACATGCAAAAGACCACATCCACAGTAAATGTTTCTCTATATGCCAGCAACAGTTTTGACTGGTAGTGTTTTCAGTTTTTTGCTGTAGTGTGTAATGACTGCTCAGTGGTGCTTATTTAACTGACTGGCTTGATGCGTGATCTGAAAGCAGCGTTTGCTTTTGAGCAAAGGTAATATAGTTTTAAGAAGATTGACTCATCTTGCAAAATCAAACAAAGGGTTTGTGAGTTTTGTTTGAATTGTAGGGTTTCTGCTTAGTGTTTTGAGAAGAGGAGAGGAGATTTTAGGAAAACTATAATAATTGAGCAATCTGCCGATTAATGTGATGATTCATCGAGTAATCATTTATATATAATATAATATAATATAATATAATATACTGGCACAAGGCAGGAACCAACCACATATTTCAGGGTGTCATATCCACAGCGGAAGGAACGACCCAGAATGCAGGAAACCTATTCACAGGGAGCTTCATCAGGACTGGCAGGGCAGACAGCAGACACAAACAGGCCACAATGACTGGACAAGAAACACTGGACTGAGAGATGCTCATGTACTTCGTTAATCAGGAGAAAACATAAGTCTTAAATATTTTGAGATTTATGACCAAGACCAAAGCAAGATTAAACCATGAGATGATGCTGAGATCAGGTTTAGAGGTCTCCAGACAGGAGTCCGGATCTCAAGAACTACAACTCTGAATGTTAAGACTCAACTCAAGTGTCGGTCATGGGCCCAACAGTCACATCACATCACCGTGCCAAATCTGGAACTTGACCAAGATCCTTCTGACTCGACAAAAACCCTATTATTTGGTCAAAACATCCAACAAATCCATCATATGGTCTGATGCTTTTTGATGCAGTTAAACACACCTGTGCTTATCTTAAAACACTTGTAACATTTACACAGAGGAAATGTAAAAATAGATTCGTAAACACTCCATGACATTGTTTGTGAAGACCAATGGAATTATTTATTTCTCCTCATGATACAGTTTCTTTTCACAGTCCTGAAAAGAAAGAGCATCACACTAAACATAGTGACACTGTACTCAGGGTAATTCAGCCTCATCAATGTATATAAATTCATGATGGACTTCATCCGCATTCATTTGCAAAACTCTCTGAAATAAAAGATCACATTGTGTAGATCAGTTTGTAAATCTGCTACGCAGGTGACCCCTTGCCTTTTTGAATTGAATTGAATTGAATTGAATTGAAAAAACCCTTTATTGCTGTTGCAATTCACCATGTCACTAGTCACAAGTACCAGCGAAAAAGCAGG
>JAODKF010000001.1:39932490-39960532 GCA_026779585.1 Mormyrus proboscirostris | reverse complement strand
GATTCCTCATGCTCCCTGAACCACTCTTTGACAATTCAAACCCAATGAATCTTGGCATTCTTGTCCTGGAATATGCCAATGCCAACAGGGAAAAAAAAACCCACTGATGATGGATGGAGGTGTAACCTGGCCATTTAGTAGATTCAGGTACTCAGCTGACTTCACTTTATTGCTGCATAATGTTGATATGAAGCTGTAATAATGATCCAGGCATTGGCTCTTACGTATTTGCTGATATAAATTCAAAAGGCAACTTTTTTTTGGACAGGCAGTGTATACACACACACACACACACACACAGGTAGCCTTGCTGAGCTAGCCCAGTCTGTGTCTTCAAGTGTGTGTGTAAAGGCAGGTGTCCCGATACTTTTGCCAATATAGTGCATGACTAACACTTGGCACACATTCCCCCATTTTCTGTAAAAGCTTATCCTATTCAGATCTAGAGCCTATCCTGGAGGCTATGAGTGCATGGCAAGGAATAACCCAGGATGGGGCATCAACCCATCATGGGGCACACTCACACGCCATGTGCACACACACAAACATGCAATTTGGCAATTCCAATTAGCTTCAGCATGTTTAGGGACTGTGGGGGGAAACCAGTGTACCAAGAGGAAACCCCATGACAACACAGGGAGAACATGAAAACTCCACACACATGGAACCTCGGCAGATACTTTCATATATCAGTTGGTTGAGATAATCTAACAAAATTGCTGATTTTACCATCACCAAAGCAGCCTCAGACCATCACATTGCCTCCACTTTTCCCCCAGCGTCTTTTCATTTGATCTGCATCTCTTAAAAATTCTTCTTTGTGACCCAAACACTTCAAACTTAGAAGTTATCTATAGTACTTTTTTCCAATCTACTTCTGTCCAGTGTCTGTGTCCATTTGCCAATCTCAGTCTTTTTTCTTTAATTGGACATCTGAGATATGCCTACCTCTTTGCAATTCTGCCTAGAGGACCAGAATCCCAGAGTTGTCTCTTCATTGCCGATGTTGAAACTGTTCTTTTGTGGGTATTATTTAATGAAGTTGCCAGTTGAAGACCTATGAGGCGTCTGTTTCTCAAACCACACACTCAAACTCCCTCTCCTCTTTCTATTGTGGTTAGATTCAGTTTGCACTTGTCCGTGAAGGAAGTAGTACACAGCATTGAATGAGATCTTTAGTGTCCTGGCAGTTTCTCGCATGGGATGGCATTCAATTCTCAGAAGAATAGACTGATGAGTTTCAGAAGAAAGTTCTTTGTTTCTGAACATTTTTAGCTTGTAATCGAACCCACAGTTGCTGTTGTTCTACATACTCAAGTAGTTCAAAGAAGGCTAGTTTTATTGCTTTTTTAATCAGCACAACAATTGTCATCTGTGTTAATCACAAAAGGGTTTTCTAAAGAACAATTAACCTTTTAAAATGATAAACTTGCATTATCAGACACAACATTTCACCGGAACACAGGAGTAATTGTTGCTGATAATGGGCCTCTGTACACGTATGTAGATATTGCATTATAAAACAGCCATCTCCAAATAGGACCATTTACAACATTAACAATGTCTACTCAGTATTTCTGATCAATCTTATGTTATTTTATTTGACAAAAAACACTACAGTTCAATCATATAGGTCACTAAGAAATTCCATTGTTTTTGAAAAAAGCAAGTAAATATATATATATAGATATATATATATCGTATTTCATTCTACATTATTCCAGGTTTTGTTTTATATTCATATCGGTAGTTGTATGTGTGTGTATGTGTATAATTATATATATGTATTGGTATTGGTATTCATTCCATCTACATCAAAGATTGAATATTTCCTGTTTGGTATGTCATAATGCATAAAAATGTATTCTCTCTTTTCAGAAACTGGAGCTTTCATAACTAAATCACGGAAGTCAGTAGTTTGGGTTCAGATATAAGGATATGTAGCTCAAGGTCATACTTTTGGTTATGTGATTAAGGAGCTCAGCCTGCAAATCTTTGAGTCCTGTTCAAGGATAACTTTAAATAGTTGCCTTCAAATGGCAAATCAATAACAGGAGGAGGGATGATTAAGCAATGGTTCTGTGGGCAATGACATTAAAACTCTAGGTTTTTGAACATTGGTGGTTTTGCCTTTAGTCTTGTCAGAGAGGTATTATCAGCCAATTTATTATGAACAAAACCTCCACATTTACTTGAAGAATATTAAGGATGCACAGACAAGGGAGCACACTGGGATGTGGATTACCTCAGATGCAAAAAGCTTTGGCTACAATAACAAAAGCATTGATTGTTGGACTTTTGAGTATTGGTATGCATGATAAAACAGCGGATGCAATGAAGTGTGGGGTTTTTGTTGGATGAGGAAACTGAAGGGCATTCAAGCAAATTGAGATCGTTTCACACTACAAAAGCTACAAATTACAAGAAGTGCTTCTATTGAATTGATGTATAGCACTGTAATGTAAAACACAGCATCTCACACACCAACGCCCTGGCCTTGTGCCTTACGATCACAAGTAAAGTAGAGTTTGGTCATTATTAGCGTAGCAGCCACCCTTCTGTACTTTATTTCTTGTACTGAATACTGCAGATAATATTTCTCAGGGTTCCCCAACTGTTAATTTCACTCTTAATTGCTTTGTCTACTACTTTTTTCCACAAAAGAAGACTATATGGTTCCCTTTACACAGATTTAATTTCCCTTGAAACTTGAACATTTTCTTTCTTTTTTAAATTATCTATCCAATTATTAACTTAAGAAAAAGCTGATAAACACTGCCTTCATTTTGAAGAAATAGGCAGAAATGTATGTTCAACTGGTCCCCTGGCCTTGCCATTTTCAATCATTGAGAAATCCATCTATCTCAGGGCACACACTACAAACAATTAGAGACACCGCTCCAGCTAAAATACACATTTTTGGCTTCAGAAGTAACCTCACAAGGGGAACCATAGACATCCCAATGCTGGAGATCAGTCGATACCTACTGAGACACTGCATCACCCACTGCTATAGATTTAGCTTCAAAATTCACAGAATCCTATATTGTTGAATCCAAGTGTTGTGTTTTCAAAAAAACAATTGTTTAATTTTATTTTGAATGTTTTTTTTTTTTATTAACATAGCAAGTACTTCACCCTTTAGAAGCAAAGTAGCAAATGCCTCAGATTCTTCAAATCAAATCGACCCATTTTAAAGCATTATATATTTTATTGATACCTCTTTCTGTAATTCCTATTCATGTCTGGTTTTGTTTGATCTTTATCCAGAATTCCTTGTCAGCCTCCATTCCTTTTCCACTCCCTTAACAAATTTCTGTATGTATCTTGTGCACTTCATATAACAATAAGAGGAATGACGGAGGTGAAGGCAGGAGTGGGGGAAAACCAAAAGGGGCTTTATTAAAGGAAAGTGCACTACAGGCAGGTGAAAGGAAACAGACCCTGGATGGTGAAAAAGGGGTAGGGAGAATCAGGCAGGAACACTAGACACAGGGCACACTTAGGATCACATGCAGGTAGCAACATCAATGATTAGACTGGGGATTGCAGGACTGAAGGACGCTTTATACAGGGAGCAGATGAGAGGCACCTGGGGTGATCCTCACGGGGGCTGAAGGTAAGATTAAACAAGCAACAGGTGTGGCTTGTTAGAACCACAGGAGGGAGAAAACAAGTGGGAAGCCCCCCCCCCCCAATACGTGCACTCTGGGCGCACGAGGCAGACTGGGGAGGGGACCTCACAGATTCCTTGTACAGATGTTTGGTCCAACGGACACTGGAGTGGACTAAACAACAGTACGAAACGCAGAACATTAGGGCAAATATACCTGGGCAGGACAAGGTACAATGGGGAAGACTGATAGCATACCAGGGCAATGCCTGCTATCATCTTTTGGGCCAAATCTTGACTGATGGCAGCCCATTATTGCATAATCAATGCTTAGAGATTGTCAGAATTTGTGGGGTTTTGTTTGTCCACCTACCTCTTGAGGATTGACCAGTTCTCAATGAGATGAAGGTCTAGGGAGTTTCCTGGCCATGGACCCAAAATGGTGATATTTTGCCCTGCAAGCCACTTAGTTTTTAATGAATAAATTGGTAAAATTCCAATATGTCTTGTTTGTTCAAACTTCTCTCATCCAATCCCAAAACAACACCAAACAAAATTCCCTAGCAGAATCAACTCCTTAGCATTGACAGAAAAGATCTAGCAAGTTTTTCATGGGTGCAACTCACATACTCAACTCTGCTGCTCAGTCCACAAATGTATTTTCCTTACAAATGCGGCACCATTTGAAAGAGAAATAACTATGCTTTGCTACAACAAAGAAATAATTGACTAAACACAAATTTCCTTACTATTTGTGCAAGTTTATATGTTATAGGGGCCAGTGTGGCTGCCCCCTCTCACTCTCCAGGAAACAGACACAGCCGGCCCCCTTCTTGGACCTCCATTGATACTGAAGGCCACTTTGGGACAGGGGACATGGGTGGTTCGAGTTTGCAGTAGGAATCAGGGTCCACAGTAGGAGCTCAGGGCTGGACTAGAGGGGCCCCACTCCAGGTCATCTGGAGGGTCGTCTTCTGGGTTCACCCTCTCAGAGAAGGCAGCAGCCAGAAAGTCAGACTCGAGGCTGGAGGCCAGTGGAGGGAGACTGGCTGAGCTCCACAAGTGCTTCTCTGGAGCTGGGCATAACACCTTGGGAGTTGAGTAGAGCTCAGAGAGAGCCTCAGGAAACTGACAGGGTTTGACAGGGATCTTGAGAAGCGGGCGGAGCTCAGACACCCCTGGAGTAGGGCAGATCTCTGTCACCTCTGAATATGGGCAGGGGACTCCAGGGGACTGGTGAGGAATATCTGGAGATGGGTGGAGCTCATACACCTCTGAAGCTGGGTGGAACTCCAACCCCTAGGTGGATGGGCAGAATACAGCAAGGATCTTTGGAGACAGGTGGAGTTCAGACACCTTTAGAGATGGGTGGAGCATGGTAGCAGTGGGTGCATTCAACTTCTCATGCAGCCACTTACAGCACTGGCTTAAAGCAATGCATTCTTGTGCTGCGCAATGCATCATGGTTAGATTTTTTTGTCCAACTTAAGCCAGTGCTACAAAACATCACCACGCATCACCATTTTACATGGTACAAAAACCTTGCACAAGCAAGCCAACTGAAAACAGATCGCGTAGCACCTCTCTGCCAGCTGCACAAACTGGAACCACCTCTGTGCCAACAGAACTTTGCCCTTATCGGGTGAAGATTTTACTCACAAGCATGGCATTTTTATCCCAGGAAGTTCCGATGCATTATCTGCTTATTCTCCTGAAAAGCACACAAAGCAGTGAGAACTTTTCAGTTAATCGGTTAACTGGTAAAATAAAATTTAAAGAAATGAAATAAATGCTCTAACAATACACATAAGTTAGTTATTTGTTAGCTACTGTAATGTTGCACTGCTTTATTTGCTTAATCATCTAGTCTGTGAAGAAGGCATTCAAGTAAGAATTGCATTGTACTCTGTACATGACAAAAACTTTGAATCCTTGAAATAAATGTATTTGATCTTTTTTCCTGCAGCTATCTTTTTACACAGGCCACTATACACAATAGTTTATTTTTTCCCCCACTGCTAACAGTTTGGATAAGAAGTAATGTGTATGCAGGTGATATTTTTATAGATTTATCTACACCCTTCTGGTAGTGTGGCCATTACAATCAAGTCTTGCACACTAAAAGAGGTGGAAGTTGTCAGATTTGGCTGCAGCCCCCAGCAGATGTCGCTCATCACGTCAGCTGTGGTTAATTGGGGGTGTTGGACCCCCCCAGACCCCAGCATTCTGCACACTGGAGCTCAGGCACCTCTGAACACAGGCTGGGAACTGTTTAAAAGGTGGGGCTCTCCTGAGATCTCACCAGGAACAACCAAAGGAGTGTTAACATCATCTGGGCAGGGTATGGAAGCGGTATCTCCTGGGCAGGATGTTGGCTCTACCCTCCCCCATAGTTTTCGCCTTCTGGGGTGGGAGCTATCAGAGGGCTTTGGAGAGCTAGCAGGCAGATCGGCAGCCATCGCCGGAGATAGGCAAAGCTCAGATGCTTCAGAATATCGGTGGAGCTCGGACACCCCTGAAGTCAGGCAGAGCTCATTGGAATTCTAGGAGTGGTAGGGGCAAGACATCAGCCTCTGTGAGCTCTGCACCGATTGACAGAGCCAGGGATTGGACAGCAGGGAAACCACCTAGATCGAGAGCAACCAGGGCAATGTTTGGCTCAGCAGCTGCCTCACCTGGGTCCATGGGGGGAGGAGAGAGAGAAGAGGGCGGTTATGGTACCTAGTTCCTCTCTGTTCTCTGGCAGAACACCCTCCACAGGGTCTCCACTATTAGCTCCAGCTCTTGCGGCTGGGATATCAGGGTTATAACAGTCACTTCCTCTCGTAGGCAAGCCAGAGGCAGGGTGGCCTCTGGAGAACCCTGCACGGCTGGATCATCTGCCAGTACAGACCCTGAAGTGTGAAGTACTTCAGTAAGGATGAAACAGCAGGAATAGTAGCCCAAGGCATGCTGCAGTCCTCAAGTCTTTTGTTGGTGTCTCAACAATACAGGCGAGGATTGCATAATGTGAAGTTTTCCCCAAGATCAGACAAGGAAAAAAAAACACAGAGGCATCCAGCATCTGGAGGGCTAGGGATCTGCCAGGGATTTGTTTGTAGAGTCCAGTCATTCGGTCACATCAAGGGCAAGGACAAAGGAAAAGGCAGGAGTGAGGGAAAACCAAAAGGAGTTTTATTAAAGAAAATTACACTATAGGCAGGGTAAAGGACCAAAAGGAGTCAAAACAGGGTAGGGAGGATCAGGCAAGACCACTAGGTACACTGAGGAGCACATGCAGGCAACAACATCAATGACTGGACAGGGGATCACAGAATTGAATGACAGGGTATGTCAGTAAGCAGATGAGAGGCACCTGGGGTGAGCCACACGAGTACTATAATGAGAGGTAGGATTACACAAGAAAAGGTGTGGCTTGTTACAGCCAAACGAGGGAGAGAATAAGGGGGAAGGGATGCCTGACACTTCATTTATATTCTTACTGCATAATTAACTCTTCTCAGTTTTACCTTAACATATTTAAGCATTGTTAATTATACTGCATATCTGCTTTGAGTTTCAGCTTTCTTTGACCTCAAAACAGCCAAGGTCTCATGGTTAAACAATATTTCTTTTTTTGAAGATCCTTTCTATGAAATGATATTCACATGTTAAATATTAAGAGCAAAATATATCAAATATTGCTGGAAATCAGACTTGTTTGTGTGAAGTGCATTTTGGAAACATTACATATTGATGTAAGGGAATTCTTGTCCTTCTGCAAAGATATTTAACGAAGAAGTAGTCTGGGGATTTTGAAAACAGAAAATAAAGTCCATTCCGACATATTTTAAACTTAATCTGTTTATCTAAATCAGGAATAGCCAATCTTATCCACAAAGGGCAGGTGTGTATGCTGGTTTTTGGGATAATCTGTAGGCCAGCGGTTCAATCCCAGGTGTGAGGACTCTTCAGCCAATCAGTCCTCTAATTAGTATTCTAATTAAGGAGTTGCAGCAAAAACCTGCATACACACCGGCCCATTGCAGATAAGATACCCCTGATCTAAATAGATATAAAATTTCAAGAAGAAATAGAAGTAGGTTTATGAGATGAGAATGTGAACTTGTTCAGGTTGTCAATTATTGATTGAGCAAAGGGAGCCAGTTTGTATTTATTTCATAAGTATCATGTTAAACTGAGTAAATCTACATAATCACAATACATTCATGCTGCATACTTAAAAGTGATTAATAAACATAATAATGTGTGAGGACTAGGAAACAGCATGATTGCAAAAACTTAAGATTGTGGTGATTGGTGTCTCTGGAAAGAAAGAGAAAAACTTCCCCAGAATGCTTAGACAGAAAGTACAGGAATGGGAACCAAGGGATCCCTGATTTATTGACTTTGTGAATTTTCTGGACTCCCCCTGGGAGAAGGCTATCTTAAACACAGACTGAGAAAGATCTGAGAGTAAGACATTAAATCTCATTTAGAGTGCTGCTGGTTGTGCTTTGGATAGAGACATTGAGGCTGGGGAGATTATGGCTGAATACATTGACAAACATATACAGTATAGTAAAATCCAGCTTAGGGGAGTTTATGTGGATATTGTCAGGTGAGGGACTAAAGCTTTGTGATTTAGTTTACCAATTATAGCAGTAAATTCTTTGCCTTAATGTATTTTATTATCATTGCGAAAGACCCAGTTGGTTTAATAATATACAGTAATAAACAAAATTGGTTCTATGGCTGCAGTGCAATGCAGAACTCCTTTACTTCTAACATGTTAATGTTGTGGATAATATAAGACCTTTATCAAAGGTGTGAGGGTTTATTATCAACATTTTTAAGTTAAAATTATTAGCTTAATGCCTGTGTAGATACATAGCTATAATTTAGATAAATTATGATATACTGTTATTTATTTTAAATTAAATTTTTAACAATTTATTGATTTCTTGTACTATAGCCTTATAAGGGAAAAAATAGAAAAGATTAAAATAGGTGTTTGTAAGGTCCAGCACACTGTATGCAATGTAAAATAATGATTTAAAAATGATTTTAAATTAAAATCTATAAATCAATTTCTAAATGAAATCTTTGATTAATTAGTGTTTGAGGAACACTCTTGGGCAGTGGCAGAGTGCCCAAGATTGTCATATTATAATCTCTAGTGCTAAACAATGGCATAAAGATTTTGTTCATGGTTGTATAAAACATTTAAGGTGTGATTATTTTCATGTTCAGAAGAGATTAAAGCTCAATGCCCCCTACAGTGATACTCTCCATTTCAAGAGGGTACCTTTGCCTGTTTTTTTTTTTTTTTTTTTTAAACTCACCATGAGGAGAGTTATGACTAAGTGTAGAATTTGGTAAATGTGGTGGAACTAAGCTAGTGTTATTGTGTGCTAACCAGTGCAATTGAGGAAAGTGGTTGGTAGTTAAAAGGACTATCTTGTGGTACATTGAACTTAGTTAGTCTATGTACTCAATTCATTTACAGTAGTTATAAAAGGTTGTCAACCTGTAACTTTTACAAACAGAAAATTTACAAAAAAAAAATCACAAAACTAATATTTCAATAAACAAATGCATATACTTTTGTCTCATGAAGAAATATGTACAGATTTGACATATCTCTTATCCGATTGCAGGGTCTCTAGAGTCTATGGGCACAAGGCAGGGAACAATCCAGGTTGGGGCGCCAACCTATTGCAGGGCGCACTCACACTCCATTCACTCACACCTATGGGCAATTTACCTCAACATGTTGTGTGGGGAGTATTCAGAGGAAACCCCACGATGACACAAAGGCAAACATAAAATTCCACACACATGGAACCCTGAGGAAGACTTAAACCCTGGTCCCAGAGGTATGAGGCAACAGTGCTAACCACTGCATCACCATATAACCCATTTATATAGAACATTGTGGAATTAAATTATATAAATAAGTTTTAACAAGGAGTGAATGTAACAAGCTTAGATACTTGCAAGAATTCTGACTTCTTGCTCTGCAGCTCCTTCCCTAGAAGAACTGTGTATATGCAGTAAATTGTTATCATTCAGAAAGTGCTAACACTGCTGCTGATTTGTATATTATTGATTGATACTTTTGGCTATGGGTACATTTGGAACTGTTCTATTTGCCCTTCTATTCTGATCCCAGTTCCTACTGAAAAGTACCATCATACCTGCACCACCATGCTTTACAGTAAGTGTCATGTGCTTTGGGTGATGTGTTGTGTGGCTTCTTTTTTTAATGCATTTTTATCAAACAACATAAGACAGAAGCAGTCCCAATCCTGTCTTGCTTCCCCACATTCAAAAGAACAAACAAAATGGTTGTTACATGTATGTAGAGGTCAGTCACTGTCAAAGCGCTTCATCTCTTTCAAAGTTTCTCTTGCCCTTTTGGGAACCAATCTGACAAGCTGTCTCATTGTAAAGTCATCTGTCTTAGAAGGACAGAGATATATAGACAGTGGTCTGGTGATGCAGTATTTCCTCTGCATCTCAATTATTGTGGCATGTCATACCTTAAGGACCTCCAAATTTGTACTTCTTATCAACAAGATCTAAAGGACCATTGTATGATAAGTACAGCATATGTTTTTTTTCCCTTCAGTTCTGTTACTACATCTGTATGGAAGGGGGGGAAAAAGCCTGATTTAATGGGTTTTATTTTAGGCCTCAAGACTACGAACTATAGAATTTAGACATCCATTTTAACTTCTATTGCTGTTATTCTTAATGTAACCTATGTTAATGTTGCTATAAGTGCACTATTTTGCTTTACTTCAATCAGTTATATTTATCATTATAAATGTATTACTACATCTGAATTGTACATCACTCAAGGAAGATAGCCAGGAGGAAACCCCATGATCACACAGAGAAAACATGTAAACTCCACACACATGGAACCTTGGTAGAGACTTGAACCCTGGTCCCAGAGGTGTAAATAATGTAAATGTCTTTGCTTATTAGTGTTTGTCTTTTTTTCATTCTGTGACACAAGTGGCTCTGTGCAGGCCAAAGACAAAGAAGAGCAGACAGCAGAAATTTTATTCTCACAAAATATGCCCCCCTGTCTGGCTGGTCATCTCATCAAAGGAATGAGCAAGAATATATGTGTCAATAAGTTTTATTTTCATTGTTTGGAGTAGAGTCCTTGGGGAGCCACTGTTTGACAACCCACCCAGGCTTCTCCAAAGGCCTCTCCATATGAAGCAGCTTAACCCAATAGAAGCATTCTTGCATAGAGAGTCCTCGTTCATAGTAAATTTATTGATATATTTGTTTAACAGAATAGGCAAGAATTGGCAGAATTATATATTTTTTTTGAATAATCCATGTTATATTTTAAAAAAATGAGAGGTTTTGAGACTAAATGAACAGATTCAAGAGATTTACTCAGGATAAAACTGGTTTTGAAGGAGTGCAGCTCAAACACAGTAAGACAGCAATCATATGGCAATACATCGCTACGCATCGCAAGCATCTTTGTTATTCATAATTAAATGTACAATAATAATAATATATTTTTAACGTCGAATATGTCTTATTTTCTCTTATTTTGTCTAATATATTTGGTAATACAAGCATAATTGTCATGACCAACCTGTACGATCCTCTTGTGTGCCACACGATCTTATTAACCATGTGTGTAACCCTGATTGTGACTAGCTGTTTGTTTCTGTCAGTTTAATTCGTCTGGTGTATTTAAGTCCACGTCAGAATCTGTAACCCCAGGTCTGTCATTAACGTTTTGATGTTACATGTTTCTGTGTCCTGCATTTGGAGTGATTCCAAATAAACCCTTTGATCCTGATTCCTCATCTCCCCGTTCCTGCTTCTGTGTCCAGCAATCATGACAGTAATGGTGACTAAAGGGTGATATTTCATGTCTAGAGGGCTCTAATAATATAAAAAAATTGTATTTAGAAGCTTGTAAACAGGTTTTCTATGCTCTAACTATGAAAATATTCAATTTATAAATAAAGAATCCTACTTTGCGGAAATTCACTTATCGCGATAGAGTCTGGAACTGATTAGCCGCAATAAACGAGGGCTGACTGTATATGAATTCAGTTTAAATATTTCTTGACAATTAATTTTAAAACATAACTTCTCTTGGTTCATATTTGCATATGTACTGTACTGGGCAGTGGTGGCTTGATGGTTAGGGAAGCGCACTTGTAATCGAATTTCAGGATCGAATCCCCCACCAGCCAGTCACCACTGAGGTACCCTGAGCAAGGTACTGTCCCCAAGCACTGCTCCCTGGGCGCTGAATTAGCTGTCCCCTGCTATGTCACGAAAGTCACATATGGGTTAAATGCAGAGGACACATTTCGTTGTGGTGTGTTGACAATGACCACTAATCACTAAATTCTAATTCTAATTCTGCACAGAACAAATTCTTGAAGAAATACTTCCATGCCTGTGCATAGAACCATACAGATTTATGGCTTTTCCTGAAGGCCACTGCAACTGTGTGACAAACTAATGAGGAAAAAATATATATTACCATTGTGGTACAAACTCAAGGGCTCCCACGCCTAGCAACCAGATTACACTCTTGATGAATTAACAGGGACGGAATACAAAAGAGCTGCAGAGTGTTTGACCTTCATATGGATTCATTGCTCTTCTTCCATCTGAAAAAAGAACCCCCTTTTTTCATATGACTGTACTTGTGTACTAGAGTCCTTCACTGGCCATAGAGGATGTCAAATACACAGCTAGAATTCAATATTCATCAATCTTTTAAATGATTAAGTAGTTTATCATCTCAGAGCAGGGGGTGGAGCTTACCTCGGCATCATTTGACAGGGAGGAAACCCGTTTTGGAGAGATTTGATCCTAGAGGCATGAGGCAACAATGCTAGCCATGCAGACCACATAATGCAAAATAGAATAAATATTTGTCAAGACAAAACTGACTGCCACCCATCAGAGTGTAATGCAACAAGAGGTTATTCTTTAAGAAAAAATACACATATGGAACTGCAGAGTATCAGAAAGGATATTGTGCATGTGCCTCTACCTGGATGTTTTTCAAAGTATTGTACTGTAAGAGTAGATAAAATATTATATAATGTATTTGTTTTTGATGAAAGACTCAACCTGTACATCATCTTATTCATTATTATTTCCGCCAACAAATTCAATAGCAACAATTTTTTGGCTCCCCACAACACCAGCACCCCCTTTGCTCTTTGAAAAAAAAAATGCTAACACAAGCAAATCAGTATCTTGGAGCTGAAGTGGATGTCCCCTGACTTGCTGTATTGAATTATACAAACACATTATGGTTTAAAAAAATTTAAAGCTAATTTCTCCACACAGTTGGAGAAATTATTCATCATCAGCATCTGGTAGAAATACAAGTCGTTAAGGAAGCCCCTGTCCACATTTCACTCATAACAGGCCCAGTGCATCAAAACAATACCTGTATACCACTATATTTTTGCCGAAAACACTGTAATGTGTTGACCAGCTGGGAATCTGCCACACACCAGCAGTCCTCATTCAGAACTCTGCAAGCAGAGAACAGGTCTTTCAAAATCAGTCCAGAAACCATGCATGAGGAAGGCTGACAGGTTGCTAATTGCCCCACCCAGGGGGCAGCATTGTCTTCCCCAGTGTAGCTTAAAGCCCCTACTAGGGACAAAGTCAGGAAGCTGCTTGTGCTTCCTCTCCCTGCTCAATTAGCTTGCCCAGAGGATGACTGCACTGACAGATCACTACCTCACAAACTCATTGTCCAAGGATCCGCGCCTACCTGCTTGGGGGAGGATCTGCCATTCCCCTCCCCCCATCATCTTCTTCCCATGTCTTTATTTCCCATGTCCTTAAATAAACCTCACTCCTCCTGAGGTATCCTGTGCCTCTTTTGTGCCTCCGGACCCCCATCTCTGCTAAAACAGCAGAGATAAGAGTATATTGTTATGATAAATATAACAAATATTTTAATAAGAGGGTGCAACTCCATCACCCGTGCTAAGTGCCCTGCATCATACTAAACATTATTTTATTTTACTGTAAATTTGAGTGACGAAAATCACCCCCACCCCCCCAAGTTAAGCATGATGTTTTTCTGGGTTTAAAGTTAGATTTGTGCCTTAGAAAAAGGTAATCTTTAATTCTGAATTCTAATATTTAAAAATATTATTTATAGACTTGTAAAAGGAAATGAAGGCAATTATATTCAAGGAATAGGGTCAATTTGAATTGACCAGAACGATACTGATTAATAATATAATATTAACAAAACTAAATACAAACTCTATTATATTTAATCATTACCATGATAATTGGATACAGAGTTAATGTTTGTGTTTTATAAGGTGTGTTAAATATGTATGACCTATTAATTATTAATTTGCTTTCCGATCCATGGCAGGAGTAGGAATAGTTTAAGTTCCTCACTCATTACCCTTAATGAAATGTGGTTCGTGTTCTCATTGGAGTAGGATCACTCATGACCTAGCCTTGTTTTCAATAGTCAGGAACCTTCTCAAAAAGTGAAATTTAACTTATAAACCACGTGAGACTTGATATGTTTAGGAAACTTTTGTGCACCAGACTTTTCTCCATGCAGTTATATTGAGTGAAGATCTTTCTTTCTCTGTCCATAAAAAATATATGTCCAAGGTTATTATCTAACTGAATTTGCAAGTTTATTTATTTATATATTTTATTATTAATGTAAGGTCAAAAAACCCATACAGGGATTACAATACTGTTTTTCCTAAAAAAAATAAAGGTGGTTTACTTTAAGTTGAGTGAAGGAAAAATACCTACTGTATGAGTTGTGAAAATCTACCACATGCTCATATTTATATATAGAACAGGTCTGTTTTTTTTCTTTTAAGAGTGATGAAGTAAAACCATGCAATTTTCAGTGAAAGAGATGTTAAATTTAAGAAAGCAATGTAAAAAAATAAACCTTTGAGTGTCTATGCATTGCAAACCTATTTTTATTGGTATGGTTACCACCCCAGTATTTCACTGCCACAACCCTGACTAGGATAAGTTGTTGAAAGATGGATGGCTGGATGGATGCATGAAACAGTATTGTAAAAGTATCAGTATTCCTCAAAGTCAGACAGAAGAGCAGTTCTAGGTGCTGCCACACTCTGCTACCCACATTACAACATTACACCGGCTGTATATATGACCCCCTCCCTTGTGCCTTGAGGTCATGTCATTGGTTACAGTATCTTATTAAGAGTTATTATTGGTTGAAGCACATCTGCTTTATTTCATTAGACCAAATTATTAAAAGAGGGGCGTAAACACATTCCTTAATGTATTAGAACCTCCTGGGGACAATCATGGTGAGAACTGAACCCAGAATTCCCACTTGGGTAACAGTAATCTTTTTGCATCAAGAAAGGGCCAGATGCTCTCAGCAAGGTTATCAGGGTTGCAACAGTATCCTCATGCCCCTCCCACAAATTGTTGGTATTAACTGCAAAAATTGGAGATAGATAAATGGCATGGTATGGAAACTTCCTTAGATCTTATGTCCCACATAGAGGCCTCTTTTTCTGAACCTTGTTTACAGGCAAAATATTCAGAATGTTGTTGGAAACCACGCAAAAATAACATATGAGCATATGATTGATTGGAAAATTAAAATATTTAATGGCTGACATTTACATTAAGCTACAAAAATAGCTAATGTTACCATATGTGTAATACTTGTATCACTTTTTAGGTGAAGTGTATTTTAAATGCTGACAGTAAAGCATTTGAATGTCTACCTGAAGAAAACTGCTTGTTGAGGACAGCAGTCATCAGACATTATAAGCCTGATTGATAAATATATTTTAAGTTAGACCAGCCACATTTTATTGAATAGTGCTTTCATAGTGAAACAGTAGATACCCTTTAGGTGACTTTGCCACAGCTTACATAGAATTCAATGGGGACTAGAGAACAAGCTTCTGTCACCTCATGTGTTTCAGCCCCCCAAATGTCGATGAAAGGCTGCATTTTATGCGGGCAAGGAAGTATCATCGTGATTAAATAAATAAAAACCTGAAGAGGCATCAGAAGAAGTTCATTAAAAAGCTCTGAGTTTGCAGTGGGATGACAGATATGGTTTGCCATCATAGGGCATTGATCTTTCCTTAAAAAAATGCAAATTCCATCCATCCATCCATTTTCCAACCCGCTTAATCCTAATGGGTCGCGGGAAAATGCAAATTCACTGAGTAAAATATATTCTTTGAAAAATATTTTCAATATGGACCTAATATCATAGTACTGTATTTAACCAATATTGTGGTTGTTAAGTGGTGCCTCCAGTCTGCAACTGTATCATGAAGGAAAAATGTAGACCACACAGAGCATGTGAGCGGAGTGGAGTGGTGAGAATTTCAGCTCCTCTCTCACGAGGCTGTTGGCTCCACCCGCTCCTCGCTCCACTAAAATTTCCTCCCGCTCCAGTCAAATTGCTCCACACTCGCTCCAACTTAAAAAAGGGACAAATAATCTGCATGCCTAACAAATGTCACCTTAAACCGAAGCCTTTTATCACAAATAAATATGAGCAACGGCAACATTGCCACTCAGAAAATATTTATTTTTAAACAACATATAGGCAACAATGGACAGGTTTGGCAATGGCATATTCCAAACACAAATAGGCTTTACTTTATAGACTTGATATGTTATAACCATATAAAACTTGCTCACGTGTTGCTCTGGCTTCAGCGTGTTCGCGTAGCTCATTTTCATGTTTCTGAGAAAAGTGATTCCAAAGTGAGTAAAGTGAGTGTTCTTGCTCTACATTATCATCATCTATATGTTTGATAAGAATATTACACTTGTATGTTCTATCAGTTTCCTTTGTGAAATACTCTACGAATTCCATTGCGGCCAATTTGTGTAACAGTCATGATAATGGTACAGTTGAATTCTGGATAGATTTGGGCACACCTCAGAGTCGTAGTGTGAGCGGTATCGGGGCGAAATTGGAGCGAGACAGAGCGCCCGCTCCAGCCTTAATTAAAAAACCGCTCCACACTCTGACCAAATTCCGTCCGCTCCGTTCCTCGCTTACGCTCCGCTCAACTCACATGCTCTGAGACCACATCAGATTGTGTGCTGAACACATTGAACAACTCATTGGGTAAGCACTATCAATTAAAACTGCTGACCCAATTCAATCATTTTAGAGAAAACAATTACAACTTTAAGGCTACAAATAATGTTGATTATAGCATTGGTAATAGCAGTTTTTATTAAACAAAGCAGGTCTGTCATTTACACTGGATCATTCTTGTTCAATATAATTGCATTAATTGGCAGGAAGTAATGTGGATTTGAGATCATAACAGTGTGGTGTATTATATAACTTTAATACTAACTGCAGAAGTGCTAGCTACAGTTGCAGTCTATAAAAGGTTTGCCTTATTTGCAATGTAGGTCATTTTGGGCAGGAGACCCATGGAGGTGAATGACTTAAGTTCTCTGGGAAGTATAATACAGTGCAGTGTCAAAAATAAAGTGTGATCCAGGGTAAGGGAAAGGAGTGGTAATGTTATTTTTTTGTGTTATGTCAAATCTGAGGCATCACCCTGCACTTGTTTTGTCTGTTTACCTTGCCACAGGTGTAAAAGCAATAATGACATAGTTGCCGAATGGAAATCTGATCATTCCACATCAGAGATATCGGCTGGCAATATAGAATCTACAAATGTGGGCAAATATGTTAATTTGTGCCCTTTCAATGACCATATCAAGTGTACCATGCCAATTGAGGAGAGTGCCCAGAAAATATTTTTATGCCTTTTATGCTTATTCTTACAATACAGATGTATAAATTCCTTTTCTTGTATGTGTTTACTTACATACTCCTTTGCATCTCTAACATGAAAAACCTGGTAGGATATCAAACTGTATGGGCAGCATCCAACTTGTTAATGAAACTATACACAAAAAATGCACAAAAATGTTAGTTACAAAGAATATATATTGATGATGTCATGTACTACTCCATGTGATATCTGGTAGGGCCAGGCCCCACCGGCCCCTAATTTACAGATGCCCCTGTTTCTTTTGCAATATATTATAGTTTCAGACTGCTCATTTGAGCTTCAAGTGAAAATTGACACCTGACTCAAAAATGAAGCTGTTTGTATTCCTAGGACAACACTGTAATTACACTATAAAATAGCATTTTCCATATGATTTTATCCTACACATGTAGCTTTGATTCTAATGTTCAAGTCCACTTCACTATATTACAGATTCTTACCGCATAATAATAAAGAATGACTCCTAATAAATTAAACAGGGCTCAGAAATGTGCATTACTGCTATCATATCATCGCTGAATCATGTGCCATTCTATTGTTTTGTGCTGCTGTTATTGACAGCTAAATGCAGAATGCAAACTGCTCATATGTAGTATAACCTATATCATTAAATTAAAATGGGTGGAACAGTAATTTATATGAAGTTATACTTATATATTTTTTCTATACAAAATCAGTTGGTTACCATCTGTGTATTTATTTTGATGATAAGTACATCCTTCTTCAGTCAGGCGAAGAACAGAAAAGCAACAGGAAGGCATCTGAAAGTTCCTGACAAGCAGTGACTAAAATTGATTAGGTCAACTGAAAGTTAGTATATGGAAACTGACCCAAACCAGCAAGACAAGAAGATGTTTGACAGAAGGTTTATAACTGTAGTCATGAGCACTGCCATATCTGAGTATTTTCTTAGAGAACTGGGGTGTGCAGATAAAGGATGACGTAACTTTGTTGCATCTCTTGTTGCTTGTCTCACCATTCCAGATGGCCAATAATCTCCTCTAATACCAAGATGTAGATAAATGAGCACAGCTGTGAACACTTTCTCTAATTGCAGGACATGTCTGAGGAGAACAGGAAAGTCACTCTTGAGGGCTGCATACTACCAGATACTTCCACATAATCATTTCTGAGAAGAGCAACTAGTAGTGGAAAGGGCATATTACTGTTCAGGGTATATGTAATGTAATTTTTTGTTTATTGGTTCTCACAATTATAATTTATTGAAATACATATGCAGAGTTTTATGTTATCTTGCATAAACTGTGTATGAGCAGCTAAAATTTTTTCCAAGCTGTTCCCGAGCTGCGACTACACCACTTGAATCCTCACCTGGACTCCTTGGAGATAACTACATGAAACCAACTAGGACTTATAAAACTATATGGACTCAAATTAATGTGAATGTAAATGCAATTTCATGCTCTCCGGTCACCCAGAGGAGGATGGGTTCCCCTTCTGAGTATAGGTTTCTTCCTGCCAGAGGGAGTTTTTCCTTGCCACTGTTGCTACAAGTTTGCTTGGTGGGGTTCTGGCCGGTTGAATGTAAAGTGCTTTGTGACAATAACTGTTGTTAAAAGCACTATACAAATAAAATTTAATTGAATTGAACTGAAAATAACATCAAAGTAAAGGAATGTAAAACAAGAACATATTTTGACTCGACTAATGGTGATTTCAAGTGCCACAGGTTCTTTTGCAAAGAAACAGGTTCTGGTTTTCTAGATGCTATCTGTGTTATTATTTTGATATTAAGCCAAGTATTAGCAAAACAGTGACCTGTTCTATAGCACAGCACTAAAATCATGAAATTAGGACTTAATTCCTTGGACATTTTATTAGGAACTTCTAGCTAATAATGGATAAAACTCATTTTTGGCTATAGTACCACTTCAAGATTAGATGAGTTCAGAAACCATCTTATACATTTCTATGCTTTTGTTCATCACACCATTCCCTAAAAAACCTAGACATTATAGTGTTGGAAAATCCCAGGAGGGTGGCTGCTTCTGAGATGCTTGGGTTTATATTACAACCAGTTATACCCATAACAAAAACATTTGCCAGCAAGGGCATCAACATAAAAAAGGAACTGGAAAGGCATTTTACCAAAACTCTCACTCTCATGACTGGCTAACTGACTGTGGCACCTTTGTCCATCCATTTTCTTCTAAGTAGACATGCTTTCCTCTGAAGGCCTCGCCCCTCACCGTGCCCCTTGTTTTTACACAATTGAAATTCATGGCTAATGGTTTTGCATCAAAATACAAGTCTCTCTAATAGCAACTTCTGTTCTTATTGCATGTTTTTATGTGTAGGTTGAAAAACAGCTATCTTGCTCTGTGTTAGTTTAACTGTTACTGGAGTAAACAGTAGCAATGATGTTGAATCCAGCCTCTTTTTATACTACAAACACCAGGACTTCTACAAAAAGCTATTAACAACTCTGAATTAGACAGCAGAAATATAATTATAAGTGACTCATGCTTCCATCAGTTTCATTTATCCAGTACAGATTTGGAGAGATGAACATATGGATTTAATATTAGTTTATATTTATTACTATTTATCTTCCCTTCATTATTTACTAGGATTTCACAGAGGTACTGTGTGAAACTTTGGGGCTAGTGGACGTATGAGCCAGTAAAATCATGCACTCTAAACACTGATAAAATGTGTCAGTCAGTTTACTGCAAGCAGGAGGGCCCAAGTTGGCTGGAATATTCCAGAACACTGCTGCAAACGGCCCTTCTGGCAAACAGGCAAGAGCCTGCAGGCTGCTTGTTACAAGTAATTAGAGGTTCATGGAAAAATCTCGGAAGGCTGTTTTCAGTCAGGAAGCTTGATATCCACATAATAATTACATTATATAATTATTCATTAGCTCATATTTCCTACTTTTAATACATGCTCCTTCGGGTGCACTTATTATGTTGGCCAATCATAAACATTTGACTAGCAATTACAAAGCAAATTATATTAGACATCATAATCCATACAACCATTCTCAAAAATACAAACTGGTCCCATGTGAATCTTGTGTGACATCCTCCATCAAACATCTCGCATTAAGTTCCCCTTAGGCCTTTCTAAAGTTGTACCTACCAGTTCTAACATTGAAGCAGAAAAAGTCTGAAGTAAGAAGAAATGCAGTTCCTCTTTCACACTCTCCATTGGGTACTTTATTAAAGTCATTTTGACCTAGTATGACAGGCAGTTAATACAGTAAACTCCAATTTGTGGTCCTGCAAATTGTTGTCGGTTGAGGAAAACTGATTATTCTCCCAGTTTTCTCTTGTGAAAGCTGGCTGTAATGTTTTACTTTAATTAACGCTTTCTTACTAGGTCTTAATACCTCACACATCCATACTAACAGGACACAGTATTGCTGTAATTCTTCAGCATCACAAACTCCGTGCAAGTTGAGTATCAGGTAATCTGTCTGCAATCAATTCATTCTGTGTTACAATATAAGCCTTCTTTAACACTAATTAATACTTAGTGGATGAATATAGCAATAAAGTTTAAATGCACATGTTTATTTATCTTTAATTTTTTGAAGGACGCGAATCATTGGCAGGGACCACTCAGAAGCTCACATCAAAATACAAAGTGTGCCAGGTTCAGCATTTCATCACATTAGCTTAAGTGCTTTTGTGAGTCATGCTTCTTTTAAAATAAAACCCTCAAAATCAATTAAAATGGTAAAATACTATTTAAAAAATATTCTGATGATTCCCCTTTTCCTGAAATATGCTGTTTATTTTCAGAACATGACTGCAGTCATTAGTCATCTTAACCTCAACTTTTATTTTGAGTATTAAGTAGGTAGACTGAAGTATTAGAAGTTGTCCAATCAAAGTCTGTCTTTAATTGTGTTTCATTTTTATTATCATGAGCAAATAATTTTATGTCACTATAACATAAGAACATTTGCTTGGCTAAATTTTCATTGTCACCTTGTGACTGACAAAACTGTAGATCTCCTGCTGATACTAACCCTAAGATCAGTTGCACCTCTTTGAGGCACTATGGTTTTCATATAATTTTGAAAGAAAAACAGATTTCAAGAAAATTCTTTTAATTGCAATATAATTATGTAGCTGAAATTAACATAAATCTGAAATCTGAAGAAAAGAGAAACATGACATCTTGCAATCATACCACAGGAACAAAGACATACAAATCTTTCACCCTGAGGTTCATCCAGATAAAAGCAGATAAAGACTTTATGTTATTAATTTTTACCTGGTTACTGGTTCCTGAAAGATAAGAAAGAGCATTTGGGAGTTTATTCATCCATAATACATCTGTGTGTGTGTGTGCACAAACACACTAACATGGGCCTCAGTCAGCAGAATAAGATGTGGCCTTAGTTCTAAATTTACTAATTTCCTTGTTCATTTGGGTATAATTTGTTACTTTGTGGGGATGGCAAACAGAGTCATGTGACACTGGGATGGGAGAACAGAATAGGGTCTTTTATTTGGCTATAATTGTGGAGAGGACTAAAAAAAGAGCCCTCCAAAAAGCCAATTTATCAGTGCAAGGACAACACTCAGTGAAAAATAATGGGCATTAGGTCTGCAGGGTTGTACGAGGGCATAGAATTAGACATCAAGGCCCGGCCGTGTAGTCTGAGCTAGGAGGATAACATAAAAGCCAGTTGACCATTATCAGCAAGAAGGCACAGGTGAGGTGAATGATTGAGTTCATCTCATAACCTCACCCTACCCACAAGACAGCCCCACACTTGTATCTCACAATTACATAAATTGTGTAATACTTGTGTCATTGAATACAAGAAAGAGGATGAAAAGGGGGCCTTAACTGTTATATTCAAAAGAGCTGAACCAACCTTCTGGAGAGAACTGAACCATTATCATGCCTTCACTTGTCATACACAGTATAGTTGTGGCTCAGCATCCTGGGTAGGCCCCATATGCAATGAGAGGCAGTTCTGTTCTATCCAGTCCTGTTGCTGAGATTATTCTCTATTTTAATCGTTATTTCATAGACTGTTTCTGCCTAGAGATCTGCCTCACATTCCTCCCTTGGCTGATTAGCTTGAGCTTTCATGTAAATTCATAACAAAAGCCATGTTCCTACTGATTTTTACTGCACAGAATTAATAGGGACTATTATGGTATTGCGTGACAAGTCAAAGAACTTGATTTGTATACAATGTGTGTACAAAGTCAGACCTAGGAGGAATAAGTCTAGGAGGAAATGAGATGGAAAGGGGTGAATGTCAGGAGGAAAAAAATGGATGGTCAGTGTTGGTTGAGGGGGGTTGACTGATGAATGTGACATGAGATTTGGGAGCTCAAAAATGGTCTTTTGAAGATGTTTATCTTCCCCTGATGAAAAAAACAGACTGAGCTGTTTCTGGATGTCTTCTGATCATTTGCAAACTTGGACAGCCCATCATGATGAAACTGAAAGTATGACATGAGAGGGCTGCTGGAAAAGGGCACAATAATATCCTACAGCCATTACTGAAGAAAGTTCATACTAGGGGAATATAGCAAGTGGGATGAGAGTAATGTTGGAAGGGGACCAAAAACGGCTGCTGAGGACAGCTTATCTAGTAAAAAATTGTGACGTTAAGCATATTTCACAGTTTTATTATATTTCTTCAATACTACCATAAGATGTGGCCAAGAAAACAAATGCAGAATGTCTGTGAATCAGGTTTAGTCTGATCAATTTCAAGAGGGTTCTAGAAGGAGAAGGAGCAACTGGTTCCATCCATATTATCCCTCTCGTTTAAATGTACTCCCAAACAGAAATCTACAGAAAACAAAGAACCCTTTGGGTGCAATATTTACAGACAAGCAATTCAGCTTGTTCTGAGGTAGAGTGCTAAATGCCACCGAATTGACGCGTTATTGTTTAGGGCTATCAAGTAGCTCTGCAGTATAGGCTTTGTCATCCCAGGTTAACTAAATAACACGTTTTTTAAACTCACTAAATTCTCCAAGTGCAAAAGTTCTAAAAATACTTACCTAATCATAATTTCAGATATTCAACAGTACATGCTTATATCTAATTATTTCTTTTTTTTCATTTAGTTGCATTGCCTGTAGAAAATTTTCTATTTCATTGACATGCCATTGTGTGACATCTAGGACCAGACCCTCTGTAACACTTAAACGTTACATTAGCTATACGTCACCTCCATTAAATATGTCAGATGGCTATGATCCTATTAATCTTAGTATTGACATTTAAAGGTAAAATAAAGAAATGTCGTGGAAGTCAGCAAGTTCAACTCTGGCCTTATATAACAGGTTTTTACACTGTCATTGGTTAATTTGTGTGACTGACCATTGTACATCAGTGGTAATTGTGTTGTGATGCGTCTCGCTACACTGTATATGAATGCTATAGCTTCAGCGCATGTGCAACATAGTGAATAGAAGCCAGGTGGCATAAGACCCCCAGCTATTACTGCTGCTTCATATGCTGCCATTGGAGCGTTTCTGTCATAGCTCTAATTAAACAGTTCCGCCGTATTCTCAGACATCGACTGATGCACCTCCAGATGGCCCAGTCCCAGGAGGACATGAGTGTGTGTTTGTGTATATGTGAGTATGAGGGCGTGTCACAAGTTTTTTTTTTTTATTCAGAATGTTACACCAATATGTACTTGTATTTGAACCAAATGTACCTTTACCGTAAAACAAAATAAATTATCCTAATACAAGAATTATACAAGTTACTGTATACCAGTAGCTAAAGTGTTCATGAATAATGCACAACGATGTATTATAGTGCATTCCTATATTTTTGTTTCATTATTCATTCATTGATGCAGAAGAATCTTAAATCACAGTAAAGAGAAGGAAACTTAATAGCACAGCTATTTCATCATTATTCCTCATCTCCTATTATTAGGAAATACGTGGGTTGGACAATGAAACTGAAACAGCTGAAATAGTGCTTGAGGTTCCACGCCTATATATAAGTATACACTGCATATGGAAAAAATTAAGAGACCATAGTAAGTTTTTTGTTTCGCTCATTTCTCAAATTATGCAAACTGCAGCCTAGTTCTTCTATTTCTTGTCAATGAAGGGCTTTTTTACTTGTTTTATGGCACTTCAGGAGTGACGTGCACTAGGAGCCTAATATGATCAGTGCACGTCACACCTACATTTAATGTTTCCCATTCCTTTTGAAGGTCACTTGATGTCATCCTATGCTTTATGAATAACTGTTGAATAAGTTTTTGGTCATCTCAGGCATTAGAAAGTCATTTATGCCATTTACCTAGCTGGTTTCTGGTCGTTCCCAGGGTATTCTGCTTCACCTCATTCTTGTGTACTATCTTAGAAATTTTGAACCTAGAAGCAACCTGCCCAAAAATGCAGTCTTCTCAGAATTTTCTCCAGAGCTGTATATCCGCAGCCTGATGGCCAATTTTCACTGATGATATATTCCATCAGTAACAGCAGAGTGTAAAGGTAGAATTAGTGCAATAACACAGCTGTTTATAAAGTACTGCAATCCACTCAACATAATGGGTCATGTCGGAGTTCAAAAGAAGACAAACTGTTGGTGTACGTCTCACTGGCACAATATTGGCCCAAGTTTTATTTATATCCAGGGGTGATAAATTTACATCTCTTTAAGCACTGTGATTTGACTTGCCCTGTGTCATATTAACTTCTCAATTATGTCAATCAAGGTTTCATGGTTAAGCCTTCATCTCCAAATTTTCCACTTGCCCCAGACTTGACCCTAAACATGCATGTTGTAATATCAAAGGGCGAAATAGAGTCATTAAAACTGTAAATTAATAAATGACATTGTATGACAAAAACTTTTGCTGTTGGTCTTCATAATTTTTGCAGGCATCTTCCCACCAATCAAAGTTCATTTCACTGTCACTGTTTCAATGGCCATGACATGAATGTTCCCAGGAAGTGCTCAACTAAGCTAATGAAAAGGATACTTATACATTTAATCAAAGCACCAAGGCTGGATACAGATTAACATTGCTACATCACCACAAAAAATCACCAGGGTTAAAAGACAGTGACATTCAGTTTGACATACAGATTCATTTGTTCATGCTCATTATGATAATCGTACACACACAACCAAAAAGGGTGAAGGTGATTGTGCATTTTACTGTGTCCCTTGAATTATACACATAAAACCATAAAACCACACATTTAGTTTTGTGTTGCTAGGTGACAAATTTCTCAGTTATTTAACAAGCAGAGCTCTTCATACAGATACATGCACACACACACACACTCTTATCTGCCCCCAACAAATTAGTTACGCTGGCACATTCCATAATTACTGCAAGCCCATAGAAAGACTATCAAAACAACTTTTCCAATGGGATTTTATTATCCTGTTGCACACCTTCTAAAGAGAGGTTAATGTCAACCATATTTTGTACACACACACACACACACACACAAAAGGCAAAAAAATACTGAAAGCTGAATTAATTACGCAGATGGAGAGTTGTGTGGTTGTTTTGATGAGGTGAACAATTACAGTAAGATAGGATGCCTGGATTTTGGATTGGGCACATCGCTTCAGAAAACACTGGGTGCTTGGCAAGCCTTAAAATAATTAATAGCAGGAGCCTGTTCCCTTTCACATCATCGACTGTAAACATAAGTAATGTAATACAACACATGTCTCAACCTCGCTTTCCAAATTATAATAAAGAATACATGATCCATGATCCAGCAAAGCAGATAATGTGCCTGGAAGTTTCGTGGCCTGATCAAGAGTTGCATGTAGAAGTAACAGTAAAACATCCACAGAGATACCATATCTTCAGACAATATTGTTCAGTGGTAGAAAAAGTACTGTGATACTTAAATAAAAAAGTACTGTCATGCTTAGATAAAAGTACAGATACTGTACCAAAATGCTACTGAAGTAAAAGTCATCCAGCAAAATACTTCTGAAGTAAAAGTAAAAAATGTCTTTTTTGTGGTTTTAAAAGTACTTAAATAAAATGTACAATGCATTAAAATGTACTGATCTTAGAAAAGGAAACCTATCCTTTTAAATTAGGCAGGTTTAATTATACCATTAGATCTCTAAGGTACAGTACTGTCACGTCCACAACAGAAGGAACGACCCGGAATGCAGACTGTGTAGGAAAACCCCTAACAGGGAGCCTTGCTAATAACATTAGCTAAATAACTTTTTTATTCTGTTGAAAATCATAGATTGATCTACAGGTACAGTATGGGCCAGATTTAATAATGGATTAGAAACATTTTACGGGCCCGAATTTTTAGGCCATATTTTTATTTGAGCCGACTTAAACCCTTGTCCTCCACTATGGAAAATGCCTAATCATCCGGTGTAATCATCACCATTATTTCAGTAGTAGCTGTAGTGCTGCTAATTTTGAATATTAATTAAGTTTAAAAATTAGAGGTTAATTTTGGTAAGTTAACCGATATATCCTGCACCGCTGCATACTGTTTGTTCCATCAACATAAAGACAATGTGGAATGAAAAATACAAAGAAAGCAATAGCAAAAAGAATAAGTAAAACGATAAAAAACAAAGGAACAAGAGAATAGATGAGTATAGAAGATTGAAGAGCATACGGAAGTCACTTCCTTGACCAAGCAACAACACACCAAAGAGTAATCTTGACTAGTTCAGACAGTATCTTTAATGCTAAGTATAAATTGTCGTTCTCTTTCGAGACCTAAATTCTTCTCCACTAGACTCGTTTTTAGTCCTGTGATGAAGTTGAGAATGACATTGATTTGACTTATATAGGGCTTAAATGAAAATATAAAACAATGATTCTGGCGCCTTCTTTAAATTTTCTCACAACTGTCCAGGGGGATCAATAAAACAACTCCAAGAAATGTTTTTCTGTATTTTAATTTGGTGGGATGTTTTTCATAGTGCAGATGCTTCCTTCAACTCTGAAGATGAAGGCTGATTTTAAATTTGAAGCCCTCTCAAGGATAGCACTTTGATATCATTAGCATGGTGAAACTGTAATTAGCCTTGATAATCCTTTTACTATCCTTTCTCCCACCTAGAATTGCTCTCACTTATACTTAAAGGGCCACCCAGCCATTTAAAGAGGTTGTTGGCAATGTTTTTCATCAAATAATCAATGTAAAAACAAGGAGGCAAGAAGGACAAGGTTGTCCATTGAGAGCTTATTGCTAGTGACTTGATTTTTTTCGGCCCTTGTGGGTTTACTCATTCATTTAAGTTAGATAGGATTATAAAAAGGGGCTTTATCACTAGATTCACCCCACATCCTGCAATAGAAATTTCTTAACAGCCACTTTAAATAGAATGAGCACTCCATTACAAACTTGAAAATACTGAAATTTCTGTTGCTTTTCGTCTTCTGGAAATTTCACTCTGAACCATTTGTCCTATTTTGAGGCAGTCAGACAATTATGAAATGAAAAGCACATCAAAGGACACAAGCTACTTAGTCAGTTTGAAAAATATAAAGAGTTTACATATTCTTATCCCATAATATTTATTATTTCTGTAGGCCTTAGGCTCCCCATGAAGGGTAAAACATTAGAAAATAGATCAGTGTGTTTATGTATACATATACACACATACATACATATAT
>JAODKF010000001.1:39860669-39875930 GCA_026779585.1 Mormyrus proboscirostris | reverse complement strand
GGTCCAAGCATGGTTTCAGGCCCATCCACAGTTTCTCGCCCTGCATTTACCTCCATACTCCACTTTCCTTAACCCAATTGAGGAGTTTTTCTCCACATGGAAGTGGAAGGACTATGATAGGCACTCTCAGGAACAAGTCACTCTTCTCCAGGACATGGATGATGCATGCAATGACATCACAGCAGATCAGTGTCAGGCCTGGATTCGCCATGCCAGAAGATTCTTTCCTAGATGTTTGGCGAATGAAAACATCTATTGTGATGTAGATGAGAACCTGTGGCCAAATCCACAAGACCAGGTTGATGGAAACATAGATCCATAGTGCAGTGAAGAACACTTCAGTTTACAGTATACTGTATTGTTTTTTTGGTTTTTTTAAGTAATCTACAAATCTTATGTTGTGATTTGATCAGTAAATTCCACGTTACAGGATTTCAATGATGCCACTGTGTCTGTACTATTCTCCCTAGTCTTCAATAAAATAATGAAACCTGAATCACATATTTTTTACACCTATATTTAATGATTGTACTAACAAATACACAATGAAGCTATGGGTATCTTGTGTAAGGGTGATCTAAAGTAATGTTCCTATGATAAAAAGGAATAAATTTGATTTTTAGAAACAATGCTTCTGCAAAAGCAAGGCTTCTCTAAAGATATCAATGCAATATGCCAAGTTTTGAACACTGGACAGCCTGTGTTAAAAATAATGACTGTTTTGAGTTTTGTGTCTAATATTTTGAAAAATGACATGAAGGCTCTGTTATTAGTGCAAAAGTGATTGTAAAAAACTGTAACACACATGATACAGATAATCAGGTACCACCTCATTATTAAAGTCAGCTATGTTGAAGTTAAGTTAGTTCTCATACGGAGATATAACTGAATGGCCTGAACAAACGATAAGAATGATATGTAGCATATTAATGGTCTACATAAAGTCAACATCAGTAAGGGAATGAAAGCACAAACTGTGTAAAATTCCCAGGAATACATGGGTCATTAGTGTACCAAGTAAGCTACTGATGTTAACAGTGTGTCAGCATGACTTAATGCATTGTTATTCTGCCCTCTAGCAGCTAATATTAATATTGGCACAAAGCTTAACATAATGAGTTACGTTGAAATAACGACTTATTTCAAAATAACAAGATCTTATTATAATGACTTATTATGTCGAAATAATGACTTATGTCGAAATAATGAGAATATATCTCGTTATAACGACTTATGTCGAAATAACGACTTATTGTCTCTAAAAAAATAATCATCAAATGCAGTTCAGGGCTTCTGTAATAATGATTTATGAATGCATTTTAATGCATTACCGATGTGTTTATAAATGACTAAAAACATGGCCTTCAAGGTTACCATTCATTTTTCCATTTGTACATTCCACCTTATTTTCCCCAGTAGTACTGTAAAACAGCCTACAGGTACATTACTGGAAATGGACCAAAGAATATTTGATAATATCTTTCACAGTGATCCCACATTGTACAAGAAGTGATACTTGATATGTACAAAATGAAATTTTGCTGAACAGTCACCTGACTCAAACCATTTTTAAATACTGTAATTAGCACAATTTTACAGTCGAGAGTGCATCTTGACAGAAAGACGCATAATGATTCTGCTAGAAAAAAGGAAATTATAGTAGTTAAAATGTAAAAGTGGCAATACTGTCAACTAGCGTGCCTCCATAGTGAAGATGGTCTTCTTTGACTTTTTTGACAAATTTAACTAAGGTACCCTCACCCAAGATTCTGTGTAGGCCTCACCTGGATATTTACTACATATTACTACAAAGTCTCCTCATTCCCCAAGACTCCTAGAAGCCTAGGGTGGCTTTAGTCAATAATCCTTTGATGGGCAGTGAAGTATGAAGAAGCATTGTAAATGCACAAAGCCGGCTAAGCCTGCTTTTTCATCCTGCACAGCTACAAAAATTCCTCATGATTCATGTGATCTGATCTACAAGCCACATTTAGTCAATTGGCTAGAAAAAACTATTTTTCTCAGTGTAAAATTTACATTGATATATTCTCTAATTATTGTATTTCTGTGGAGCATAGTGTGAAATGTATTTCAGATAACAATTATGTAGTAAATATGGTTCTCCATCACTGCAAAGTAATGACAAATCCAGATCACTGATTATAGATCAGGATCATTGTTCATTGCATCCTCATGCCAAATATGCAAATACATTGCTGTACATATACCCAGAAATTTTAGTATTCAGTTTTAATATTGCGTAAAATGAATAAGAAACTTTTTAGACATAAAAATATTTGGGAATCAGTCAAGGACAATGTGGTCTCAAGGCATATTAATAAGTGAATAAGTTTTAAAGGTGAGAGAGGACATTGTTATATTGGTTTTGGTCCACTGAGGATCAGTATTGTCCCTAATTAAGCAATTAATATCTTGAAGCTCAGATTTTAAATCTGAAAGCCATAGTAATTCCATGCTTCGTGTAATATATTGGCAAATCATTTTAATGGCTCTGTACTATAGTCTTAACCTGACTAGTGAATAATATAGTGTTCCGAAACATTTCATAATAAAACAGTCTTCTTTTCTGCATCAGACCAAGTGTATCATATAAAATCGAATCAAATAAAATAACTTTAAAATCCTCTTTAATGTCATTGTTGTTCATTGAGTAATAGCAGTCCTCAGACTCGGTTTAGTTAAATTTTAGAAAGGCTTACCAATTTTTTTTTAACTATTACAAAATGAATCCATGATTCTTTGGCATATATTTGCATAAATTAATACAAATGCAGAACACTACAATCCATTCAAATATATGGTTTTGTCACATATCAAAAAGTGTTTTGCTTTTCAGTGTAGTAGAGTATACATAATCACCCCATCAGGGATTGCGAAATGGAAAATCTTTTACTTTACAAAATATTTTTAAACTAATTTTTAAAACGTGCCTGTTTGTTGTAGGCACATTGTGTATGCCATTGTCTTTTCAGCTGTTTTTTTCTTTAAGTAAGAATCCATTGCTTTGGGGCCACTATTGACATTTGACATATGTCATTGTCACAAGCCTTAGCATTCTAGATGCGTGTCTCTTTCCACCAGACAGTCTTGTTAGCAGCAGCCACAGCTTCAAGTAGATGACAGCTGAATTTTGAAATCTTTAGGATATCAAGACACACAGGAATGTAAGGAAATATCAAGTCGATACTCTCAAACACCTGGTAATATGTTATGACTACTTATTCACATTCCAGGGCCAAGGATGACAGATGCTAACCCTAAAATCCTGCTAATTCAGCACAGCTTTTCCAAAGCTATGGGCATCTGAATTACAACAAATACTATTTAGCAAGTAAATGATGTCTAAAAACATGCACATTGCAAAAACACGTCTAATCCAAAAAAGCAGATTTTTTTATTAAGCAAGTGCATGATGTGTAAAAAAATGCACATTACGAAACACGCCTAATCCAAAAAAGCAGATTTTTTATAAAGTTAAAGTGAGCTAAGAAGCTAAGCTGGTTTCAGTTGGATTTTGTGTCAAGTCTGGCACAGTTTGTTAAGTTTTCTTTTAAGATTTTTAATCAGTCTATGTGCATAAAAGATGTGTGATGATTACTATGCCTGTATACTGGAATGGCATCTGGTCAATGGACCTAAAGATTACAAAGATAATGTGAACAAAGTAACTAATTTAATACAACATTGTAATTGAAGGATAAGAAATTTAAATAATTTCATGAATTGGTTTTATTTTGAAAACAAAATAAATAATTACTGCAGAGATCCATGCATCTGATTCAGTTTGACTTTTGTATTGCCAGCAGTCGTATCGTCACAGAGAAGTGAACAGAAGAAATGCAGGTCTGAGTGCTATTTTCACTGTGTCCATAATTTATGTGTAATTGGCATTCTCACAATGAAACATAGCTCTTGTTAATTATCTCCTTGGAGTGTTTTCTTAGACAAGTAACTTTTGTTCCCTCAGATTCATTATTTCTGATTAGCAAGAAAAAAAAGGGAGTATGAGCATTTGAAATAGCGATGGCTCAAAAAGGATAGGACATTATTAAGGTGTCCAGATTAAGCAAAATAGTCTTGCAGAAACAAATTATATATTCATGAAAAATTCAGCAGAACCTGTCCTTTACATGAAACAGCTCTGTGTTTTTATAGTATAGCTATGTGTTTTTTTTCTTGCTGTAGTACAATTGAATTTTTATATCATTGGCTGAGTTATTTATTCAAACTGTTTTTATTCTGAGCAGCCAGAGATAGCCAAAACAAAGCCAGCTGCTTTGACAACAGACAGTTAGGTACATAGAGAGAAGTCAATTATCAATGACCATATGCTACCTCACTGCCACTCTAAATTAAACTACTGTATATGTTTTGACTGTTATTGATGGCATTTTTATAGCAAATGATCTTTCAGTGTAAATGCACTGATTGTCTTTTTCGGATTTTTTTGGATAATGCATGTTTACTTTTGGCATGTGATTTTCTACATAAATGAACCGATTGTCTTTTTTGTACCGGTTTGGATAATGCCTGTTTGTTTATGCCCGATCACTATCATTCTCAGAAGGACAAACACCCTGTATTGTCCTGCTCCAGTGAAGTGCTGTCATTATGTACATTTTTGTGTGTGTCAGACTCCTGTTTGTGACAGTGTTAGCATGTAAGTGTCTAAGCTGCAGGTTGCACTGAGGCTGCTGGCATGTTTGAATCCACGGGAGGGTGACTGCAAGTGTGTATTGGTTTCCATCTTTGGCATCTGTCCCCAAATATATGCTCATACAGTATATTGGGGACAGTTTTTCAGTGTATATCAGTACATTTTATCTACAAATATGACATGTGTTTTTAGACAGAATTACATGCTTTACTTTTTAGGACTGTCCAGGAAAGTAGTAGCGTATGTGAAATTCATTAAGATTTTTGCTTTTTGTCTGAATGCATCACTGCCCTTGGTTCCAACAGCTTGCTTTTTCAAAAACACACCAATCTAAAACATTACACTCATGATATAATAAAACGCCATTAATGTCGTTAATTGGATTAATGTCAGGATTACTATATTATAATAATAATATATAATATACTATATTATCTTAACTCAATTCCTGTGTTCTTTTGTTATACATGCAAATTAAAAGTTTGTCACAAAGGTTCTTATTATAAATTAGAATTAATATAACCATACACATATTATAGCTCAGGCTTGAACATCTAAGTCAAGCTCATAAAGCTATATGACTTTTCTAATTAAATATAAATGTCAGTTATGAGTGCTTTCAATACAGAACAAAACATAAAACCAGAAACACATTGAAATAGCTGACAGACTAATTAAAGGTAATTAAAAGCTGTTTTTCTGTTATGGTTATGTGGGTTTTGTTCTTCAAATTGTTAAGTTGTCCACAAGAGAATACGCAGGTGTGGTCTGCAGTAGGAGCTGTCACTTCACCCCACAGAGTTAACACCCCCCAGCTGCTTTCAGCTAGCCCTAACCTATTCTGCGGAGATGCATGAAGGGTAATCAAACTTCTTGACCATGATGTAACATTGTTAACGATGTTGAGTGCAGAGACCTTGAAAGAAACATTTACAGTGTAAACAGTACTGCTAAATTAGACTGATTTTCACTGAATTAAACATACAAAAACTAAAAATATTATCCATTTGCTTTTCATTTTAAATGGCTACAACTGGTCACATTCATTTTTTTTTACATCACAAGAACCTGCAGTTTAATAGGGGTGTGTACACTTTTAAATTCACTGTAGCTCTGGGAACATTTAAATCCCACCACTGGCTCTGTCAATAGACTTTGTGTGTTCTTCAAGGAGTCAAAAACAATGGAAGTGGAATAAGAAGAATGCATATATAAACTGCAGACACCTAAACATAATTAAGTCCCCATTCCTAGCCACTGTGCTTGTTCAGAAATCATTATAACACTTCCTCTGACCTGGACAGTAGCATGCGAAGGAAGTAAAAACACAGGGCAATGCAAAATATTTTTGCTAGTTTCATAGCAGCCATTTTCACAGCACACATCTACAAAATAGCAAATGATCCATTCATCCATCACCACCCGCTTGTCCAGGATCTACGTCACGGGGGAAGCAATTTCAGGAGAGATACCTAGATCTCCCTCTCCCCAGCCACATCTAGCAGACAATTGACACATGTGGGTATTTAAACACACCAAGTTGTGCAGCAAGCTTCTGTTTTCCACATCTTCTGACATCTGACATCATTATACCCAGGGCTCTCAAGTTTCATCAAAGGTTTAAATAAAATTTAAATCAAATTACATCTGATAGGGGTGGAGTGTGTGTCTCACGGTCAATGTGTGAGACTTGAGAGCCCTGCCTACTGCGTTTATTGGATCTTGACCTTCCACTTCCACTTTGTCTGCCCTTTGTGTATATGCGCATCCGTATGACATTGTTTTTAAAGCCGGATGACATGTAATGTATTCTGGAATTTATCCGGAAACAACCAATGCATTTTTTGATTGACTGGTATGTGGCTATTAATTCTGCTTAATTCAGGACTGCTATGAACTTGGAAAAACTCCACTCCTTATGCCTGCACATTGTCCATGAATTCTATATAATGGGACACCTTCATGGGTGTTATTCCTGACTATGCAGCCTGAGAAATACAAAGCGTGGTGTGTGGTTGTGTCTCCTGGTCAATGCATGAGACTTGAGACCCCAGATTATACCGCTTTCGGCACTTAGTGGATGATCTGTTGATATAAGAAAACAAGGACACATTCGCCGTACCTCCACCCACTCCTGCTTTACCTCAAAAGTCTTAGGGGGGATACACTGTTTGCAGAATTATTGGGCAAGTGTGTATTTCACTTGTATCTTCTCAACCAACCAATACGTTGAGTCTACATGAATCTCTAATTAAGAATTAACTTTTTAAAAACAGCAAAATGTTCAGTATTTGGTCCGAATACTTTCTGTTCGGATAAAAACAGGAAAACATAGATACTTTCCTGTGCAGAATTATTAAGAAAATTATTATTACTATTATAATGGGCCAAAGAGGACCTTACAGAGAGCAGGGAAAAAATAAAATAGCAAAGTACCAGTCAGAAGGATGCAAAACGATCAAAACTGCCAGACTTCTGAAATGTGATCACTGTACAATCAAGTGTTTTGTTGCAAACAGCCAAAGAGGACTGAAGAGGCTTGTAGAGAGAAGATAATAATTATGATATTCCTGCAAGAAAATGCCCCTCCCTGTGCATTAATGTATTTCATAGATTGGCCTAGAAAGGCTTGAAACGTGATTGAATTATGGCCTGCCCCCCTTCATCACCTGACTACTGGGCCTTACCAGACTCAGTTGAAACTGTTGTAGTGTCTGCTAGTTTCTGTTAATCAATTATTTCAGGTAGTCAATTAAGCGTAGTTTCGGTCACCCTGAAGGTGTGAATTACAGTAGGAGTGGGGCTAACTAAGTTATATTGAAGGTGATAAACACAGTTAATCTGCTATTACTCGTTCTATCCTTCCTTTCTTTCCCATCCAATTCTCAATTTTGCAATCTCACACCATCACTGCAGACATGTGCCTCAGACATATCCCAGTCCTCTTATCTCTTAGATCTAGAAGATCCCATCCAACATCCAGGCGTCATCCCAGTCTCAACGCAGTGTGTTGGGCGGCTCCTGGAATTGCCAGTCTGCTGTAAAGAAGGCTGATTTCATTTCCGCTCTTGCTTCCCACCACTCTCTTGACTTTCTGGCTCTAACTGAGACCTGAGACCCCAGAGAACTCGGTTACACCAGCAGCTCTCTCCTCTGCTTTCTCTCACTCTCCACGCCAGACTGGCAGGGGCGGTGGCACAGTTCTCTTACTATCTCGGAACAGGTGCTTCACACCCCTCTCATGGTAACATAAGGAGCATAAACTGAATCCCGCCTATATCCTCCACCATGCGATCATGAATATTTTCAGCAGCAAAAAGTGCCTGTTGGCACAGGATTACATGGATGAGTGTTACAAGAGACTCATCATGAAGAAGAACCAAGCGACTCCATCCACAAATAGAACCCGCTCGAACTGTACTTCAAATAGCCCTTCAAACAGCCCTTCGTCGCCGGATAAGGAATATGGTGATATCCTAGATTCTATTAATAACAAACTTATCAGTTTTGACACCCGACTGGCACTGATAGAAATATTACAAGGGATTTCAAGCACTGCAGGAATCTCTGGAGTACAGTCAACAGCAGGTTGAATCGCTCGCATCTGAAAAAAAGTTTCTCAGAAACTCTGTAAAATCCCTCACGGAAGGTATGGCGAAACTCTATGGAAAATAAGAGCATATAAGAAAATAAGAGTCCCTCCCTTATATTCAAGCACGAAATATGCGGGACAATTTAGTGTTCGCCGGAATACTGGAGTGTGCAGAAGAAGATGCAGAAGCCACAATCAGAAACCTCATACAACAACATCTTAAACTTCCTTGGGACACTGTCAACAACATCACGTTTCATCAGCTCCACCACATAGGAGGGATGAGGAAAAGATCTCAGCGTCCAAGACCTATCGTGGCCAAGTTTGAACATTTCAAACAAAAGGAGCTGGTGAAATGCCGAGGCTGAGGATTTCAGCGTCAATGACCAATTTTTCAAAGATATCCTGGATCGTCGCAGAATCCTGTTCCGGCTCACAGGTGGCAGACAGACTGTATGTTAATGGACAACTGTTTCGCGACCAGAACACTACCGCCTGGCTCTACTGAAGTCACTTCCGACTAAGGTAACACGCATTTAACAAACTAACTTTGAAGTTTGGAATTTAATACAGGTTTCTAGTGCACGCGAGCACACTAGACAGCTTTGTCTAAGGGTCACATTATATCCTCAACCCCCTTGTTTAATGTCTCACCACAGTCGCAATTGTTGTTGTAGTTGTTGTTATTGCCATCATTGTCACTTTGGTTGTTATGGTAATTGTAGTATATCGGTACTGACGCTCATAAATGTTTTATCAGAAAGTATCCTTCCACATATTATACATCAACCCATACACATAGGCAGTCACACACTTACACTCGCATACACAGATGCCCACTCAAACACGCACACACCCCCTCATTTTAACATTGTACATGTATACATCCATAAACTCACATATACACATTCCCACTCAAGCTCAGACAGATCCTCTCACCTTAACATCACACATGGAGACATTCACACACTGACACTCACACACACACACACGCATTTACACACACACACACACACACACACATCCGTCCATTTTAACATTGGATTGTTCTTAGGGAGTAGGTTAGTACAACATGAACTCTTTATCACTTGAAATGTGTATGGTATTGGTTCATTTGCTAAAAGATATAAAGAATATCTTAGAATATCTAACAACATTGCAGACATTGTCCTATTGTAGGAAACCAAAACAGGACAGTGTATATTAAATTCACCAAAATTTGCACATGTATATTTAGCTGATTATGAAGAGGTGTAGCAATTTTAATTAACAAAAGAATATGTTTCAACTGTAAAGACACTATCACAGACCCAGAAGGAAGATTCATAATTATTAAAATTTCAACATATAACAAAGATATATGTATTGCCAATATATATGGTCCAAATAGTGATGAACCCTCATTCTTCCACCACCATTTTGCTGCAATATCATTGCAGTCAGATACAGAACTTATACTGGCAGGGGACTTCAACTTAGCACTTAACCTAGAATCTGACAGATGTAGTACAGCAGCTAGTTACCGTCATCTGACACAATAAAACAATATATGAATGATTTTGGCCTATGCGATGTCTGGCGTACTTTTCACCAGTCCATCGTTCTTACTCCTTGATAGACTGTTTTCGTACCAGCAATACAGTCATGAAAGATATATGTGACACACAAATTCACCCTATCACAATCAGTGACCATGCACGTGTCACTACGACAGTCACTGTAAAAGTTAGTGCACCACCTTTTAAAAGGTGGAGACTGAATACATCATTACTAGCGGACTCAGAGTTTCTAGAAGTTATTAAAAAGATTGGACAACATTTATTGAAACCAAAGGAAAAAGACAGAACTAGAACAGAAAATGAAAACTTTGGAATCAGCACATGTTGCCTCCCAAGAAAAACACCTTCTCACTGAGCTGAGAAAACGTAAAACGGAACTGCAAGAATTAAGAGACAAAAAAACTCAGTTTTACTTAAAGAGATTACACTTGGACAATTTTTGAACATGGTAATAAATCAAGTTTTAGCAAACCAATTAAAACAGAGAAAAGAAAAAGTAGCTTCTCGTCAGTTACAGACCCCAATGGGAAGGCAATTCATAGCCCAGGAGAGATAAATAGGATATTTAGGCACTTCTATAAAAAATATACTCACCTAATATTAATGCAACTAATTCTGAAATAGAAAAGTTCTTAAAGAACATCGACCTACCACAATTAATTAATGAACAAATAACGGCATTAGAGTTACCTCTCTCAATAGTGGAACTTCACGATGCACTACAATGTATGCCTAAAGGGAAAGCCACAGGTCCAGATGGTTTTCCAGCATAATTCTACAAAACATTTCGGCCTCTGCTAGCACTATTCCATAGAATGGTTATAGAAGTCAGAGAAACTTGCAGAATTCCTCCAAATATGAATTGTGTACACATTAACCTGCTACTCAAACTTGACAAAGACCTTGCTGTCCCATCTAGCTATCGACCAATGTCACTCATAAATGTGGATCTTAAAATCATCGGCAATGCACTGGCTAGTAGAAGAGTAGAAAAAGTAACACCTTATATAATACATCCAGATCAAACGGGTTTCATTAAAGACATGCATGGTGTAATAAAGGAATCAAGTGCCTTGAACAATCGCATTATTTCATTTGACAATAGAGCAGAAACCTATGGCATTGAGAAAAACAAATACTTAGAATATCTTCAACTCAAATCAATAATGCATAATAGATTGTGCCATAAGTAATTAGATCTGGAGCTTTCACCTAAAATAGTAAACTTCTTAATAACTCCAACTAAAAAACTACTGTCTAGGATTTACGTGCTTCTAGCAAGATCTGATACAACACTCTCACTCCCTTCCCACAAATGGGAAAGGGAGTTATGCATCAACCCAGACACTAACTTCTGGAAGCAAATTTGCTTGATTACCCTTTGAATGACTCAGAACTTCAACCTGCAGCTATTATAGTACAAAATCTTACACAGAACGCACTACACAGGGCAAAGGATTTTCCTGATGTGTATCAGAAATACTGACATATGAATAACTTGTAAGAAGGACACACCAGATAATTACCTGCATGCTTTCTGGTACTGCACACCGGTCCATGAATTCTGGCAAAGGATTTGTGAAGACTTTTCGACACACCTAGAGCATCCCATCCCACCCTCCCCCTTGCTCTGTTTGCCTGGGAACCTCACTAACATTAATATAGACACGAATAAATCTTGCATGCTTCTCACAGTATTAACCACTGTCAAAAAACAATCCTTCTGAACTGCAAGTCAAATGAGAGTTTAAACATAACTCAGTTCAAAAATCTACTCTTGGATTATGTTTCCATGGAGATGATGTCTGCCTGTAAGAAAAATCAATTGATAGAATTTGAACATAGTTGGACTCCAATAATTATTTTTTTATGTAATGTTGTTACATTAAAACAACATTACAACATGTAATGTTGTTAGGGGTGGTGGGGTCTTATTGACACCCCCCTCCCAACTCTCTGTCTTGTGTCTTGGGATGCTCTGGGCCTTTCTAGGCCGATTGGTTCAGTTTTGGTTGGGCAGGGGGGGTTACTGTGCTCCGGTCACTGCGCGTCTGCTCCCGGGTAGGGAGGGGGGGCACTTGGTTTGTATGGGCTTCCCTTCGATCATCCTGCAGTATCGGGGGGAAACGTGCTGGGTCGCTACAGTGGCCGGCGAACCGTCCTGCTGGGGGGTGGGCTGGTGGGGGGCCCTTCAGCCCTGGACCCGCTTTCCTCAGTGGGGTGGTTGTGGGCGGGACTGCGGGACTCGCCGCCAGTCCTCCCTCTGCGGGCCTCCTTGTACGGGGGTTGGTGCCCCCTTAGTCCCTAACGGGCTCCCTCTCGGGTTGAGCGAGCGGTTGTCTTGGGGACGTATGGCTGTGAGCCCTTGTGCCGTGGGGGCGGCCTTGGTTGCCTGGTTCGGCCTGCCTTCACCTTGGGCCCAGGGGTGAGGGGGCACGGCCACGTCCCCTGATGGCATCAAATGCCAGCACATCCAATGACAAATAAGTTCACACCTATACCTGCACTTACAAGAAAGAGGTTGAGCGATCAGTATCATTCTTATTATTTCTTTTTAACGTATGTTATAGATATAGGGATTGAAATATACAATACACTTTGTTTTCTCCATCCCACCTTTATTTTTATTATTATTATACATCCATCCATTATCTCCCGCTTAATCCGAGGTCAGCTTGTGGGGGCAGCAGTCTCAGAAGGGAAACCCAGACTTCACCCTCCCCGGCCACTTCATCTAGCTTCTCTGTGGGAATCCTGAGGCGTTCCCAGGCCAGCCGAGAGACATAGTCACTCCAGCATGTCCTGGGTCTTCCCCGGGGCCTCCTCCCAGTGGGACATGCCTAGAACACCTCACCAGGGAGGCGTCCAGGAGGCATCCTAATCAGATGCCTGAGTCACCTCATCTGGCTCCTATCAATGTGGAGAAGCAGCGGCTCTACTCTGAGTCCCTCCCAAATGACCGAGCTCCTCACCCTATCTGTAAGGGAGAGCAAAGCCACCCTCACTGTAAAAAATTAAAAGTTGACTTAACTTAAAATTTCAAGGCAACTCGCTGCACAGCTTTTTTGAGTTTACTCAACTTTGAAGCAAGTCATTCACTCAACTCAAGTCACTGAGTAGAATCACATGTCTTTTTTTGTTCAGCTAACACAGATTTTTTTGTTAAAAAGACTTGTAATAATTTTCCCATGTGTCTCGATAACATGTTATGTGAAGGTTTTCCTGTGAGTTTTACGGACAATGGTGTTTTGTTCTAGTATTAACACAGTGTAATAAAATACTATACTATAACTACAGACTTCAAATTCTTTTCAACAACTTTATTTTCTTGACTGTAGAAATAAATATAAACAAGGTGAAATAACTCGTACTTCCCAACAGAAAAAAAAAATTGTCAATAAAAATCAATAAAAAACAAACTGACATGAAACAAACTAAATGTAAAAGTGTCAACAATAACAACATATTCCTTTACAAAATACACTGCAATCAAAAAAATGTAAAATACAAATAGCACAAATAAATAATCTGGAAGACAAAAATAAATAAATAAATAAATGCACAATCAACAACAAAAAATGAAATAAAAATGACATTACATCACATAATTCAGTTTAACCATCCTTTAACATTTTAACATTAAGATGCTAACATTCCAAAGATGCTCACACCAAGATTTAAGCATTCTTAACTGTCTTAAACATTCTTAAAACATTCCCTTCAAATGTTTCTGATTTCATCCTTTGCAGAGCCTATTTCCATAACACCAAAAAAAGAAATAATGACAGTCTGAAACAGTCTAAAAACATTTTCAAACATATTTAAACAATTCAGTTCAACAATTCCTTTGAATGTTTTTAAATCTTAACATTAAGATGCTAATATCTGTTTAACTGTAAAGATGCTCACAAAAGATTTCTATGTTTACAAGAAGAGTTTAGTTTTCAGGGACTGTACCCTTGCAGAGCACTGAGTGTCCATTTCCATGAACACCTTCTCAATTACCTCAAAAGTATATTTGAGTTCTTTTGAGTACTGAAAATCCAAGGCGAAGATAATGCCAAACAGGTAAGCAACAGCAGATTGCAGGTCTGAAATGTCATCTGAAATAAGATCTTCTTTGCATGTTCACTTTGCAAAAACTGGGTCTGTACTTCTGCAGCAATGTATGATGATTTTTAAATGATTTTTGAAGTTGAGGGAGAAAATACAGTTTTTTGACATACCCTAACTGTGCTGAATTGGAAAATACACAGTTTAGGCAGAGTAAAACAAGAGAAGCAGGTTAAAAAGTATATATATATACATTGTATTTTTTTCATGAAAAAGATAGGTAGATAAGACCCTTCTTCCTCAGCTGGGATCATTCACAACCGCATTTGGAATCACCTGAAGTCACATTTATACTGTATTTTGAAAGTCCAAATTCAGGTTACCATTGAAATCCACTATATGGAGAAAAATACTGAAAGGTTTTCCTTTTATTTCTTTATGACTGAAGACAGAAAGATATGAACATCTTGGATGACAAGGGGGGGGACATTATCTGTACATTTTTGTCCTGAGTGAACTTTCCTTACAATGTAAAGATTTAGTACTCTTTATATTTTCTAAGATTATGTGTCAAGATGTTGTCAAGGCTTTATATCTGCAGAAGTATAAACGAAACATACACACCAGACATTTTCTAAACAGTGCAGAAGGATCTTCACGGAGAAACAAAGGGAGACCTTCCAGAACTCCTTGCTTTCTGTGATTCACAATATTTGAGGTCTGAAAAATGGGTACCAAATAAAAATAATCGATTAGAGATGTTGTGTAGTGTTATTTTTTCTTAACTTCCAATCGTTGTGCCAAAGCACAGGACCTTACGAGTTTACAAGTACACTTAATATGTGAAGTAATAAAACATCTACTTATGAGTCAATGAATTGACTCCTTTAAAAGGAATTTAATAAAACTTTTCAATCTTTGTAGCAATGTCTTATTCTAAATTCAGCCTTTCATTTTATTAGCCCATGTTCACAGTTTCCTCCTGAACTATTAACACGTTACCTGTTGATCAAGCTTAAGTAGATCTTCCATCTCTTTTCCAAAAGCCCCCAGTCTTGCTCTGTACAACTTCAGAAGTTGTGGTGCATGTTGGTGTAACGAAGATTTGAATTTGAAGATTTGGCCCAGGAGGTTCACATTAGTAATGCGTTTAAACTCATTACCTATCTGATTAGAGAAAATAACCTCAAGCATAAAGACTACTACATTTAAACACTTCCTGTTAAGACTATTGCTTTTACCTCATAAGGAAGAGACAGGGCAGGCCATCGTTCCAGCACTTCAGACACCATTGGCACCACTTCCACAATCTCTTTTCGTCAAAGTGAAAATGTCAGGCTCATTTTCTGACTGATGAGGATCTCATCTTTAGTCCTCTT
>JAODKF010000001.1:39832144-39844456 GCA_026779585.1 Mormyrus proboscirostris | reverse complement strand
AGTTATTTCTGTGACCATTGTGAGTTTTTCTTTCATTGACTGAAGGGTACCAACAATTTTGTCCACGTGTGTATCTGACAAGATTCTTAGATATAGCGCGTTAATTTCAGGATCGATTCAGACGAGTTTCTACATATCCTGGCAGACATCTCTCTATTAGCGAACAGGAATTCTTGTTACGAGGTTGTAACCTGAATTCTGTTGCACTTGGACTCCCTGAGATAAGACCAATGGCATAACTACCTATCAGGATCTTACTCATATGTGTGTGCCTGCTTTAAACAAAGTTTAACACCGCTTTGCGCTGAGAGCCAAGTGTGTGTGTTATTTAGAAATTGGGAGTCTCCAGTGCTTAAGACCTGCTGTGGCACCATTTGCGACGAGATATAGTGCATTCGCTTTTTGGATCCGTCGCTGTAACACGAGTGCTGTCTCACTTCAGTAATTGTATTAAGGGGTTTTAAACTGCGCAAGATGCAGAAGTTAGCCACAAGTAGCGTGTACATACATTTAAAGTCCAGCGTGTGTGTCACTCATCTAGCATCGGCAAGCACCTAGCTCTTTGGTTACGAGTGCAGTCAGCGAATGCCACTCAAAGGTCAGAGCTCTGAAGGCCTACCTGACACCATTTGTTTTTTCTGCAACCAACTGGCAAGACTCTCCCCCATACTCTGCAGCCAAGTAAACCAACTGCCTCTTATTCTAACAACCTAAGCTGTTCTGCTAACATGCTATATGACTTTAGGGTCGTGTTTCCACAAACTGTGCTTGCTTTGCCTCTGTGTGATCTCACTACAACACTCTGAAATCTCAAACTCACCTAAAATATTGCGATACTTTCTCTCATCAGCCGTGAGGGGAGCTTTGCTACCAATCGTTTACATTACCTGGCGAGGCAGCTCGCTGGACGAGCCTTCTAACCCAGGGTACTAAGTGATACTGGTAATTAGTGTATCCCATTTAAGTCTCACATTAACAGACTCACAGGGATACCGCAATTGAGTTTGGAGGAGCCAACCATTTGGCATAACAATTGGTTAATAATCAGCATTAAATAATAATTAAAATTTTATTAAATTCAAAACATATTGGTGGAGATATTAAAATTTACCTGAGCTAATAATTCCTACACTCTCCTCATAAGACATTCCTCTAAGACCAGGAATCATTCTCACAGGCCTCCATTGCACTTTTTCTAAAGCAGCAATGTCTTTCCTAAGGAATGGTGACCAAACCTGCGCACAATAGAATAATACACAATAGTGATTGGAACCTGAGCTCAATGACTCCGAGGGGCGTCCAAATACTTTTAGCAATATATTGTATATATTGTTTAGAATTTCAATATATTTCAGTGTTGAAACTGTAGATCTATTTAGAACATATTTTTAACAGTTTTGAAAAGAGTATGTACAATAAGGATGTACAAAATTGGGTCTAAACAAGCAAACACATAGTTATGCTGGTAGTGCAGTTTGACATAGAAGATCAAGGTCATTGAATACATTTTGTGTCATAGCAATATAAAATTATCTGCAGTTTAGACAACATTGACCACTGTTGTGTAGATATTGTGAAGAACTTTGAAAAAGTGACTTCAGCTTGGAGAAATGCTTAATAGTGAAAAGTATAAAATGTATATAAAAAAAAAACTTTGTATCTGTATTTATGCTGAGACTAAAAAATTTTTCTTGGGTCCCTCTTTTGCATTGCAGTCATTTTCTCATTTTCCCTGGGTCTCTCAAGATCACCAAATTAGCAAGCCCTTATTAAACCCAAGGTAATTTTCCAACCACATCTAATCACTTATATGTCCTGGCTTTCTGCTATCAAGCATCATCTGGACAGCCACTGATGAACTATTATAACTGATTAACAAATTCTCATTGCATAATCATCCACTTTTCACAGTTTGTATTCTACTTTTTACACATCCCTCTCCTACCCGTCAAATCACTTGCTTGTCTCTTACTGGCATGAGAATATAGTTGTGTTTAGTCCCCTTGTTTGTAAATATATACCACCATGTCTAATTTATTGAGTCAGGTCACTTACAATATAATTTCAGTCTGAGCAATGTCATTGTATGTGATCATTTTGATGGTGAAAAAATTTATAAATAGGGCCTAATTAAATGTTATACTTTTTTATTTATACGCTTTCCCATTTTAGATGACTTAAATAGCATTTCTTCTGTTGTAAGATTTATTCTGTGTGTCTGATAGTAAAATTTCCCATTTGTATTTCCAAATGGAATACTGTGTATCTGATAAAGGGACTTTAACAGAGCAAGACTGGGAGCAGATGGCAGGGAAGGCGAGTCTGGCAGGATGAGGACCAGTGGCCTCAAGGCTAGCAGAACTCAGAACATTATACTCAGGGGATGGATGGATGTACATTGACAGTACTAGAGAGATGGGCAGGCAGCCAGTGCAGGCTGCTTGGACAGGTGTAAGCCAAATCATCCATGCACCTGGGCAACAAGTACTGCAGCTACAGATGTTGATATTTCCTCCGAGTCCTGTTTTTAACCATTCTGCAAATTTGTCCAGCATCCCGCAAAGCCTGTAATTGTCAAAGGGTATTTCTTTACCCATTCATATGGCCTAACTCGCTGTGACGCGCGGCCCTCTGCCTCCCCTTGTTTTAATTGCACTTTAGTCATCACATACCACTATACACACAGGGCCTTGGGGGATGGGGGCACTACTCAGATGTTGGTGGGTGGGGCCGCTGAGGTCATCTCACTCACCTCTTCACTGCTGCCCGCCTCTCAATTTTACTTATGCCATACATTGAGGGTCTTGGGGGGGGGGGGATGTGGAGGAGAGCTGTTCACAAGCAGCACTCCTCTGCGGTTCCCCCGTCAATTTTAAATCCATCTTAGTTTCTCAATAGTTATACTCAACCCTTACGCCTCATACATGCACCAACACACGCATCCAACACTCCACCTCCTCCCCGGCCACCTGGGGTCCTGGGGCCCTGGCCTTGGCCCGTGCAGGAGAGGCCGTCCCCTCGCAGGGTCGGCTGCCTGTTGCCTCTGGTTCTCTGGGGCTCGTGCCCTCTTGGCTGCAGGGGCTGCGCCTGGGATCTCCCTCCTCCTCCTGCTGGGATAGGGACACGGATGTCACAGGAACGGGGGGCCTTGGCTCGTCCATGCTTTTGGGGGGCTGCAGACGCCCTGGGTCTCCTGGGCCTGTCTCCACTGGCCTCTGGCTCTTGTGGGGTGTGGTTGCGGCCCCCCACCCTCGCTATCAAGAACATTCCATGGCCAAATCTACACGCACCCAACACACGCACACGTGTTCACACTCCTCCCCCACACAAATGAACACACATGCAAATACACTTACATGCTCCCTTCCAAGCACATGCAACAATTTTGTATGTCTGTGTATCTGTTTTATTTTCTTTATTTCTGGTTGTGTCTTTGTATGTATCCATTTTTGGTTGTATGTCAATGCTGTTTTTTTTTTTTTTTGCCTTGTGTGCTTTTTGCGTTGCTCCTGTCTGTCACTCTGTTCTGGGCAACTCGGCAACTACAATATTTAACATTTGTTAAAAATATAAGACAATAAATAAAAAGAAATTGATCAACATGAGGGGCCTATACAGTATGTAGAGCTCCTCATGGTAAAGCAAATATGTCGGGCACAGCAGTGCATTCAGACCATTATTCTGCTTGCTAAAGCTGCCGGACAAGACACACAGAGAAAAAAAAAAGAGAAGAATTCGCTAAGGTACGGTGCTCTTGACCCTGTGGCTGATTTTGGACTGCGTTCGCTACTGAATCATTCCATTTTCTTCCACTGATTGAATGTTATAATTTCTCTAATTTCCAGGTCAAGCTTCTGTGCATTGTGGTGATTGATGCAACATGACGTAACTTCCAAAGGAAAAATGAACATGTCTGACTAATTTCATCAAATGTGAAAACTAATCTCATTAATTGAAATGTTATTCATTGTGCCAAACTGGGATTTAGCGCAATTCAATTGGTTTGATAGCAAGGGAAAATAGAATGATGTGATCTCCAAAAATGATTTAAAATTTTAAAATGATTTACTTTTTGACTGTAAATGAAATTGTAAGGAGTAAAAAGTAATTTTTTTCTTTAAAAATGTAATTAAGTAAAAGTATACTTGCTACAAAGAGCAAGTTGAGGGAAGCATAAAAAAATAATTTTCCCATGGGGATCAATAAAGTTGTAATTATTAAATTATTATTAATTATTACCTCTGGGACTGACATAGCACAAAGGTGTCTGGGGAATCTAAGATATACAGACTGTGTTGGGCTTATTAATTTTGCTTTCAAAATACGCAATGTTTGGAGTAATATTTGGTATTTTTACGATTTCTCATCACCCAATAACAAGGTTCCTTGTTGTTTAGTGGCCACCCAGCAGCTGCATGCTCTGTACAGACAGCTATCTTGGCCACAGGGAGAGGTCAGAAGAGGAGTGTGTAGGATATCAGAGCCAGAGCAGATATCTTATAGGGCCTGTGTTCAACGCAATTTGTTATAGGGTAAATAATGGGGAGTGTGTCAAGCAAACACTCGACCCCTCATGAAAGGGACTCAGAAATCAAGGGGGAAATGAGGAATTGTAATAAAGCGGGACAGAGAAAACCATGGTAATGCATTGCTGTTCTAGTCAGCGTTGGATTTCCAGCATGGCTCCTGCATGACCAGTGGTGTCTGAAGAAAATGCTCAGCTCAGCAGAGTGTGAGTCTGGGAAGAGCACACCTGGCTTCAGAAGCATCATGGAGGTGTGGGCAAGCTGAGGCAGCTGAATTGGAGAACTGCAAATGACCCACCTGGGATGAAAAGAGTATATATTTGAAAAGTAAGGAAAGTTAAAGTAAAGCCAAGTTTTTAATTTCACAAGGGAAAATCTTAGAGCTCTGCTGTGATATTGATTAAACCTAGCCAAACAGCATAAAAACCTCACAAAGCTCCCAAGCTGTGCATAATCTATTTATGGCATCCCATTTCAATCCTGTATCTCTCTCTTTCCTAGTTTATGATGCCCTAATGGGGAATCAACTGCCTCATCCCGACAGCCACGTGCAATTCCCTTCTGCAGATGTCTGGCTGAAGTTTTACCGACTGCTCAAGCTTTTGCGTTCTGTTGGATCACTGGACCTGAAATAAAATTTAAAAATCTTTAAAATGCCTTAAAAGGTTACTACTTACTGCAATAAAATTGTAGTTGTATCTCCTTATGAAATACAGGTGAAAAACAAACAATCGAAAGTTCAAGCTCAACCCACGTGGACACAGCATATCATTCATTGCTAATTTAGGGCAAATATAGGTGCAAGCATGCACTGTGGGCAAAATATAGATACACTAATTCACTCAGCCAAATGCTATGAACTTAAAGAATCAGGGTTATCAGAATATCTGGGTGAAACCTCCATAGACACCGGGAGCAACACAGAAACACACAGAAAGATTAAGTATCTATATCTTTGAGGGGACTCTCCATTGCTGTCTATAAGCATAACCGTAATGCCAGCCAGAGGTGGACATTTCAGGTCCAGAAAGTAAAAATCCTAACCAGGATTTTGTTTCAACCAAGCAGTTGAGCATACAGAGTCACACTCACAGAGTACTCACCTGGCTGGTTTAACCAAAATCCTGGTCTGGATTTTTACTTTCTGGACCTGAAATATCCACCTCTGATGCCAGCTATGGTAACCTTGACCCCTACCCAGTCCTAACCTTAATCACAAGTAACCAAACAAAAGATAAGATTTTTTTATTATTAGTTATTTTATTGCATTCACAGATTATTATAAAACTGAGTTGTCCCTTGTGGGGACCAAAAATGCTCTCACAACGTCAACAGGTTTTTATCACATTGGACATAATATATACCTAGCTACACATGGATAACCTGTAGCCCCACAGCTATTTGCCAACCATTCTAAACACTAATAATTAATTAATTATACCTGTTCTGTCACCTTCCAGAATTAACCATATATAAACAGGCAATAAATGTAGAGCAGTGCTTTTTAAAATCTTTTAAACTTTTTTTTTTTTTAAATGGATGACATAAGAGGTAAAACTACATCATGAAGAACAAGTCACAAGACAGAAGCTGAGAAACTGTGATAGTCTATGACAGTCCATGCTTAAGTGTCAGCATAAATCTATTTTGTAAATGTCAATAAATACAAGAGGGTATTTTATTTAACATGAATCCACATTATTTGCTTTACTGAGCAAATGCTTTTCCAAATACATTGTCAGGAAGAATACTTTATACACACTTCAGCTTAATCCCATATGCATGTGTTGAAGATGATGTTAGGAACACAAATGGGTGGTGACTGATTGGTGATGGCAAACACAACCATGTGGAAGACAGGAAAGTGAGTGGGAGTATCAGAGAAACGTTACACTGTGAAATATGGTAAAAAAATAACCCAATTTAAGTATGGAGAGAAAAAGATATAGAATGGTTGCCACCACATGGAAGAGAGGAAAAGCTTTAACATGTTTTTTCAGAGACAGATTATGTGACATGCAATGGTGAAGATCCAGACATTGCTAGAGAACATATAAAGCTACTGATGCAATATATGTCCTGCCATGACATCCCTGACAGGCATTTTAAAATGCAAAGCAAAACACTGCAATTTCATTCCATAGGCATCCAGCCAGGATTATTTCTCACCTGTGAGATACTCTGATACTGTAGGGAGATACCTCAAGGCATTGACATATATGTGAAGTCGTCGAAAACCTGGCAGTCACCTGGTGCTCTGACCTTTCTTGTGTTACCAAACACATGGTACACTACATAAATTTTCCTAAAAAGGTTTCTACTTTCATCTTCCATCAATGGATCAGCAATATGTTTGCCACAAGCAGACCTAGTATAATTTTGCATGTCTGCAGGGTTTTATTGTCACTCTATTTTGCAACCTGCCATTTTCTGTGCTTGATGTTAGCTCTGATGGTATTACACTGACAACTGTGAAAGTAACCTCCTACTTGAAATATATTTAGGACAGACCCCAAAAACACATTTATTATCCACATCATAAAGTCTGTCACCTGCCTAGCTATAAGATCCTTGTAAGACTTTTTTTTTTAAGGATTTATGTAATTTAAAGTAAAACTGATATTTAGCATAATTTAAGTTGTGTAGAGGTCACTGTAGTACTAGCATTAAATCACAAGCATCTGAAAGTGTTCTTGAAAAGGTTCTCATTTGTGATCCACATTTCATAAACTGACACTGATACTTTTCAAGGTTCCCTGTGGAGTTGAAGGATGAAGAGGAATCAGCACAGAGCTCTGCTATACTGACCTGAGTTGAGTTGAGTATTAAAGCTGTTCCTATGATTCTGCCAAATATCAAGAGTGTTCTCTTTAAAGGGGCAATAATAAAGTAATTAATAAATTTTTTTTAGGTATATATGACCCAAGATGGCAAGCTCCAGTCACATTGACATTGTAGCTAAACATTTGTCAGGTGTTTAGTCAACATAGATCAAACAATCTACTTGCTGCTTCAGTGGCTTACCACGCAGCATTGTCTGGTCAGGGAGACACCAGCAAGCAAATTAAGACATATATTTCAAAGCAAACCACGTAGGATTATGTCTATAGGTTGACAAGTTCTGATTTCAAATAGTATACCAGTAGCTGATATTATAAAAATGTAATGCACACAGAAGAAAAAAGCATACATTATGAAATTAAGGGTTTCTATTTGCAACATATTACTCATTTTTAATAATACACTTGTTATAACATCCCATCATGTTTTCAGGACATTATAAACAGCATTCATGAACAAATAAATTAAACTTAAAACACCACACGATTAAAAATTAAGTATAAAGTACAAAAAAATGCAGCAGCAGCTGGTTGCACAAAACACCTTAAGTTCTCCCCTGAAGTATGACACTTAAGGTTAAATTTCTCCCTAGTTGAGAATTTAAGGGAGTTGTACAGAATCCCTTAAAAGGTTTCTTTAGTTAAGGAAAAGACATTAAGAAATTTATTATTATATTTTACAGCAGTAAAATTGTAGTTTCTATGGAGACGGTTTATTTACTTACATTCACACCAGCTCCTAATATCTGTTATCGCCTCCAGTGTTAATTTTGATAACAAAAATGAATCATGTAAAAATATGGCATGATGAAGGGTTTTCTAAGGTGGCCCCTAGAGACAAAACACAAACAAAAGAAAAAGCAGAAACAAAATGAAAATGTGCTGAAATTCAAAAAAGATAAACAAAAGAAAAGGCAGAAACATAATAAAAATGCGCTGCAAGTGAAAAAAGACAAACAAAAGTAAAAGCAGAAACAAAATGAAAATGCACAGCAAGTAGATGACCCCAAACCGGTGCTCCACGACGCTAGGGGGCACGGTGAGCTCATGTGGCCCGGTCGCTACACAGTAGTGATGGGAAGTTCGACTGAATTAACTGATTTGATTCTTTCGTACTGTCCGTTGTAATGAATCGATTCTAAAATCGATTCTGTGATTCACTATTTTTTTTCCCTCTTTTTTTGCACTTGACCGAATGACTCAACAAATCATGGGATCGGATAATAAATCAAACGGTGTCTCAAGGTTACGTTATTTGACTGAAAGATGGGGCTGGTGTTCAACAAAAATGTTCAGCTTGACTATTCACAATAAAAAAAAAATATAAAAAGTAGAAAGGGTGTCGATGCTGAATAAATACGTGTGTATATATAGTCCTTATTTTCTTTACTTTTGCCGCTAGTGTGCAGTCGGCACCGCTTCACCCATTCAAGCTCATTGTTTCTGAGGTGGTTCCTCAGGACCTGATCAATACCTTCCCTCTCCAAGTGCTCTTGTACAGCGACTAACCATCTATTCCCTCACTTGGAACACAGTGGCCATGCTAGAGTCTCTAATGCCGCTAATGTGCAGATTTGATGGGCTTAGAAGCACGTCGAATTCTATCTGAATGAGATAGTATGTGGTGAGACTCGGCTTTCCAGAGCTCAGATCAAGTTACTTTCCCCTCAACCACATTCTCCCATCTAGTCCAAGCTCCCTGTCGCGTCAATCCTGCAGCCTCGCAGGATCTTTTCTCCTACACTGCTACTCTCACCTCCTCCTGGACTAGGTGGTGTACTACCTTCACTTTGGTAAGAGATTGCACTTCACTTTCACAAAAAATAAGACGCAACAAAGGGATCTGACAAAGAAGATGGTGCCTGCAGTAGCTAAATATTTTATTGTAGAGTACAGCAAGTTTATTTTTGATATAATCAAATAGCATGGTACAGATATTGTACCTGTATCAGATCTGCTTATTGTAGATTTTATATGCATACTTGTATTGAAACTTAGATATAGACATTGGGTCATTATGCAGCTGCCAGTGCACCCCATTCTGCTGCACCCGTTACACTAAGCAATATACCTGCTAACATTCTACTATGTCCACATTCAGGCATCTCTTGATGAGTGTATTATTTACTATGGAAATCAGACATAAATGCAATCAGACGTTACTTGGTTGGACATAATGGATGGATGCCAGTATTTGTTTTGTTAACTGTCAGGTCTCAGGTTTGTTCTGCTAAGCCAGGATTGGGGATCCCTAGCAAATGCTAATCCATTCCCTTTGATATCCTGGTACAGATTTGAATATCCGGAAACACTGACTTTCCAGGTATACGTGCTGGTGAGCTCCAGATCAGCTAGATACCTCAGGAACACATTCTTGCAAACTCTGGATGGACAACCCCAGTATATAGAATGGCAGTACATCCAAGAGAGCTTGACCCTGTAGACAGGAATTCTGCATCAGGAAGATGCACAGATGCTTGCTTTCTCTTTCCCAAATCATTGCATAGTTCTTGGTCTATTTTGGTTAAGATGTCACGTATGGAAGACATAAATTACTACTACACGAGCGACCTTGTCCCTTACTCGAATACTTGTTTAACTTATTGAAAATAATTTCAGAGTGAAACTTCCTAAGGTAAACTTTCTTTAATAAGCAGAATAACAAAAAACGTAAAGTATCCCCATCCTAAGGTGGTGACACACCAAGCAAAGAAAGACAGTAAGCTTATGTACACTACACTTCCGTAAAAGCATGTCAATATTATAATTTGTTACTTCTCCAAAAAGAATATGAACTACCAAAAAGCTCATCAATAGTGACTGGTTATTACTTAAAGAGGCATATCAATTATGACTGGTGCCTGCCTCAAGAGGCACACTGCTTATGGTTGGTTAAATAAAGCATATTACTTATTATTCGTTTGTCCCTGGTTACACCATCCTACGATCATCACGTGACTTGACCCCTCTTCCATTCTTGTCACAGTGCATCAGGCACATACATCTTCTTATCACTGTGCATCCTGCACGGCTTGAACTCCCCCATTTTCCCTACTCCAGGTTTGTCACATTGTCCTACCTCTCACAACAGGTGTCTTGTAAAAACTCCGAACCCCTTTCTTGTAACCCTCATTCTTCTCTTAACCTCAGCAGATTTTTCTTATGTAAACATGCTCCAGGCACCCCCACAAGTTTTATGCAATTACTTCTGCTCATTATTCTGCCGTTCTCATCTATGACCCAAGTCTCAAAGATCCACAAATCCTGCATTATCAGCAAAACAGTATGTACAGTATACAATTTCTTCATGCTAATGGCCAAAAACATTGACAGCAATCCCATAATGCCTCCCTCCTACCCTATCTGGTCAATTTCTCATCCACACACATCCCAGTTCTATTATGGCGGATAAGAATTACAGTCATTTAGATTAGCAGATGCTTTTATCAAAAGCGACCTACAATTGAAAAAGCAGGGTCAGTCATTACCTGGAGTAATTGCAGTTAAAGGCCTAACAGTGAAAACACACTGCCAACTGTGGGATTTGAACTGGAGATCTTCCAGTTACAGTTAAAAATTCTTAATCTGCTGAGCCACAAGTGATTATGGTATAGTTATTGACATCATAGCTCACCAGAGAGGTTCCTGGTACAATGGGCGGAGCTTAAATGAGGGCTCCGTCTATAACGTCATAAGCGGGAGAGGGGTGTATCCCTTTTTCTGACTATTTTAGTGTGTTAAGTGTGGCTCGGATACACGTCGTTGTCCTATGCATTCACAGACCTGAACTAAACTCTAAACTCTATTAATTAAACTCTAAAGCCCTGGCAACCGTATGGTTGATTGTATGCGAGCGCGTGAACAAATATTTACTGAAGAACCGTGTTTATTAAAATAACTACTGCTTTATTCTGTCAGAGTTTTAAAATATGTTTTTGATGCTAAATGCTGCTTGCTATAGTTTCTATCTGGACCTACTCCCCGGAGTTAACGGGGCATGCCCGCTAAAATCTCCTAATACCGGATCTCGTTACATTTGTTTACAATCATTATTTTTATTTTGTTTGATGCTTGGTTTATGACATTGTAGAAAATGTAAAAATGCTGTAAACAAGGAATAAAAACCCTGGTTATAATAATTGAGGATAAAATAAATAAAAGTTTAAGGAATATAGCACACAGAAAACAGCTGATCTGCTAACACTGTGAAACAAGGAATAAAATATAAAAAGTTTAAGGAATGAAAGAGTTTAACAGTTATTTCCTTATTTTACAAAAAAAATACATGATTATTTAATATGTTTAATATAAGAAATAGTACCAAAAGCATATTTTAAAAAGCTGGCCAAAGCTCGTCTGATGGTAAAGACAGATTGCTAGCGCCACCCTAAGGGTATACACAACGTGTAAACCCCCCCCCCCAAAAACAGTTGTTATAATTGTCAGTACTGTGAAAACATTACGATTATTTTTTACCAAGAATTTTGCACGATATCAAGCCCGAGTAAGGACCATGTAACAGAGGATTGGAATAGCGGTAAGTTATTGTTCATACTTATTTATCTCTATGAGTTTATTGTTTAAATGTAGCAATAATTGAAACTGTTTATGCTCACAATTGCAGATAACGACGATGACCTGTTATTTTCAGAGATAATTGTGAAGGACCTATACCCCGACAAGTTTGCCATAAGCGGAAAAGAACAGATAGTTTTAACGGTACATGGAACAATATTGGGGGGCAGCATGGTGGTGCAGTGGTTAGCACTGTTGCCTCACACCTCTGGGACCCGGGTTCAAGTCTCCACCTGGGTTACATGTGTGTGGAGTTTGCATGTTCTCCCCGTGTCGTCGTGCTTCCGGGATAGGCTCTGGACCCCCCGTGACCCATTTGGATTAAGCAGGTTGGAAAATGGATGGATGGATGGAACAATATTGCTTACAAC
>JAODKF010000001.1:39801704-39821103 GCA_026779585.1 Mormyrus proboscirostris | reverse complement strand
TTTCACGTGGAATTCCAATGAAATTGATTCATGTTTGTGGCTGTAATGTGACAAAATGTGGAAAAGCTCAAGGGGGCTGAATACTTTTGCAAGCCACTGTACATTGCATAGTAGTGACGCCGACACAAGCTATGCGGCGACCGTGCAGCTTCTGAAAGACCAGTTCGCCACCCCACAGAGTGCGCTGCTATGGTGCTTTCTATTCAGAGGCAGCAGCTCCCGGTGAGTCAGCCCAGCAGTACATCTCTAACCTTAAAGGCTTAGCCAGCTTGTGTAAGTTCGGCGCTTTGATGGAGGAAATGGTCCACGATCAGCTTATTGAACACACAACTAATCCTAAAATATGGGAGATGTTATTACTCAAATCCGATGATCTGAAACTAGCTAGAGCTGTTGCCATCGCGTTCCAAATCATGGCTGAATGCACAGCTAAACTGATGCAGACAGATTCTACACTGAGCCAAGCAGTACATATTAGTGCATCGCTACCACACGAGGCGCCGCAGCAGCTGCTGCTGCCGCCGCCATCCAGCCCAGCCGGGAACATACCGGACTTAACATAAGACCCGGTCATGCATCTTACAAGACAACGGAGGCAGCAACTACGACAACGGCTTCCGTTATGTGGCAACTGTGGCTCAAACTCACATGCCACCAGAGCACAGGACTGCCCAGCTCACGAGCAAACATGCCGTAACTGCGGGAAAAAAAATCACTTTGACCTGTAGCATTTGCCTCTCAAGCCCTCAACCAAACTGAGCACCGGTATTCAGTTAGGGAGCGTGAGGCACTTGCCTGCATCTGGGCATGCGAGAGATGGCACATTTACCTGTATGGTTGCCACTTCACATTGAGGATGGACCACCAGGCCCTGACTACTTTGCTGTCCTCTGCAGGCACTGGCCACAAGCCCCTGAGATTACACTGGTGGTATGATCGTCTACGCCAGTATAACTACACCTTGCAGTTTACACCAGGTCAGGATAATATCGTTGCGGACCTCCTGTCCCAATCAGTTCCTGCCCTGGCCCTACCCACCAGCATGGACCATGGTGAAGGTGAGATCTTGCACATGCTACATACTCCACTTCAGGCCACTATCACCCTACAGGAGCTAAAAGCATCCTCAGAACAGGACCCAGTCCTCTCTCAGCTCTGCACCTACACTCGAGAGGGATAGCCAAAGGAAGTGCCAGAGGAGGTGCTAGCCTTTTCTCATGTCAAGCAGAAGCTCTCATGCTGGAATGACTCATGTGTAGCACGTGGCTTTTGCATTTTGGTCTCGGATACCCTACGTGCGTGTGTGCTGGCCATGGCACATGAGGGCCACCTGGGCATAGTGAAGCTTAAACAGCATTGCCGGAACCTGGTGTGGTGGCTAGGCATAAATAAAGACATGGAGGCCCTGGTTAAGGACTGCCCAGCATGCCTGGTGAGCGGAAAGTCTGACCGTCAACCTCCCCCACCCTTGCAACTCCTGGCCTGGCCCTCCCAGTCTTGGGAACACCTGCAACTAGACATATGTGGTGAGTTCCACGTTGCCCCAAACCACCACCGTTTTTTGATCGTGGTTTACGATCTACACTCAAAATGGCCTGAAATGACCAGTACTGGCTCGGTCACCTCCCGGGTCATCATGGACTTCCTCGAGTCTCTCTTCTCATGCTGGGGCCTTCCACGGACCATCACCACGGACAATGGTCCACAGTTTGTGTCCGCAGAATTTGGTTCATACCTGGAGAACAGGGGAATTTGACATATCCGCACAGCTCTGTAAATGGTAAATGGTATGCTGGGTAGGGAGCTGAACCTGCCACTCGACAGGCTCCACCCCACTGCAGTCCGGCATGCCCCCTCACTAGTCAAAGCTGCAGACTTCCATCATCAGTTAAAGATGAAACGGTGGTTTGATAAAAGAAGGAAGGTCAGGACGTCGGATTTTGCTGTGGCAGACTGGGTGAGAGCCTGCCACCTGCACAGAAGGAACAAGATGGCATCATTTTGGTCCACCCCACGGAATGTTGTCCGCCGTTTGGGCCCGGCCACATACCTTCTTGATGATGCCACTCGCTGGCACGCCAGCTATCTCCATAAGGTGGCTAGGCCTCTTGCCTCATCAACCAAGGTTAAGAGGGACATGCTCCACACCACACCCAGAGTTTGGCAGGAGGCCCCCATACCTCAGACAGTATGGCAGCCCTTAGACACTCCCTCATCACCGCAACCAGTGCCTCCATCACCATCAGCACTGCCCCTAGTTCCAACCTGCCCACCACGGTTAGCATCACCCTCGGTTGTGTGCTCCCCAAGGCCAGCGCGCACAAGGGCACGGCCAGAGTACTTAAAGGACTTTGTGTCTTCTTTTCACGTTTGAAGCCCAGAGGGGGGAAAATGTTATGTCCGTTTGGGACGAACTGTTCTGTGATTGGTAGATAATGCCTGATCGTGGTGAGGGGTGAGTGGAGAGTTTGTTCGAGAGAGAGAGTATGTTTCCGGTTATTAAAAAGAGACTTTGCTTAGCTGAATCCCCGCGTCCAGCGTCTTCCTAAGTGTACAACAGGCACTACACCCCTTGAACCCTCACTTGGACTCCTTGGAGATAATTACATGAAACCACTTTTAAATCTATATGGACTGAAATTAATGTCAATGTAAATGCAGTTTCATGCTCCCCGGTCGCCCAGAGGAGGATGGGGTCCTCTTCCGAGTCTTGGTTCCTCTCAAGGTTTCTTCCTGCTAGAGGGAGTTTTTCTGTGCCACTGTCACATACTGTAAGGTTTGCTTGGTGGGGTTTGGGCCGGTTATATGTAAAGTGCTTTGTGACAATGACTGTTGTTAAAAGCGCTATATAAATAAAATTGAATTGTATTGAATACGAAATGAGTAGTATTATATTGTTGGAAAAAATACAATAATTTGTTTTGCAGAAATGCCTTTCTGCATCTGACAGGTTGTTACCTGCATGCTTTCTTTTCAGCAAAGTTCTAGGAGCTCTGGGGCTCTGTCACCCTCTAGTGCTGCAGGTACAGCCGAGTGGACATCAACCATCAACTATGTAGGCCTTCCCAGAAAACAAGTTTGCAGACAGCCATCCTGCTAAATCTAACCTATAACCCCCCCCACCCAAAAACAGTAACAATCTAAATGACTTTTGCAACAAATAAACCAAGTATTAACATTTCACTTTTATGAATAGCCTGGTAACTTCTATTTTGATATTCATCTTCCAAAATGCTAAAATTACAATAGGATGCATGTACTTTTCAGATTTGTGTTTTATGGTCTTTAATATGGCTGTTTTGTAGCATTACAAGACATTATGCATAGTTACCTATATGAGAATCCTAGCAAACCGTACATGATCCTAGCTCTGCCTTGTGAAATTTGAAAAACACCTAACATGCCATTCAGAAGATAAACAATAAACAACAGAATTAGTCTGGGATACATTTGCTTGCATTTCTTTCTATCATTTGATATTTTTCGTGACTTGTTATCGTACATCAACAGTAACATCACATGTTAATTAAACATATTATGCAGTAGGGACGACAATTTTGTGCAGCACACATCACAAACCACAAAAGAATGACGTTCAGAAATAATTAATTGCAGATTTCATAAATGATTTTACCAAGATATTTCGGCAGTCAGACATCAGTCAGTCCGTTCTCTCAGTATTCAGCAAACATAGCCAGTCATACTGATAAGGATGCAATGATGATCCAGCGTAATATCTGAGTAATGATTCATTAATGTCCTTGAGAGAGACATAAGTTATTGCTGCTGGTACCAAAGAGTGTGTTTATTTATTCATGCTTGAAATGTGTTGCCATGGTGACTTCTTGAGAAACTCTATAAAAATTAAGTTCAGTACAAGCATGAAAAATTGTAAATGGTATTGTATGTAAATATTTTGTTAATAATAATTAAAGTTATTGTCTGATTATTGTAACACAAGATAGAGAGAGAAACCCTTTGCAAGAATAATAAATTAGTGATAACTCTGTCTACTGAAATAACATGTATCTAATGATTTATGCTATACAAACTTATGGCCATATATATTGTGGAATATGTAAATTAATGTGATATACGTTTTGCTTTATTATTTAATTTATATGTTGCAAATATTTCAGTCTCTGCCCTACAAAGCTCCAGCTCAGTCTAAAAACATGTCTGTAATTGGTGAACTGTGTCTGAAATTGTTTCATAATTTGTGAATGTGTGTGAGTGTGATGGACTGGCATCCAATCCAACGTCTCCCTAACCTTATACCCTGTCCTTCTTGGGTTAAGCTCCAGGCTCACTTCATACTTTACTGGATAAGTGATATGGAGAATACATTACCTACTTTTATACATAGTAGTACCTCAAAGGCTGCAGGTTTTGTTCCTGCCCTTTTCTGTAACTGTAAATGTTTAACAATATAAACATTATAAAATAGAAACGAAGTCGACATTATGATACCACTAATACAGTTATTCTGCTGTTCCATTATTATTTTTATATGCATTTGTTTTGTCTTGCCAGAGTATCCGTTAAGTATTTTGAATCAGGATGTGGTAATACTCCATTATTAATAAAATCAAAGTGTGTGAGGAATGAAGCTTGCTTTTTGCATGTCAGCGGTATAAATGTCATCTTTTTACTAAGAGGAAAAACCATTGTGTGCAGTGCAAGTGTCCTTTGTTTGGGTTGATGATTTCAGAACTTGGATAAGGCATGACATGGATGATAGTCTCAGATATTGGTAGTTGGATGAAAGTTCCGGTCGTGTCCATCGATTCATGGAACAGTCTAATTTATTATATACACTTGGGCTGGCTTTTATTCGGTGTCCTCATTGAAATTCACTTAAAGAAACTGCTGACTTCCTGAGATGTGCCAGTTTCTAGTGTATCTACTTCTAAGCAATGATTCAAGGACATTCAGAAAATTCTGTAGCTGTTTGGCTTATAACATAACTTTATATAATCAAACTGATATTGATATCATTGTTATTTATTTCTCCATTCCTCCATTCATCTGTCTGTTTATTAGTTGCAATGGTATGTTTCCATCTATTTTTGTTGATCTGTTCCTTTGCTCAAAACACATTTCATAGATTCAATGAGAGTCTGTGTTGGTTATTACTGGATTTTCAGAATTGCATTGGGTACTGATTTTCTTCTTATTAGGGCATCCCACAAAATCCAATACTGGCTCTAGTGAAAAAAATTATTATCACAAATATATGGACGTGCAAATACATACTTATTTATAGTGTCTATACACAGGTTCATTATTACCTTCATCATTTCATGGCAAACCATATTTAACAATTCAGCACCTAAATTTTAGGCTCCCATGGTCTGGAATACAAAAATTGAAATAATTATCATTAAGATATGTATGCTAAGTAGATATTTTTTTGTGATATGGATATTTTCTTTAATTTTCTTTAATTATTTTCTTTAATATTCCCTGCAAGTAAGATGTATACTACAATAAAAGAGGTATACTATAATACGTACTCCAAAAAGATTCGATTTAATGAACTTATTATTTATATCTCTATTACTTATTGTACTTTATAATGTTTTTACATTATTCTCACTAATAGCACCCAGTATTGCTTAGTCTTTATTGTTGCCTGTTGAACTAGTCTAATTTACCTAGAATAATGAGTTTCTCCTGCAATGATTCACCCAAATTTTTGACTCTTTTCTGATTGATAGCGTTTTGAATGACTAATTAATTACCAATATTCGTACCTCAGAGGCTGTTGCCTACCCTTAATTAATGCTCTAGATCTGATCCTCTTATAGCTATCATGAAACAAGAATTTCTTCAGTTGCAGATACAGTAAGTGCCAGCCACTTGAACCCTCACCTGGAGATTTGCTGGTTAACATATAGCTACTTTCATAGTAGTCGCTTCAAATAGAAGCTGTTAGAGATTATGACATGTCACTACAATTACCTTCTGTTGCATTGTTTTATAATACCAGTTTTGTTGAACTGAGCTCTGTGGACTTCACCCTTTTTGATTTTGCTTTTATACTGCACTGCTTCTTGTGAACTTTCATCATACATCCCTTCCATTTCTGGAGGGAAACCACTTGGCAGAGACATTTAAACCTTTCCCATTAAGTACGTAATCTAAAAAAGTGGATTTTAAATAGATGACAATTCCCCCCCCCCCCTTCAAATGTCTGACTTTATGGACAACTTGTACTTACGAATTGTGATGTCCGTGCGCAGGGTGAGGAAGCAGGGAGCGGAGAATCAAGGTCAGGCAGATAGATCTCCAAAGAACAGGGTTTAATGCGGACAAAGCACATCAACACTTCATAACACTTCAATGACCGGACTTGGGTAAACTGACTTGAATGCAGACTAAATACACATGTCTATGGGATGGAAATACAGAACAGCTGAGGACAATCAGGAATTCACATGAGGTAATGAGGGGGGCGTGGCACACAGGAAGATTGGACAAGCAGGTCATGACACGAATGCAGTGCCATCAAGCCAATTTAAACTTTGGGTTAAATGCAATGGTTCATAATAATGATCACACACACTACTAGACACTCTTGAAAACACTGTGCAGCTTCAACAGTTTATTGGCTTGAGGTACAATATGTAGTTACTTTTTTATTACAATATATTTATTATTATGACAATGTACAGTATTATTATTTTTCTGTCTCATGAATTGGACATAAAGGCAGACTAAATGAAAAGGAGAATTAAAGGAAGAGGAAGATAAAAATGGAAAATTTTGAAATTTTCTTTTTTTATGGCGGGGGGGGCAGTAGATGATGTAATGGTAAGAAATAAATAAACCTGTGACCATCTGCAAAGTTCATTTGAGGAAAGGAGCTGGAATGACCCCACAATCTTGTACTGGAAAAGAGGTAGGAAGATGAACAAGGTGACTCACATGAAGTAATTATGTAGACTTCATATGTAGTCACATAGCAGTGAATTATGTACAGAGCCCTCCACAATTATTGGCACCCCTTGTAAAGATTTGTAAAAAGGGTTAGAAAAAATTCAACTTTAAGTGAAGCAGCTTCATGTGATACTGAAAAATTGAGAAAAAAATCAACCTTTTATTAACATAAATTTATTCCAAGAAAAAAACAATCCTTCATCAAGAAATAATTATATTTAAAAAAAACATGTACCACGATTATTCGCACTCCTGGAAATTATAGTGAACACAATGCAACTGAAGTATGTCTGAAGGGCATTTGTATAATTGTACAGTTGATTGGAGTGAATAGGAACATTCAAGCTGTAATCCATGACTTCCTGGTTAACAGGGATAGGAGCATAAGGTGACACAAAGCCAAAATTTCACATCAACATGGGAAAGATAAGAGCACATACAAACTAAATGAGGGAGAAGTGTGTTGACCTTTATAAGTCAGGGAATAGGTATTAAAATAGCTAGTCATCTTAAATTCCCATTTCTATTGTTAGGCCAATAACAAAAAAAGTGGATAACAACTGGAACTGTTACAAACCTGCCCGGAAGAGGACCCAAGTATATTTTTCCCCCGCAGTGAGGAGGATCATAAGGGAGGCAAAAAAATCCCCAAGGATGACTGTTGGTGTATTAAAAGACCAAGAAAAATCTTGGGGATATCACGTCTCTAAATAAATCAGACGCCCACTTCATGCTAACAGATTATTTGAAAGGTATGCCAGAAAAGCTTTTTTTGTCAGTTAAACACAAACTTAAACACCTGAAGTTTGTGAAACACTACTACAACTTAATTTAAACCAAATTAAATGGTCAGATGAATCAAAAATTGATCTTTTTGGCAATAAACATAAGGTACATAGGTTTGGCATATTATATTATTATATCCTTTATTTAACCAGGAGAAGCCCATTGAGATTAAAAATCTCTTTTGCAAGGGAGACCTGGCCAAGATAGGCAGCATAAAAAGAAGGATGGCTATAATGAAATGAACCTTATCCCAAATGCAAAGTATGGTGGCGGTTCTGTAATGTTGTGGGGCTGTTGGCCCTGGAAACCTGATGAGGGTACATGGCATTATGGACTCCATCAAATACCAGGACATTTTAAATCAAAATTCGGTTGCCTCTGCCAGGAAACAAAAACTGGCCATCATTAAATCTTCCAGCTGTACAGTGATCCAAAGCAAATGCCCAAATCAACACAAAAATGGTTAGCTGACCACAGAATCAAAGCTTCTGCCATGGCCATCTCAGTCCCCTGACCTGAACCCCACTGAAAACCTGTGGGCTGAGCTGAATAGAAGAGTGCACAAGAGAGAGCCTAGGACCCTGGGTGATCTTGAGAGATTCTGTAAAGAGGAATGGACTCAGATGCCCTGCTAGGTATTTTCCAACCTTATAAAATCTTACCGGAGAAGAGTGCTGTTGTACTGGCATAGGGAGGTTGTACAAAGTATTAAAAGCAGAACAAACAAAGTTTGAAAAAACATAAAGAGTTGCACATTTAAGCCAATGTTCATAAATTACATCATAAGTTACAAATGAAAAAAAATATACTTTGTCATGCATAATATCTTCTACATCTGGTATATATTATGATTCTGCATCATTAGCAATGTGTGCTCTGACTTTAAAATGGTGCTACTCTGGCCCTGCTCAGTGCTATAATTTAATGCTTAATAATAATAATAATAATAATAATAATAATAATACATTTTATTTTCAGTGCCTTTCAAAACACCCAAGGTCACTTTACATAGCAATATACAAAATAGATAATGAAATGTAATAAAATTTAACTTACACAAAACTAAAAATTACACAATTAAAATGCACAAAAGTATTAATTAAACTGCATATGCCAACCTGAACAAATGAGTTTTTAAACGTGATTTATATGTGCTAATGGAATCAATCTTGCGGATGTCTGATGGGAGACAGTTCCACAGATAGGCTGCAGAGTAACTAAAAGCTCTACCTCCCATTGTAGTCAGACGAGTGTATGGAACTAAAGGTGGCAATACAGTAATGTCAATATCTCTTTAGGGACGAAAGGCTGTCCTTCAACCTAGAGATTGGATTTTTTTGCCTCTAATGCTTAAGATCAGTTTTATTTGCATTAACCAAAATTACTTTCTGTTTCGAAAAGGTGAGAAGACTGAAGTTGGGATGGTAAAGTGATGTATGAGAGCCCACTAGATTATTCAATATGCGTCTTTATTTCCTCTGCCCTGGTGTTCTTTATTGCCACTTTGGACTTTGGTTTATTCCACTGTATTCATTTAAAAATTGTAAATATAGTACATGGGGTGCATAATTCTTTGCATTATGCTTGCTTAACAGCATTTTCAACTTGCATTTTCCTATTTAAGATGTTAAAGCTGTATCGAAATGGTGTGACACAGACCCAGAGCTGGGAACTATGACCAGGCAGGCTACAAGATCCAACCTCCTGTCCAGAAGCACCATGACTGTTGCCCTGGGTAACGCACCTTGACCTGCTCTGAATAAGAATTAAATACCGCAGCCTCTGGCTACAAACATTTTGAACTTTTGAGTTTTCTTTAATACAAATATGAAAAATATAATGCATAATACAAAACATGAACTATTGCAGTACAAACAGATAAAACTGTCCGAATGCAGATATTTTAAAATATGCCCTCTGCTGGTTCCTAGAGGATGAACTCCCCCTTTTAGTTCCTCCCCCAATATTTATTCCTTCTAGGGAGATTTTCCTTGCTATTGTTGCTTCTGGCTTGCTCACTGGGGGCTTTGGGTGGGGATAATGTAAAACACTTTAAGACAATGTGATATGAAAATGCACAATACAAATAAAATTTAATTGAATTGAAGACAACCATATACATACCTTTAGTTAAAATGCAGGGGGCACCAGCTTTCCGATGGTTTTATCACATTTTTGATAAAACTGATTTACACCTACAGTTCACAATTTTTTACATTCGTTAGTTGTTTGAAACTATTTTGTGTGCTCTTATTTTATCTTATTTAAAAATTGGAAGCACACTCAAGATAATGACTGTTGCAATGTTTCACTCTTTATTGACTATTTATGCAACAAAAGAATTATCAAAATGAAAAATAAAGTTGCCATAAATAGAAAAGATGGTGATTATGCACATTCAGGATTATGAACATTCTCTATGGCAATTAGGGTGGAGTGGTGGCTTTCAAGCTAGGGATCTGTGCCAACTGGAAGGTTGCTGGCCCAGAGTGATAAATGCCCAGAGTGATTCTACTCTATTGGGCCCTAGAGTAAGGCCCTTAACCTGCAATTGCTTTGTCCTGGGTATGACGTTAATTTACATCCAGTCCTATAAGGAGGTCCTTCAATTTACAGGGGAAAATTCTTGGGGGTTGGTGGCAAGATTGGCACTACAGCCACTGACAAAAACTCCCACTGGTCCATTTGGACTGGTTTGGTGCTGAGATAGAGCCTGCTGCATGGCTACACTCCCTGAGGTGGCTTGTTGTGTGGTTCATGCTCCTTACCTCGATGGCAATTAAAACAACATCCAAATGTATTAAGGTCTTATAGAAACCTTTCAATACTCAGGACTTCCATTAGAGGCAAGTTTGCCTTATCATGGTTAAGGATTCCGTCCTCGGCAAAATGTAGTTCTGTGTCTGCTATGACTTTGCATGTGACATGATCGCTTCATGTTGCTGGTTCCATGTGTCACGACTCAGGGAGAAACGGAGCAAGGAAACTGGAGTCCAAAATCTAGGTACGCGGAGTTTATTAAGAAACACAGGACATCCAAGCACATGCAACATTAATGACTGGAGAAACAAACTGAAATGCAGACTAAATACATTGAACTCATCACAGCAACAGGAAACTGCTGGTGAACACAGGGAATCCAAACGGGGTAGATGAGGGGGCGTGGCACACGGGAGGAAAAGATGAGCGGGACATGACACCATGTCCATTATGCTCCGTCAGGCTGTCTGTGCTGCTGTGAAACACCAAGTATGCCATGTATCTAATTATGTCAAAGAATCAACTTTAAATCAGGGCCATTTAATAAAACTGTCAACAACATAGCCACATTGCCACTGCAGTTTTTATGTCAGTGGTTAAGTTTGGTAATAATTTTTTCACTTAAGGTTTCACTTCAGTTTCTGACTTCTTAGCAGAGAATGTTATGTATCATGAATTGCACTGTCCCTGAGTATTATCTCAGTAGTTGGCATTATCCATGTTGTTTGGCGGATCATTTCAAAAGAAGACATATTTATTACACTATTAAAAGTGTTACAAAAGGCCTAGTACTTATTTATAGTTGATTGTGTGTTCTAATGAAATTTAAAAATAATATCCCATAATTATTTTGGGCAAAATGAAACAAGATTTGACCATAGATCTCTCATTTTATCACTTCATGATAGACCAGATGGTGTCTCAACACAAATTATAAAAAGTGGTTCTTCTTTCATCTCTGGTAACGAAGTGAAGAGATAGTTCAATAGAGAGGACAAGAAGTGGAATGGAGAAAATAGAAAGTAACTATTTGCAAAGGATCTGAATAATGTCTTATGCAATCAACCAGGGGCTGGGATTGATGGAGGTTCAGCAGAAGGTCCAGATGGACATTAGCCACTTTACTATGGTCTTGATTGTTTAGGCATCTGGAAAAAAAATAATAACTATTCACTAAAGTGTTGTTCGCTATTCTCCACAGTGTTATACTAAAAAATATAGTAAGGATAACATTACCCAAACTGATTACAGTATTTATAGTTTAATCTTACAATGACTACAGTTATAATTCTTGAAATAATATCCCCTTTTCTCAGAGTATTACATATGGTCCTCAAAACACTAAGCACTATTCCCAAAATCCCACAAATTGAGCAGAAAATGCAAATGCTAATGCTGCATCCAAAACCCAGCAACAAACCTAGACATCAAATATGCGCATGAAAACAATGAGCTACAGATCCCATAATATGAATAGCTACTAATCCGCCATTAACACAGTGGTGGAATGGGCCCTAATGAGGGTGTGTAAGGGATATGCAAATGCCTGTTAAACTGTGAACACACTCATATGCCTTCGCCTTCTCATTTCTTGATGAACAAATATTTATCTAATCTTTTCATGGATGTTACGTCAAAATACAAAAGAAAAGAAGAATAGCAGGTTTGACTTCTTGAATAAAATGCTGTATTTAGGTAAAATAAGGGAAAGAAAAAATATTTATATATTGAGTATGAAATATATTGTAGTGCTGGCAGGATTTGCATGTCCCAGGATGCCCCGCGAGTGACTATAAATAGTGCCTTGAAGTGTTGTTGTGTTATTGCCAATACTTGTTGTATTATTTTATTGTCACTTGTGTGTCTGCCCGTGTCTCATGTGAACCCCGGCTGATCCTCATGTGTCTTTAGCATTGTATAAATAACTCACTGTGTGTGTACCATATGGTTCAGGATCCAGCCTCCCTGTTTTCCACCATTATATTTAGTGTCAGTGCATGTTAAGCACCCATGTAAGTCCTATTATAGGCTATTATGAAACAGCTTGCTCTTCCCCACAAACAATCCTCTTTGTCATTTGCTGCCTCCATGATGTCTCAGTGCTATAATACACACACACACGCACACACACACACACATAGAATATATATATTATATGGACAAAAGTATTGAGATCCCCTTCTAAATCCATAGGCATCAATATGGAGTTGGTTCCCTTTAGAAGTTATAACAGCTGCCAATCTTTTTTTTGGGAATGCTTTTCACAATACTTTGGTGTTTGTCTGTGGGAATTTTTACCCATTTATTCCAGTGGTATCACAGCATGAATGATTTTTCTTCTCTCATTCATCATTAATCACACTGGGTCAGACTACATTAGTTCATCAATCTTTCCATTGCCTGCAAATAGCATGGAAAGTGGCATGTCTACTTTTTGGTCTCACTGAATATCAATGGTCCTGGTTTCAGGTTTGAAAGAATTCCTTTGGTCAATCAGTCAAGCACTTGGTTAATGAGATCTATAATATATCAGCACGGCGATCATATGGGAGAGATGATGGACCTGAACCATGTCATGAAACAATTTTAAAATTAACATTAATGAATAAATACAGTTCTACTAGATTAAGCAGCAGCAACACCAGTAGTGTATTATTCAGGGAAGGAAAATGACCACAGTTTTGTAAGATAAACTTTGGGGCAGCCACAGAGGATTAAAATGTGCTCAGTACACTTCAGAATGTCATTCTTAATAATGAGATAGAAATGACATCCAGCAGTTTGTTTTAGGATTATCATTTTTTATATTTATTACAAGCATTACAGCTTCTATTAATAATGGCAATGCGTATTTAAAAACTGTTTGCCTGACATTTTTATTCAGTTTGCTTTTTCAATAGTGTATACAGTTGTACGCTATCATTCATTTTTATTGCTGATATGCTGTATGAAACAATTATTAACTACATCACTTACCAGTAATGGGAGGTATTATTCTTGTTTTAATTACAGCATAACCGTTTTGTTATTGTGTCAAAAATAATGTATGCCAAAAAATTTGGAAAATATTAATACTTGTGGTATTGTAAGTGAACAGAAAGACACTGCAGCATTTATATATTTATGCTGATCCATCAAGGGTGCTTCTCTGCCTTGTCCTCTGTCCTGGGTTTCTAGGGTAGGTTCCAGGTCCACTGTGATTCTATACCGGAGAAATAGTATGCATGATGGATTGATATACATTACAGGCTATTTCAAGCAAAAAAGAGGGTACTCCATTCCTTATTGTGCAGTACAAAATGTAAAAGTACTATGAGTAAAAAAACAGATAAGATCTGTTTTACACATTATCCACCGCAGTGTGGGTGAACTTAAACAAGTGAAGCAGATATAAAACTCTGAGAGACTTCAATACATCCCAAGCCCCAAGGGAGAGATTTAATCCCCATGCCCCCTCTCCATCCTCTAGAGGGTGGACTGGATCACATTAAAAGAAAATGGAGGTGGGAACCGAGTTTCAGTATTCAGTCGACTGAAGTTCAATGTACTGTATGAATAAACCTCAAATAAACACAGCATCAACATTTAGCCTAATAAATGTAATGAAAATGAATAGTGATATCGAGTACTGATATATGTGTATGTAGACACAGCATTCACTGGGGATCCACTAGCTATAACATTGTAAAGTTTGAGTCCTGCAGTTTGATACAATTGTATAATTATTGATATTTCAAATGTTTTAGCAGGGCGGCATGGTGGTGCAGTGGCTAGCACTGTTGCCTCACACCTCTGGGGCCTGGGTTCGAGTCTCTGCCTGGGTTACATGTGTGTGGAGTTTGCATGTTCTCCCCGTGTCGTCGTGGGTTTCCTCTGGGTACTCCAGTTTCCCCCCACAGTCCAAAGACATGCTGAGGCTGATTGGAGTTGATAAATTGCCCATAGGAGTGCGTGTGTATGACTGGTGTGTGAGTGTGCCCTGCGATGGGCTGGCCCCCTGTCCAGGGTTGTTCCCTGCCTTGTGCTCGTTGCTTCTGGGATAGGCTCCGGACCCCCCGCGACCCAATAGGATTAAGCGGGTTGGAAAATGGATGGATGGATGTTTTAGCAACAACTGAAATGCTGCACAAGAAAGGAAGGGACAAGAAAAGATGGGACAACAACACTGAACCATCATGAAACTTTTCAGTTTGTAGGGAACCGTCCACTGGCCCAATGACGGAATCTAATTGGACAGCCGAAGACTTGAATAGCATGTAGGTCCTTCTGAGCGCTCCTGCAAAGTTACTTACCCTTTTAGATAAATCTGAATTATATCTGACAATTTAATTAAAGACTTTTTAGGATGTTGCAGATGCAGTGTTACTTTATTCTGTTTGTTTATTCTTACAAACAATAGTACAAGAGGTGTCCCCAATGCCAAGGACAAAACAGGCGGTGATGGTGCTGCTGTGCCAAGCACATCTTTGGGCACTGCTTGCACACATTCCAATGCCTCAGAAACCGGCAGGTAACCATCCGGCTGAGCTACAGACACAAAAATAAATCATGAATGCTGTAAGATGTTACCAATGATTTAAAACATGTAAATGATACGCTGTGTGATACTGAAGTTGTAACACTGTTCCATTTGGCAGAAAATTTGGTGGCTCAGGGTCAGGTTCATCTTCCCTAAGCTCTTCAGATACCGGCAAGTCATGATTTTGCACCAGATTATGCAACATGCGTGTACAATGCAACACAATTTTTGCGGACTGTATGTATAGCAGCACCCTACCAGTCTTGTTCAGGCAGTGCCAACAGCCTTAAAGCTGTCCTACAGTGCGCTCCACTACCGCCCGAGCCTGAGAATGGGGGTCAGCATTATAACGCCGCTCCTGTTCATTCTGTGGGTTTGCGAGCAGTGTGAGAAGCCACGACTTCAGTGGGTAAACACTGTCCATAAGGAGTTGTCAAATGGTTAGATCAAACAAAGCTTACAGTATTGGGCCAAATTATAAAATGGGAAAAATCTTCTTGCCGAGCAGCCAGCCATTACATACCACCCCATTTTCAATCTGAGAATGAACAAATCATGGGTTGAACCAGGTCATCTAGCCGCAACATTAATGTAGGGGCGTCAGAAGCATTTTAAATGTGTGTGTGTGCGTGTGTGCGTGTGTGCATGTGGGGGGGGGGGGGGGGCGCACAAAAAACAAATAATTTATTTTAAATTTGGGGGGAACCAAAAAAAAAAATATTAATTTAATGATTTAATGGCAGCGACGCCCATGCATTAATGATGCGCGTGTTCGAATCGCACATGATTTGTACATTAATAAAGTGAAAGTGCTTTCTATTTACGTAAGCAAATTCATTCTCTGAAGGTGCCTTTATTACATTACATTGGGAAAACCGGACATGTTTGCCTGTTCAACCGCAGTGTAAGGAAATTTCATATATCTGGGTGACAAGCAGATTATGCCGTCCCATATAGCTGGCATGGCGCGACTTGGTGTTGACTGAGAAATCTGAATCGACTTAGAAGCCAGTCATCACCATGGGCCAAAAAAATCACTATGATCCCTGAATACACGCTCTCTTCTAATTCTTCCATAAGCTATGTCTTCCAATAACACAAGAGCTGCCATGGTAGTTGTAATAGTTTGATCATTTTCTGCACTGTTTTATTGTTACAAATTGATTAAAAATCAGGTGCTGTCCATTTGTAAGCAACATACAATTAATGTCGGTATATTGGATAAAGTCAGCATCATGATTGTGAGTTTAAAAAGGGAAACCACAGTAGCAATGACTTGCACTGAGTACTGTCCATTTACAAAACCGAGCAGAAACGTGTGCATGCCATGTCTGGAGCTGCCGTGAGAGTGTGTGTAGCGGTACACTAAGTTTTGTTTTCATACATCTCGATGTGTGCATGGAAAGGATGTATATTTTCGGGCGTAGGCACCATTTGTACATGAGGCCCCTGGTGATTTAGGTCCAGTCTTGTCGGAGTCGGTGGACCTTTGGCTTAGGACACTGGGTGGAACATTTCAGGCTTGTCAGGGCTCAGACTGGCAGGGCCTGCTAGGCCTGTTACCATACAAGTATTAAAAAATACATTAATTCAAGAAATTATCTGATAGATAATTTACCATGCAAAACTTTCACTCTACACTGTCACAAAAAAAGAGCATCAATTTCTCCCTTCAATGGTTTGACAATCACACTACCAGCTGTAGGTGCATTTTAGGCTAATTTAAAGTACAGAAATGGTACAAACAACATTATTGCAAGCCCAATGGTACAAAAATGTTCCTCATAGTTGATTTGTAGTCTGTACCTTAAAAGGTGAAATTACCATGTGTTGGGAAAGCTCCTTTTAAACAGTAGTTTTTAAATAAAGTAGTTAGCTACAGCAAGAACACATCACTGTAAGCTATATGAGATGGTGGAGTGGACATCATTACATCTTAGAAGGAAAATTCATTGCTTGGTTTTTATTGCAAAAGCTTTAATGGGCAAATTACCCAATAATAGCCAATCTGCTTACCAAATAAACATAGACGGTGGACAACTGTCACCGATGTGCAAATAGTGTTCAATTAAGAAAATTAATCTCAATATTAAAATAACTATATGTACCATATGATTCGTAGAGGCAAAGAGTCAAAAACAGGAAACTGTGATCAATAAAATTGAAATACATGCAAAAAAAAAACAATAAACACTGGAATAGTACGCAAAAACGCAGCGATCTCAAATAAGTGAAATCTGTGCAAGAAACAAATGTTTACCAAGGTAGTTAAATATTGGCTTCCACTTGTACTTTCTGAACGAAACCGGAAATAAAAATGAACAAGGTTAGTTTTCAAAACTTTTCTTCTCTATCCAAGAATTCCAAAACTTATCCAGGGCCTGGAAAAATAATTCAAAAATTCCAAAACTATTCCAGGTTTTCCATGACCGCAGGTACCCTGGTTTTAGTTTGTGTTCATATTCGTGTTTATGTACCCTCCTTGGATTGCCACCTTATCGTGGTGGAGGGGTTTGTGTGCCTCAGTGACCCTGGGGGCTATGTTGCCGGGGGCAATAGCCCCTGGTAGGGTCTCCCAAGGCAAAAAGCTCCCAGGGGAGGGGCCAGACAAAGAGCAATCCAAAAGAGCCCTATGACAAGTAATAATACCAAAGTCTCGTTTCCCTCGCACAGACTAGGGTCACTGGGGCCCCACCCTGGAGCCAGGTCTGGGGGAGGGGCCTGTTGGCGAGCGCCTGGTGGCTGGGCCTTGGCCCGTGGGGCCCAGCTGGGCATAGCCCGAAAGAAGCACGCAGAACTGTTCCCAGGTGGGCCCACCACCCGCAAGGGGAATGTCAGGGGTTCCGTGCAATGTGGATTGGGTGGCGGCCAGGGGAGGCCCTGGCGGTCCGATCCCCGGCTGACAAAACGGGCTTTCGGGACATGGAATGTCACCTCTCTGGTGGGGAAAGAGCCTGAGCTTGTGTGTGAGGTTGAGAGATACCGACTAGATATAGTTGGGCTCACCTCAACGCATAGCTTGGGTTCTGGAACCAATCTCCTGGAGAGGGGCTGGTCGTTTTTTTCTTCTGGAATTGCAGCGGGTGAGCAACGCTAGGCTGGGGTGGAGCCCCACAGCTCGGTGCTTTAACATCGGAGTTTACCCCGGGGAACGAGAGGGCTGCTTCCCTGCGCCTTCGGGTCGGGGATAGGTCTCTGACGGTCATCTGCACTTATGCGCCGAATGTTCAGAGTACCCAACCTTCTTGGATTGCCTTAGTGGTATGGCATGCCACGAGGGGATTCCATCATTCTGCTGGAGGACTTCAACGCTCACGTGGGCAATGACAGTGTGACCTGGAAGGGGGTGATTGGGAGGAATGGCCTCCCTGATCTGAACCCGAGTGGTTTTTGTTATTGGACTTCTGTGCAATGCATGGTTTGTCTATAACAAACACCATGTTCGAGCATAAGGGGTATGAACATGGTCGATGAGCAATTTTATAATCATATCATCTGAACTGCGGCCTTCTGTCTTGGACACTCGGGTAAAGAGAGGGACAGAGCTGTCAACTGATCACCACCTGGTGGTGAGTTGGTTCAGGTGGCAGGGGAGGAGGCCGGTCAGACCTGGTAGGCCCAAGTGTATAGTGAGGGTCTGCTGGGAACGTCTGGCAGAGGCTCCTGTTTGCCGGAGCTTTAACTCGCACCTCCGGCAGAATTCCAACTACACGCCGGGGGAGGTTGGGGACATTGAGTCTGAATGGACACTGTTCCGGACCTCCATTGTGGAAGCGGCCGTACAGAACTGTGGCTGCAGGGTGGTCGATACCAGTCGTGGCGGTAACCCCTGTACCCGATGGTGGACACCAGAGGTGAGGGGGGCTGTCAAGCTGAAGAAGGAGGAGAATTATTAGCCCGGGGGTCTCCGGAAGCAGCTGACGGGTACCGGCAGGCCAAGCGGAATGGTTGCAGAAGCAAAAACCCGGGTGTGGGAAGTGTTCGGTGAGGCCATGGAAAGTGACTTTCGATCGGCCTCAAAAAGCAAACCATCCGAAATATCTGGTGGGGGAAGCAGCTCCTTGTTCCTACTGTTTATAGTGGGGAGGGGACGCTGTTGACTTCACCCGGAGGTGGAAGGAATACTTTGAGGACCTCCTCAACCCTGCCTCAGATACATTTACGCACACTGCCTTTGAGACTTCTGAGGGCACAGGGCCTCGGGATACTGGGGGGGGCTTGCCTATCACTGGGGCTGAGGTGGCCAGGGTTGTTCGTGAGCTGCGCGGTGGCTGGGCCCCAGAGGTGGACGAGATCCACCCAGAGTACCTGAAGCCTCTGGATGTTGTGGGGCTGTCGTGGCTGACACGCCTTCTCAACAGTGCGTGGAGGTCAGGGACAGTGCCACTGGAT
>JAODKF010000001.1:39735663-39761303 GCA_026779585.1 Mormyrus proboscirostris | reverse complement strand
ACAATTAATTAAATTTTAATTAATGTCAAACATATTGGTGGAGATATTAAAATTACCTGAGCTAATAATTCCTACAGTGTAAACAAGAAAAAATCCAGATGCATAAAACTGTGCGTAAGCACAGATCGACACACATTCCCTTTATACAGTACATCCCAATTAGCGTGAAATGTTACACACGTGAACAAGCCCACAGCCACCCAAAATTGATGGTTTGGCACGTTGTGGAGGTATGTAAAAATATAGATTCGTCGCACAGTATCCAAAATTAAAAAGAATCGGTTGGATATTAAATTCAATATAAAAAAGCGAGTAGCGGCTCACCATAAGAGTCTCAACACCACTGGAGGATGTAGCAGAATTCTGGGGCTCACACCTTTTGAGCAGTGCATTGCTGCTGTTATTGGGGACACAGTTTTAACAGGAATATTGCCAGCAGGTGAGGATGCACTTCGATATCAGCACAGGTGATTTTTTATCTATCTATCTATCTATCTATCTATCTATCTATCTATCTATCTATCTATCATACTGTTCTTGTTTGATTTATTTGCATGGTTAAGTTGAACAAGTAGGCAGCACATGCGGCAGTATTCATGTTTATTCTGCTTCAGACAATAGTACAAGAAGTGACCTGTGCCTCAGAAACTGAGGGGCGACCAATCGGCCGTGTGCTCACGGAAGTTGTGCTGGAGTCACAAAATGCAATAGTAAATGCTGTAACAGATGTTGCAAATGAACTACAAAATATACATGCTGTACTATGTGACATTAACCACACGTTAAAAGAATTAGTGAAAAAATAAATTCTGCGTTTGATGACCCGTTTCTATTACATTCAAACAAAGTTGTGACGCTGCCCCATTTGGTGGGTTGAGGTCAGGTTCATCATTCCTTAGCTCTTCAGGTACAGGCAAGCCACGATGTTGTGTCACATTATGCAGCACGCTCCATACGTGCACTTTCTGTGGACTATAGAGCAGCACCCCACCGGGCTTGTCCAGGCATCAGCAATGGCCCTTAAGCTGCCCTATAGTGCACTCTACCACCGCCCGAGCATGAACATGGGCATCATTATATTCACTCTGGGTTTGCAAGAGGCCACGTCTTCAGTGGGTACCCACTGTTCCCTAAGGAATTGTCAAATGGCTGCATCATGCACAAAACTTGCAATTTTGCCCAGTATGAAGTACTCAGTATAAAACACTGAGAAAGTTTGTTCCCAACATTACTATTTCTGAGAACAAACGAATAATGGCTTGAGCCAGGCCATCTCGCCACAACATTAATGAGATGCATTTTTGCATCACATATTATTTGCACATTAATGGAATGAAAATGCTTTCTATTTACATAAGCAAATTCATTCTTTGAAGGTGCCTTTATAGCAATGTGTGTGCAGTTGATGGCTCCGATTACATTGGGAAAACGAGACATTGCTGCGAATTGCACTTTAATGTTTGCCTGTTCAACCGCATGGTAAGGAAATTTTATATACCTGAGTGACGAATGGATTATTTTGTCCCATATAGCTGGCATGGCGTGACTCAGTGATGACTGTGAAACACCCAATCGGTCCACAAGTTCTTGCTGAAAAGCTCCTACGGCTAAAAACCTGAGAGTGGACAGAACTCGTAACAGGACAGGTATAGCGCAATTCCCAGAGGTGTAAAAACTACTCAAAAATGTTACTCAAGTGGAAGTACAAGTAATGAGTGAAAAATTTACTCAATTAAAAGTATTCAGCCAGAATAACACTTGAGTAAAAGTAAAAAAGTAGTGCATTAAAATGGTACTTGAGTATTAAAAAAGTAAAAGCAAGAATGAAAATTAGAGATTTTTGTTTATGTTTTTATCTCTAAAAACATGAAGTGAATGAACCACATACAAGGTTTTATCCTGCTTTAGAACTGTTTAGATTTAACCATTTAATTATACAACAAGGCACAGCTAATACAAATATGCAACATGCTACTCAAAGTTGTAAAACCTCTGATTTACTGTCACTTAAGCAGAAGCTGATTTCGCTAAGAATTCGCTGTTTGGGGGGGTGGCATGTCTCGGGCCCGGGCTGGTCAAGCAGCGCTCCTCTGTGCTTCCCCCGTCAATTTTAAATCCGTCTTAGTTTCTCAACAGTCATACTCATCCCTTACACCTCATACACTCACATGCACTAACACACGCATCTAACACTCCACCTCTCACACAGGTGCATGGGGGAGGAGAGTGGGCGGGTCTTCCTACACCCATGCTCCCTGCCCGCAATGGTGGGGGGGCACTCGTTTGGCTGGTGGCACTGGGGGTAGCGTCCGGTCCCCCGCACGTCGGAAGGCGGTCCGGAGTGGGTGGGCTTTTATCTCTGTGTATGTGACTATATATGTTGTGTGAGTGAGTATATGGTCTATGTGTATGGCTGAGAGGTGTGTCTGCAAGGTGTCTGTGTGGGCGGTGTGGGTCTGGGTCCAGGGCTAGCTGCTCCTTCCTGGGCATGGCTGCCTCCTTGGTATGGTGGCTGGCCCTTCTCCTTGGGGTGGTGGCCTGGGGGAGGCTCAGACCTCTTCGGCGTGCGCAGGGCTCTCTGCTGGGGGGGGCCGGTTGGCTCCCGGTCGCCTGGGGTCCTGGGGCCTTGGCCTTGGCTCTGATTGTGTCTTTGTATGTGTCCATTTTTGGTTGCTCTTTTTTTTCCCTTGTGGTGTGCTTTTTGCATTGCTCCTGTCTTTCATGACCTCTCTCTCCCACTGTTGTCTCCCCCTTTGTTTTATTTATTTATTTATTTATTTGTTTGTCTTTTAATCTCTCTCCCTACCCCTTTTCTCCACTCATTTTCCTCCTAATCGATCACTCCCTTCCGGGAAGCTCGGCAACTGCAATATTTAACATGTGTTAAAATATGATACAATAAATAAACAAATAAAAAGAAATTGACCAACATGAGGGGCCTATACAGTACAGAGTTTATAGAGCTTCTCATGGTAAAGCAAATATGTCGAGCACAGCAGTGCATTCAGACCATTATTACGCTTGCTAAAGCTGCCGGACAGGACACACGGGAAAAAAGAAAAGAACTTGCTAAGGTTCAACCACGGGTGCTCTTGCCCCTGTGGCTGATTTTGGACTGTGTTCGCCATTGGATCATGTTCTTCCTCCATTTTCTTCCACTGATCGAATGGTATAATTTCTCTAATTTCCAGGTCAAGGTTCTGTGCATTGTGGTGATTGATGTGACATGACGTCACTTCCAAAGTACAAATTAACATGTCTGACTAATTTCATAGAATGTGAAAACGAATCTCATTGGTACAATGGATAACTAATAAATAAATAATAAGTAAAAAGTACTTTTTTTCTTTAAAAATGCAATTAAGTAAAAGTATTCATTTTTATTTGTACTCAAGTAAAGTAAAAATCCCCAAAAACAATACTTAAGTAAAGTAATCAAGTAAAATTACTGAAGTACTTTACACCTCTGGCAATTCCGCATCATCTGCCTTTGTAATGCTGGCCTCAGTTCAGCACACAGCTCCAAGAGGATAGCTCTGGCAAGTCTAAACAAACTTAGAAGCCAGTCATCATCATGGGCCAGGAAATTAGTATGATCCCTGAATACATGCTCTCTTCTAATTCTTCCATTTGCGATATCTTCTAGTAACACAAGAGCTGCCATGGTAGTTGTAATACTTTGGTCATTTTCTGCACGTTTCATTGTTACAAATTGATTAAAAAGCAGGTTTACATATTTGTAAACAACATACAATTAATGTCGGTATATTGGATAAAGTCAGCGTCATGATTGTGAGTTTAAAAAGGGAAACCACAGTAGCAATGACTTGCCACTGGGTGTCCATTTACAAAACCGAGCAGAAAAGTGCGTACGCCATGTCTGGAGCTGCCGTGAGAGTGTGTGTAGCGGCATGCCAAGTTTTGTTTTTATACATCTCACCATGAGCGTGGAAATGGACGTATGCAACATTTTCGTGCATACGCACCATTTATACATGAGGCTCCTGGTCCTTTTGTTCCTCCGTTCTCTGTGTCTCCTTTTCTGGTTTGTCTGTCTGCGTTTCCCATTCTGTGTCAGGTTCTGTCCTTGCCCTTGTGCCTGTTTTGTGTGTCTGTTCTGTTCCCAGTCCCTCGTTGATGCTCCTTGCTTTTGTCTTCCAGGTCCCATGTTCCCGGTCCCGTCTTGTTCTTCACTTCCCCAGAGTGCGTGCCTTTAGGTGGAGGTTCTGTCATGATCTACTCATATGATCCTTCCGTGTGCCACGGCCCCTCGTTACCTCGTGTCAATTCCTGATTATATTCAGCTGTTTCGTGTTACCTCTGAGTAGTTCTGTGTATTTAGTCCATGTTCAAGTCTGTTTCCCCCGTCCAGTCATTGACGTTGTTTTACTGTGTAGTTCTGTTTCATCTGTATTAAACCCCGTTTTTGGATTTCCGTGTGCTCAATCCTGATTTCCCCGCACCCTGCTCACTCTCACAACAGTAAAAACTGGCAAATGATGCAGTTGAGAATTGGAGCAAATCAAAGTAATTTCCTCCAGGTACTCTGGTTTCATCCTGTAGTCCAAAAACATGAAGATAAGGTAACTGGCCCTTCTAAATTTCTCATAGTGCCTAATTGTGTGTATGTACCCTTTGAAGGAGAAGCATCTTGTTCAGGGTGCTCCCCTTGTTGTCACTATAGGAATCAGGCGCTGAATGCATTTTCACCTTACACGCACGTTTGTTGTGACCGTATTCTCTACCCTCCCCTGTTTTATAATTAGCTGTAGGCAGCTCCACTACTCACAGATTAAGAAGGCTGACTCATAAATTATTTGGCTCATCCCAGCGATGTACAAAAGTGTGTAAATCTATTTCCAAACCTGAACCTTTATAAATTATTCAGATATGCATTAATGCATAAATGCAGTACAGATTGTCATGACCCGCACATTCAGTCCTCGTGTGTGCCACGCCCCCTCATTACCCATGTGTATTACCCTGATTGTGATCACTTGTTACCTGTTATTTTCTGGTTGAGTATATTAGTCCTCGTTCAAGTCTGTTTCCCTAGGTCTGTCATTGATGTGAGTTAGCTGTGTGCTCCCCTGTTGTCCTGTCAGTCCTGAAATAAACCCCGTTTAACCATATTCACGGCTCTCTCACCTGCTTCCCCACTCGCCCTGCCAACCGGTCACCACAGATGTTGATAAAATATTGTAATTAATTTTTTTAAATTGTGGTCACATAAGGTTTATGATTTCCATGCATAAACTAATCAGATATAAATTGTTATATAAAATGATAATAAAAGTGCAATTCATGCAAGGGAATCAATTGAAAAAACATAAATAAAAAGGTCAGTGTTCCTTATTTGATGCTCTCCATCCTTGCAAATATACTGTGACAGCATAAGGACTGTTACCAGAAACAACACCAGCCTCGATGCCAAAGCGCATGGCTTTAAGAGTGCGTACACAGGTGCTTGACACATGTATGCTTACATGGGCACGCGCAGCACCCATGCACTCTACCTGACTAGGTGTTCCAGGTTGCCTAAATTCATCCCGATCCCTCAGCAGAAGGGTGATGGATATTGAAATTTCTGGTTGATTTGTTTGTTTGGCTGAGCCTACGCCTTCACGCCTGCTTTAATCTGCTTCTCTGCAGCTGTCACTTCCTCCCCACGCAACTACTGCTCTCATCTGGCAGCCTGCAATGCAGCCAGCTTATGGAGAACTTATTGGTCTTTAATCTTGTTTGTTTTTCTCCAAGGTTGAGTCTATGCAGACTGAATCTTCTAGGCTAATTTTGTGTAATGATTAGTACTTCGTTGAAATGATGTGTTATTAATTCTTATGCGAATGTCTGCCATAAAAAAACAAAAAAACTTTTTCCTCCACATGTGACAGTCCCCAAGATATCTGTGCATGCGTGATAATGTTTTAACACTATCAAATTGAAAGGGGACTAAAACACCTTATAGTGTCATAAGATTTAGTCCGCCAACAATCTCTCATAAAATTAGTCTATATCATACTTTGTTATCTCTGTGGGGAAATTCTTACACCTTCTCCAACTTGCACTCTGTAGGTGAAAGCAAGCTGGCCACATGTTGTGGCACCCAAGGAGCTGAGAGTTAAGGGCCTTGCTCAAGGAGACACAGACATACCAAAGTTGGGCTTGAACTTCTGATTATAGGCATAGAGGCTTAACCTCAATACAACTCTTAGCCTCTAACAGCGAAAATTAAATAGACTTAATTTTTATTATCCTGTTTCGTCTTGTGTATTATTCTGGTGAAACACCTTTACAATTATACAGTAATTGGTATTTATGTAGACAGTATTTACTGCTGACACAATTAGAATGTATTTCAACAAAATGGAAAATATAACTAACACTGACTGAAACAGCAATTCAAAGGATGACAGGGAAAAAAAAAATTTGTTTACTTCTTTGTAAGTAATTACTCAATATCTCAAAACCATATTAGTTATCTGTTGGAGAATGCCACCAAGGAATAATTAAATAAATAAAAGAACCAGAAGGAAATTAAAGAGGTACAATTTAAGGTGGCAGAATTATGTGCGTGCGTGTGTATAAAATACACAGTCACACATACTCACATACTGTAGCTTCAGCATGAAAAAAACAGGTAACAGCTGTAGGAGAACCACAGATATAAAAGAACCAGAAACCCAAATAGATGAGGGAATGTGTGAATTTCATGCATGAATGACATTTTATATCAGACCTTGTTTAATGCTTAAATTTATTTCATTTTTCATAGGTATGAAACCCCACATTTCACCAATGTGCCCACCAAATGGGCCGTTTCTGGTTTGTAACTGAGGCCCCTAATGTCACACCCGCCCTCATGTGGACCACGCCTACCTCGCAGGGGTGGACAATTTGGTCTCCTGCGCACCCGGGACGACCGGTTTTCAACTGTGGGTGACTGCTCATGGTTACGTAGAGTAACTGCCGGACGACCCAAAAATATTGATGTGCAGGTAACCAAATTAATTTTCTTCAAAGGTTTTCGTCGCCCAGTGTGTACTGAATAAATCTACGGAAAATAATTTCAAACAATTTTGGCAGATTATGTACGATGATGGCCAGTTGTGATTGATGATTTGAGAAAGTATTATCGTTAGTGTACATGATGCCCGCCGAAGATGAATGGAGATTCCCAAGCAATGCCGATCAGACTGGTGAGTCTCGCACCACACAGGGATTACAGTGCAGTCATAGTATGGTGCACAGTCATGTACTAGTATACCGGTGTCTGATTCATGTACCTGGGCAAGACTTCCCAATTTCCCAAGCCCCTGTGCCGTGAGTACAGAAGTTTTCGCTATGTTCTTTAACAAAGTGCATGCTAGACTTGGAATGGTCTTCCATTCGCGTGTCGTCAGTGGATTGTAGATTATTCGTGAGAACCGATTGAGATGCCAGTCATGACAGTTGATATGTCGTTTGTGGACTGAGTATATTTGTGTATATTCAACATTTTGTGGATTGCCGTGATTCACGTGGTGTTTTCTCTTGGTTGTCAGAAGAAATAATGTGTATCGTCTCTCTGCCAATGTAATGTATATTTTTCAATAGAAAATTATTTTTCTGATTTTGATGGATTTAGTCAGATTATAATTGCTGTCTGCTTCTGCTTCGTTTGAATGTATGGTTATGAGGTGATCCGAAACGATGATCTGATTGGTCCTTTGGTTAATAACGTCACCCATCAGAGGTCTCCTGGGAGACCACCTTTGAACTGTAATTGTCCACCCCTGCCTTGTTAACCCCATGTGGAATCCTTCCGTTTACCTTCTGTTTTGCATTTACTGCTTGTAGTCTTGTGTATATTAGTCCAAGTTCAAGTCTGTTTCCCCAGGTCTGTTATTGATGTTGTAAAGCTGTGTGCCACCCTGTCAGCGTGTCTACTTGTTACCCTAAATAAACCCCATTTCTGCTTGTCTTCACGGCTCGACTTGCTTGCCTGTTCGCTCACTGACACCCGTATGCGACAGAATGACAGACCTCTACAATGAATCACCACAGCAGACCGAGGACCAGTGTATAGGTCTGCTGCAGGAGGCGGTTTATTGGTTTAACTAGCCAGAGGTTCAGGAGGACACCGGAACACTGGAACTAGCTAGCCGGAGCGGGACCCTTCTCCAGATGACATCATTTATGGAAGCGCACATCATTGCAGACGTGTGCGAAAACCTCCGGCAGCTGATTGAGAGGGTAACGGAGAGGCAGCTCCAGTCGCTTGCTCTCTCCAGGGCAACCCTGCCTCGGCGTACCTGCCAGAACCAGAAGAGGAGAAGAGATCAGAGACAAGAGGAGGAACCGGCGATCCCCTTTGGTCTGTCTCTTTTGCTGCTCCTCTCCCCGCTGGGGAGTGGCAGGCACCCCTCCCGTTCTGGACTCCAGTGGAATGGACCCCAGACAGTTTCCTTCAAGGGCAACTTTCCTCCTCCTGGGAACTTTAATCCAGTAAATTTTGGATGTCATCCCGCGGGTCCCACGGTCCCTTAAAGGGGAGGCACCAACCATAGAGGAACTTACTGATTCCCCCGACCCTGCATCTCCTGCTGTTCCTCTTGTCCCTGTGCTGCCAGCCCAGCAGAACCCAGAGGCCAACCCAGCCCCAGCGTGTCTGACCTCCCGAGATCCTGCTGCATCCAAGGCCCCTGCTACTGCGGCCCCAGAGGCCCCTGCTGTGCCGTTCCCCAGCTGGGTCCCAGTCCCGGCAATGGACACATTGCCCTCCAGGGTGCCCCTGCAGGATACCCCCGAGGTACTACCGCCACCGCCTGCTGCTACGCCCGTAGCCTGCCTGCCTGCTGCACTGGTCCCCGAGGTATCTACAATGCTCCTGGAGGTTCCAGCGCCACCCGCTCTGGCTGCGTCCTCCGAGCCGACGGTGCCTGCTGAGGTTCCCGACCCATTGCCGGCACCTGCTGAGGTTCCCAACCTGTCGCTAGCGCCTGTTGAGGTTCTTGACTCGTTGCCTGATGTGCCTGTCCCACTGGCGCCCGTCATACCTGTCCTGCCTGTCCCGCCGGTGCCTAACGTCCCCGTCCTGCCTGATCTACCTGTCTCGGTGGCTGCCGTGCCACCCAGCAAGACTCCGGCAACCACGGTGCCCCCTGCTGGCCCAGAGTCGGCGGTTCCTGCTGTGCCCAAGGCGCCTGCTATGGCCGAAGTACCCCCCACGCCTGACGAACTGCCCAAGCTCCCTGCTTTGGCTCCGCCCACGGCCGAGGCTCAGCCTGGCCCTGAAATGCCCAGCCTGCGTGCTCCTGTATTGCTTGATTTGCCCACACCTGTTTTACCTGTTCATTTGTTCCCGACCAGTTCGTCCCGGCTGTTGCGTTATTGCACTCCAGGATTCATGCGGCCCCACCTCCTGCTTCGCCCAGGGTTCCCTAGGCCTCCCTCCAAAGTCCCTACTTTTCTCTTCGAGACTCCTAGGCCTTCGACGCCTCCACCTCCAGCACCACCCTAGGGCTTGGTGGCTTTAGCCACTCCTGCCTTCTCGGCTCCACCTGCTACGGCATCCCCGGCCTCGGGTCCACAGCAACTTCCAGGTGGGCAGCGCGGGTAGTTTACCCCTTTTCGGGGATGCACTGGGCTCTGAAGAGGGCCATGTTTGAGGAGATTGCTATCCTGCGGCTTCCAGAGATCCTCGAGCAGATGGGACCTGCTCCCGCGGCACAAACCCCAGCTCCAGCCCCAGGCGTTTCAGTGCCGCCTGAGCCATCTCCGGCACCTTTGGCCCAAGTTTCCCCGGTTCCGGACCAGGCTCCGGCCTTTCCAGCTCCCTGGACTCCTGTTCCTGTTCTCCAGGAGGGCCTTGACTGTGGGGCCATCACTCTTCCTCCCAGCAAGGGAGGAAGAGTTCGAAGGGAGCCCCTCCAGAACTTTCTTAAAGACTCCCCCCGAAAGAGGACTCTTCCGTCATCACCCCGAAAGGGTCGATGCCGGCCTGATTCCCATCTATCGGTGTCCCAGAAGAGGAGAGGACATCAGCACCGGGACCCGGGCTCGTCGATAATCCCTCAAACTCCTGTTCGTGGTTGCCTTCGGGTCCCCCACCACTGGTTCACCTACCGCCCTTGGTCCAGCCTCCAATGTTGCATTGGTCGCCTGTGGGCTTCCCCCACTCCTGCTTGACGTGGGAGGGCACCCTCTCCGACAGTGACCACACAGTCGCCTTTATCGGCTGCTCCTCCCTCCAGGCCGGCGCGACTGTCCCTTCAGGCTGCCACCTCAGCTCCTCTCCATGTCCCTCAGCACACCAGCCTCGTGGGTTTCTCCGGCTCCTGTCTCCCTGTCACCTGGGGTCCCCTCGGCACTGGCCTTCCAGTCACCGGCGGCGGTTACAGCCCAACAACCACTGAGGGTCTCTAGGGCTCCCCTGTGTCTGTCCTTCTATCGTCCTGCTACATCTCCTCCAGTCCCTCCTGGTCCCTTTGTCCCACCTTCCATAGCCTCTTGTCCCTCTGTGTCTTTCCCATTCTCTCCTAGTCCTGTAGTTCCTCCAGTCTCTGCCCTGCGTCCCTCTATGTTCCCTCTGGTTGCTCCGGGTCCTTTCATCCCTTCAGTCTTAGCTGCTCGTCCCTGTGTGCCTCCCATGTTCACTCCTGGCCCCTTCGTTCCTTCCGTTGGTGTTCCCCCGGTGTCTCCCTTTTTAGTCTGTCTGTCTGCTTTTCCAGCCCTGTGTCAGAGTCAGATTCTGTCATGGTTTCTGCCCCTATGCTTGTTCTGTGTTTCGGTTTTGTTCCCTGTGCCTTGTTAATGGTTTTGTCCTGCTTCCCCAGGTTCTGTTTTCCCGGTCCTGTCTCTCCGTTCTCCTGAAGCGCACCCGGAGTTCATGCCTTTTTGGGGTGGGTTCTGTCACACCCTGCCTGTACCACCCTCATGTGGACCATGCCTACCTCGTTAACCCCATGTGGAATCCTTCCATTTACCTGCTGTTTTGCATTTCCTGCTTTCAGTCTGCGTTCATATTTGTTTCCATGTTCAACATCATTGATGTTGTAAAGCCGTGTGCTCCCCTGTCTACTTGTTACCCTAAATAAACCCCGTTTCTGCCTGTCTTCACAGCTCAACTTGCCTGCCTGTTCGCTCACCGGCACCCAGACACAACGCCTAATCTCAAAAATATTGCAATCTTGCATATTAGTTCACCTTAAATGTTTCTTGTACAAAAACGTGGTTGCTGGCTCCTCTTGGGTATAACCTGGAACTTCTGTATTCATATACGTGCAATCATGAATTTTACCTTAAATTAAATATTTAAATGTTAATAAAATGTTCAGGCAAATAAATCCATAATGCCACATAAACAACAAGATACCACAAAGGTTTCTTTAGAACGAAATGATTTAAAATATTAGGTTAGCAATGAATGTTTTATACTCTTCATTTTCAGTCAAATTTTTGATGCTACATACAATAAAATTAAGTGAGCCTGCAGATGTGGTTTGGCTTTTTGGTTCCGTTAGTGATATAAAGAGAGTGATAAATGCTACACCTAATGATTACTTAGCGCACTTAATTTATACTTAAGAAATGCTAATAATATAATCTTCACAATGATGTAACTTCAGATGCATCACAGGTTCTGTTTAACCATAATCTTGAAACACTTTCTTTTGATTGTCTTATTGTTGAGCTTACAAAGGAAGTGGCAAATTATTTCACAGCACATAGATGTATATTAATTCAGTTGTCATTTGTTTTGATAGAATAGGTCAACAAAAATAAATACATAAATATAGATATTTATATAAATAAAAAAGACGAGAATATCATATACCATAACATATACCATAACAGTGTGATTCATTGAATTATATGCCATACACTGTGCACTATAAAAACTTTGAAAAACAGCATATGGAACTGAAATAGGAACATTGCATAAGGCAATATTATATAAAAATAATGACATCATCATCCAAAGCCACTTGAATAGTCTGGTGTTATTCTGGATTTATTTATGTATTTGTCTAAGCACTTCACACCATATATTTGTGCGTATTTTACTGCAGTGGTCTTTTTTCTGTTGGTCTGTAGCACATCATTGTTTGTCTTCTGAATTGTGATACTCCTAAAATAGCTTGTCCCCAAATGGGACTAACAGGTTTGAGAGCAGTGAGGCAGATCAACTGGGAACATATTCTTGGATGGGGTGATATAGAAAACACATATTCCTTACTCTTGGGTTGTTGGTAGTTAAAATGGTAAAAACTGTACATATGTAAAGTGATTAGTCAATTATATAATAGGAATATTAGCTATTTGTGTAAATAATTAAACTGAATTTTACTATGCACAGGATGCTTTTGCAATCCTGTACATTTCCAATCAAAAGTCTGGACAAGCCAAGCCACCTACAATGGAGATCGATAGTGTCGCATCACATGGCAACCACAGATTTAAACCAGCAATGTTCTGAATCCCAATCCACAGAGGTGCTGCCCCCACCATCAAAAGTGTTTTTTGTTTAATACTGTTCTGATCAGTGCATAATTCCATATATGTTACTTTACAGTTTTAATGTCTATAATTACTCTTAAATGTAGAGAATAGTACAAATAACCTTTGTATGGGTAGGTATTTCCAAACCTTTGATTAATATTATACTATAACATATGTGTCACATATGTGTAATTTTATGTACCTATCTCAGTATGGAAATTTTTATATGAAAGTGAAAGGGTGAAATTTCAGTTTAAAGTAAATAAAAGATATAACAGGCTAATAATGCTAAAAGACTGCAGGCATATTTTATGTGGTAGCTGAAACTGCAGTAAGAACACTCCAACTGTTGGCTTCTAAAGCATTAAAAGTCATCTTCAGAAATCTCCTGCCTCGATTCTGCCAAATTCCTTTACTCTCCTCCATGCTAGAAATAAGTGCTGATGTTATCCACCTGTCATATGACTTGCAGTCTGGGCTGGGATAAGAAAAGTACCTGACATGTATAAGGCTACTATGACATCCTGTGCTGGACCCCCAGCACCAACTGCCAGACCCCGACACGGCATGCTCAACTTAACTTCCATGTTGCTGAAGTACAGTGATCTCTATTCATCAAATTTCTAGATTTTTATTTAAGCCATCCATGTCAAAAATAGAGGGTGATAAAACACAGATATTTGCTTTTTATTTTATACAATAAATATCTGTCCAGTTTAGTTGCAGTCTGCAGTGACATAAAAATACATAAAGACTGCTGTACAATTACCACAATGTATGATGTGTCAGCATAATGTGAAAGCAATTCAGCCTTTCCTATATTCCTATTCTAGCACAAAGCCTGTTTATTCTGGCTTACATATGCCAAACCCAATAGAGCAGTGTGGCTCTGATGTCCCAGGGTAGCACTCTGACTCGCTATTGATGTGGACAGATCATGCACTAAACATGGTGAAACAACAAAGTTATTCTTGTCTGGTGGTAGAACTGTTTCCAAAAGTAGAATGTTTGGAGTCTTTCAAGCAAGAGAGTGAGTAAGGTTTTTTTTTTTTAATTAATTAATATACTGTAGTACCCCAGAGAGTTGGAGAGTTTTATTCCTGTGGAGCACTTTACAAGAATCACAGGACATAAAATCTCATACACCCCAAAGAGGAGCCTTCGTGCAGAAGAATCTTAAAGAAACTCCCAATCTCAGGGGAAAATAATAAATTGGCTCAAAGGCAGAACACCTTAGGGGACTAGGCCATTCCTTAAAGGTCCAAAGTTTATACCATTTTTGAAACTGATATATGCTGCAATATATGGTTGAATTTAGCAATGTCATAATTTCATTATGCTGACATAATTAGTTCACTTAGTAAGCAGTTATATGTATATACACTCCAGAATGAAATAAGTGCCTCTTCAAGATAATATCAAATAATAATAATAAATAACAATATAATGAATAATAATTAATATAATACTTAAATTCTTAAGTTCAACTTTGTTTCTGCAAAATTTTGGTGCTCTGTGAGTAGTTGTGTGCTTCTTATTTTGAAATTGTGGGTGAATTGAGCACGCCAACATTTGATTAAAAGTATCCACAAGGTTTACAGAGTTTAATGTGTTCTGATAGGCATGATGTAGCAAACCCATTTAGTGCTTTATAAGTGAGCAGCAAAGTTTTGTAGTCTGCAAAACATTTAATTGAAGCTAATGGTGGAAGCCGAGTCTGCGGTTTAACTTTTGGGTAAAGCTCTTACTGTGGCATTTTGGATCAGCATGAGAAAGGTCAGAGAGCTGTTTAGAGGGTAGGAAAATATGCATGATGGTAATTCAACTGTGAAGAGACAAGGGGATTAATTACTATTTTCTCTCTATTTTAGAGACTTAATTTGTCAGTGCTTCAGAAATGAATGGGCTCAAACTTTGTTGTTATAAATACACATCCTACAACCCCCCCTGCCAAGAGCCATGGATGAATAGTTATATAAAAACAGCACAGGGAACATGTGAAGCACGACACAACTACATAAATTAAATATGTTATAACCTATGCTAATTGACCTGAATGTTTGTATTAAAGTTCACCTTTGGCAGTTCGTAGGCAGCAATATTTTATGTCAAAAAATTATAATAACGTAACAATAGAACCTGAAGATCTTTAGGTTGGAATTTGCATGTCTATTTCACGACATTCTTCTGTAGCAATGTGACATAACGCAGTAATTATTATTTATTCATTTAGTAGGTGCTTGTATGTTATTCTGTCTTTGATTGGAATGTCAGAAATGAGGACAAATGGTGCTGCTGAGCTCTCCTTGATTTGGAGGACTTGAATATGATTGCCTGGGAGATCTGCAGCAAGGCATTTGCAGCGCACTGTGTGAGATAGTACAAAGGTTAGGACCAAGAGAAGCATGGAGAGTAGTTGCAGTTGCATGAGTCAGCAGGGAAGCATAAGTGGTACAACTTTCTGAAAGCTGCCAGACAGTACATCAAGGGCTTAAAAGTCAGCAACGTTTTTAGAGGTGATGGGATTAAAACCACCTGTTTTACCGTAATCCCATAGTAGGAGGAATTATTGGATGCTGTCAATCACCAACTGGTTAAATCTGCCTTCCACTGGTTGCTTTGCTGGTTTCCATTGGGTCAAACCAGGCAGTAACAACCAATGGAAATTCCATTCCTGGGGGTTTTAAAGCCTCGTTTCTCCCACCAGTAGTTTTTAGCAAGATGAAACGGTCAAGTGCAAATAAAATAGGACAGACTTTGAAAAGTAGGAATTTGTAAAGCAGTCAAGCACTCAACCTGCATATTACAAGGGTATATAAGTGTGCATTTACATAACTACTTTACATTTCACTCAATAATACAAAATGTTTTGTGACTAATACTTCTCTTTCCATAACCAGTGGTTTATGATTACCCAGTGTTAACATCGCAGCTCTTGACTTGTTTGCAAGATAGGTAAATAGAGAGACTGGGAGCCTTCACCAAAAACAAAATTTTCACCAGTGATTGTAAATGGGAACATTAATATGGGTTTCTAGGATTGCAAGGACATCTCTGAAACCTTCATCCATCATAAAGCATATATATATATTTTTCATTTCAATGTGTGCAAAAACTTTTGAATGGTAGTGTACATGCATTTTCATAGCAGCCTACGTGCATTCAGACTTTTCCACACAGCCCCTAAATTCAGTTGCATACAGTTTTGTATCTAAAGACATTTCATTCCTGTGAAGCCCACTATTTCACCAATGCACATCTGTAAGACTAGTTTGACTGACCATCCTGTGGATCAAGATACTGTAGATAATTAAAGTTTGACAAGTCAAATGCATGATGTTAAATTCATTATGGAGTAAGTGGAAATCATCAATCAAGGCAACTCTACTTATTTATTATGCTTAGTTTACACAGAAAACATCAAATTTCTCTACTAGAGAAAAATTTATTTTCCCTGAAAATAAAGAATGATATGTTACACATTAAACAAAACAAAAAAAATACTATAATAAATAATGAAAGTAATGATTATAAACCAGGATTGACATTATTAGTACGCAAGTACGCATTCACCTTTAAAAGCGATATGTGCAGCAATCGATTGTTGTAACAGCCGATATGACAAGAAATTATCATGCATTTTAACCTCTATACTGCAAATGAAGTACAAATTAGCATATAAAAGTTAAAATGCACTATAATTTCTTGTCATATTGGCACAAATGCACATAAAATATGTACGTGTTCACACTGTTACAACAATCGATTCCTGCACGTATTGCTTTTAAAGGTGAATAAGGCTATCCAGACTCTATGATGGGCTTAATCTATGCATCACTGTCTCTGGGAAAATATTACTCAAACTTGGGTAAAAACCCAAGCTTAAAAAAACACTGAATGTTGAAAAGAGGTAATTCATTGGAAAGAAAAGGCTGAAATCAATCTTTTCCTTTGCCAGGAACTCCTCTGGGAAATTCAGTAAGCTCCTGTTCTCTCTGAAGCACTATGTAGGTGGAATATTGACTGGGGTCTATCACAAATGCAGATTCAGTCAGGCATGATGAATCAGTTTAACACGCATTGACAGGGTGCCGTCTTGGAGTTCCACAAACTTTGGCCTGCTCCTTAGTGTTTCATGTCCCATAGCTATCACTGACCTCCTCTTGTGTTAAGATTTATGCCACAATGAACCCTGTACACACTGAATCACTGAACAGAGACTCTGTTTCTTCTTAAGAATCTGGTCCAAATTCAAAAAAAAAAAATGTAATAAGATATTTGTGGGGCATCAGCTTTTACAATATCAAACCCTTGTAACTCAGAAAAAAATAAAAATCTCACGCAGACATAAATATGTAATCACAGCCCAGTTGATTCATAATTATTTAAACAAAATATAATGTACAGCACTGTCTTTCAGTACTGAAAACTGCCTGAAAGTTAGAATAGCACTGTAATCCAAATGTAAATTGTAGTGTAATGCATACTCTATAAAGTGATGATATATTTTGAAAATAATATAAGGATCATACAAAAATATATTTGACATAAATTTTAAACATAACCAAATATATTTGGAGTACACTTTTTAAAAACATAACATTTAAAACCTCTGTAGCCTGAATTTAGCATTAGTCCATTGTCTTAAGTACTAAATTAAATAGTCATCGTTAGCGTGCAACAAATGTTTTCTAAAACTCAGCCTACTCATTCTAGTAGGGGCTGGGGACATCCTGTAGCTCTGTGGGCTAAGCCTGTGTACCTGTAATCAGAAGGTCACTGGTTCAAACCCAGTCTCAGCCTTGATCAAGGCCCTTAACCCCCAGCTCCCTGGGCACCACAACAGGTGGCTGCCCTTCACAGACAGCTTACTCTGCAAAGAGCAAGTTGAGGGAGGCATAAAAAGGAAATTTCCTCACAGGGATCAATAAAAACATCTCTGTTGTTGTTGCTAATTTACCTTCTACATTCAGTGACAAATCAATGGTTAAAACAAGGTACTAACTTAGGAGTCAGACTTTTATGCAGTCACCATTCTGCTGGTCAAATAATTATCATGTAAAAGTGTGCGGTGTGAATTGATTACTTTAAGTGTGGTGTGTGTCTTGCCAGACAGATTACTTTTGATTAGTGTCTAATAGGGAACCAAATATTGTCCATTTGCTGAAAAACAATAGTGCCATATGTGTATGCACATATAAAACAAAATATGTTGTTTTTTTACAGAATTCCCTGCAAAATAATGCAACAATAACAGTAAATACCCCATTGGAAAGCAGAAAATTAATTTTGTCCCTCCTTCCAGTACACCATCAGACCAATCAAAGGACACTTCTTTTACAAGCCTTATTGCATCTTAGACATTGATTTTGTTGCTAATTCTGTGCTCTCTAAGGGGAATACAAAATACAATTTTGAGGGGCTGCAAGGAATTTCCTAATGAAGCTAATTTTAATTTCAGCACATCTGCTCATATTCATCAACACACAAAAACACAGATATTGAATCCATCTGTAATAGTGTCACATGGTGAAACACAGAAATAATGGTAATAAACATTCCTTTATCACCCTGTAATAAAAAATAGCCCTGGCAAAATCACCGCTAGGTGTGTGTGCATAAGCTAGCAGAATGTCTTGATATGTAAGGGTAATTGACTAAAAACAAAACCATGCCTTCATTTTCCTTTCCCCATTACCAAACTGAACAGGATGGAACCACAGGTTATGGCAAATCACCAACCATCTTATACTATGATCCCATCCACCTTCCAATTGGCATGCAGTATTTTGTATGTACACAATCTACATACATCTCTGCTTGAGACTCCTGATACATTGATTCTTACTGCCACTTTTTCAATCAAATCTACTTAGCTCTTACTGAAAATGGGATGCTCTTAAAATATAGTGGAAACATGTTAGTTAAATTATTGACACGATGGTGGGAACAATGAATCAGCTTCCTGTTTTTGGGCAAACATCCTGAGGTATGCCTAGAGAGTCAGTAACCTTGTGACTGGAATTCATCAAAAGTCAGGGACACCATGGTGCTGGATTTGCAAGAGTAACACCACAAGAAAACAGAGGGAACAGGCGATCACACAATAAAGAACTAATTTTGGAACATGACCCCTCAAAATTACTCACTGTGACATGCTAAACTTATGGGATGATCTAGGTTTGTAAATGGTACAACCTATCATACAGGGTTCCAAAGACTATCTTAGGCATAATTTCTAATAGTAGAAAATGTACATTTACATATAAATTCATAGAAAGATAAATAATAACCATCTGACTAGTAATTGGATAAAGAAAAAAAACTGTGAGGGAATAAAAGACAGCAAATAAAATTAGCAGAAAACATTTGTTTTTTGTTTTTCTTTTTAAATACACCAAAAAACGGATGCATTTCCATTGCTCAAATACAAAATAACTGTATTGTGAGAATAAACAAAGCAGAACATTATTGTACATACATAGGAATAAACATGGATACTGCAATTTTATCTGGAAAATAATTATAATAATAAAATTATAATTACATAGTATTAAAGACAACCTCATAGATGAACAAATTGTTTTCATGCCTTTAAATAACTCTTTAAAAATATAAAATAAACTTGTTGCAGTCTCTCATACACATTGTTTGCATTTAAAATTGATTTAGAATAAAAAATGGTTGCAATGTTGTCCACATTGTCAAGCTAGATATTTAAATGAAATTTTTAACATTTTCTCAACCCACAAAATTAAGGAGGCCACAGCTTGATAAAGGTACTGTTTCTGATTTCAGAAGTAAAGGTAAAAAATGCCCAACCTGGATTCCATTAACATATTTGTATGCCTGTTATTCTGGTCAGGTTTTCAGTGTTGTCTGAACTTACACCAGAGTGCTACCCAAAGCCCTGAAATGGATGGATTAGCTACAGGCAATTACAGACTTTTTAAAAATGCTGTCCTTTTTTTCTTTTTTTTCATTGAGTTAGGAAGCTGGAAATATGTGTCTGCTACAAAAGTTAAGGTTTTTATTATTTTTAATCAAATAAACAAAAATCATTGTCTCTTGGGCCCCCACACACATAAACAGTCACACGCACATTGCTATTTTGTATTAAAACACCTGTAACTCCAATTGGTGTTAAGATGAGTTATTGCTCAGATGACTTCTATATAACTGTTATTATACAGATATGTGCACCCTCTACAATTCAAGAGAAATAGTTCCTTTTATGAACCAATCATGTGACGTCCTTGAGAGAATAAGCAAGAAGGGAATTAGATGGTGCTGCATTTCTCCAAAGTAGACTTAACCAGGGAAATGTACACATATCAAACACAAATGCACACTGCCAGAGCCTATATACAGCAGACATTGAAAAGGTGAAAAATGAAATGTTTCTGAAAGCTGTAAGAGTATCGATCAAATATATTTTTTTATTTTTTTCTTGCCCATCTTATATGAATTGTTTCATCTACCCCTTCACCATCATTCATTTTTTATTATTGGTTAGTTTATTATTATTATTATTATCATTATTATTATTATTATTATTATATATAATAATAATAATAATAATAATATCTTAACAAAAATTCTGAATTTCCTATATACTGTGTATTTCCAAATGTTATGTCACCCCAAACATATCACTGAGAACACCTTCAGCAACCCCATTCTAACTGAGTCTTAAAGAATTCAAGACATCAGCAGTTTCTGTCTGGCCAGTTGTAATTTCATGGTACACTGAAAATGTTTACATGTATTGCCAAATCAAAGGAAATGTAGAACAATAATTGCACCAAACCAGTAATTCATAAATCAAATATCCATTACACCACAAATTCTTCTACCTTAAATTTCAATAGCTGCCTCAGAATTTTTTTGTGGAAATATTTCAAATAGTATGCATGTATGAAAACCTGATATCATATTTATTGTTCATATAAACACATTTTGGTCAATATAATTAGTGCAATATGTGCAAAGCAAATGAAAGCAAACAAAACCTAAAGCAGTAAGGGAAAGGTTTCCAATGCCTGTATAAAAAATAGATGTTATGTTAAAATATCAGTATTACAACATAATTATTACTTTAATATTATTTATGGGTTTTAAATACAACTAAAAAATTCATATTAAGAATGAATACAGATATTCATTATTAATATATAATAGTCTTATGTTTTCTTTTTAAGAAATCGTGAAGACCACTCCCCCCCACCCCTTCTAAAAAGTGCAGAAAGCATACAAAGACACTTTTTTGACACAATGTCTGATTTGACATTGGGGTGTGCCAACTTTAAATAAAGCCAACCTGACTATGCAAGCTACAGTAAATGATCCAAAACAACACAAAGGCTTTACATGTGGCAATAAAAGAGAACTTGTGAAATATAAAGGAAGAATCAACTGTTAACGTGATGAATTTCAAGAGCGTATACCAATAAATAGTACCAGACAAGAGCAGAAATGTCCTACACAATAAAATGTGCACAGTTATTTTGCATGTTTTTTTCTTTTTCTTTAAATCAGAGGATGAATAATAAACATTTGTTATTCACAATATACTGTATGTATGATTATACTTGTTAAGCTTCATTTCGGTAAATTTACCTGTACATCTACATTAATATATATGTAATCTTAAGAGTAAAAAAAATATATTTTGCATCGACAGATATGAATCACAACCTTTGATATCCATCCATTTTTGTTTTGAGGGCATCTGATGTCTGTTGTATAATGCGGTTCTAAAAATAAGAATAACATAGTCCGGCACACCCCAGTTTTATCTTTCTTAACGATGGTTCCCTAGTGCCAAGGCACCTTTCAACTTATAGATATTCATGTTTACATATTTATATATAGTCAAACAGTTCAAAATTGGCTAAACGTTGTCTGCTTCTCAAGAACTTCAAGGTAGTCCGGCTCCACTTGAAGTTTAGCTTTTAATTCCAAATATTCATTTCTGGTGGGCTCAACGTAAATAGTACTTGGTGTTGTTCCATACAACACAGTCTCTCGTATCCTCTCGGGATGCAAGAACTGGCGCCTGACATCATAGTTCGGTGTATAGGTATAAGAAGCAGGGCCACTGTACTTATATTCGTAACTGTGTCCAGAGGGCGACTGTTTGTCAGGCTCAAGAATGGTTCTGAAGAAGTGCTCAGCATCTTGCACAGGGGAGGGATCATCACGTGGTTCTATAGTACTCACACTGTATGTGGGACTCCTAAGACCACTGTCCCTCTCTTCATCAGTGTTGTTCCTGTATGACACCTTTAGCTCATGCAGGTCTCTATAATCCTCCACTGTATTGCCTTCTCTAGACCTATAAATGGGATTTTTGCACATGTGACCCAGCGAGTGTGGAATATACTCATAAACATGTCCCGCAGGGGTTTTAACTTTTGGGACTGACCTGTTACTGTAAAGACTATAGTGCAGGTTGTAAGAGCTCACATCAGAGTTATTTGTGCTGGTACGGTCATTTTGAGACTTTTTACGTCGTTTCATCACTACCACGAACAGTCCTGCAGCAACAAAAACTGACATTATAAACACCAAAAGGAGGCTCAAAATCAACACAGACAGCGGGACTGTGCTGGAGGGTGTGTATCTCAAGGAGCTTTCTATAGTAGTTGGGCTCTCTGAGAAAGACTCTTCAGTCGGAGACAGGGTTGAGACAATCACATCAGAATAGTCTGGACACAGATGATCAGAACTGACGGAACGCACATCCTGCCCTGCGAGCTTTTTTGGCGTTTCACATAGCACATCATTCACCACTGTGCCGGCATTAAGAAGCTCCAACCACATCTTCATGCCTACTACATCGCAGGAACAATCCCACGGGTTCTCATGTAGGTCTATCTGCACAAGAGATTTCAACTGATCTAAGACACCATTCACTGGGAGATTCTGGAAATGGTTACTGCAGAGGTTAAGTCTGGCTAGTGTCAAGCCAGAAAATACGCCACCAGGCAGGGTTTTGAGAACATTGTTGTTTAGGAAAAGTAACTGGAGATTGGGTAGAGATTGAAAGGTTCCTGACACTATTTCTCTGATTACATTGTATTCTAAGTACAAGTATTGCAGACTTTGGAGACCATAAAACATATCTATTGTGAGGCGCTCAATCAAATTGCCATTCAAATACAACCTACGCAAATGTGCTAAATCCCCAAAGGCTCTGTCATGAATGATAGCTATTCGGTTGTTTCCAAGGTGAAGCAGATCTAATCCAGTGGCCTCAATGAAATCAGATCTTCGAACAACTGAAATATAGTTTCCTGTAAGGTACATCTTTTTTGGATTGTATGGTTTAGGCTTCAAATCGGAGATGTTTTCTATTTTTCTTTCTTGACAATTAACATTCAGACCAAGGTCAGAGATTTGTAAATTGCACGTGCAAGCCGCTGGGCAGTCCAAAGGCACAGGAGATTTAGTTTGATAAGCAATTATGGGACCATAGTTGTATGGGATATTAGAGGGGATGCGAGATGTGGGTTTGGTCTTTGACCTGCTCGACTGACCAGTGCCCTTTGTTGGCCTTGAAGAAGACCGTAAAACTGCGGATGATGTAGCCGACGCTGTTACCACTGCAGGCGTGGTCTGGAAGTATCCAATCGTGCTCAGAGGTGGCTGTGGCCGCATTTCATACTCTGAAATGGCTCTCCTGGGGCATAATTCCTGCTTGGAAACCTCATCCAGGTCTCTCCCATGCAGCCGAAAAGGCGTTTCACAAACGACCTCCCCCACTAAGGCAGTGTAGGAGATGCTCTCCAGCCAGGCCTTCAGAGTAATGAGCTCGCAAGAACAATTCCATGGGTTCTCCTCTAACTGTAATTCCACTACTTTATCCATGTGTTCCAGAAGGCCCACATATGGGAACATTTTCAGCCGATTGCCCCTCAGATCAAGGTGAGTCAGGGGAACATGTCGGAAAATATTGGTAGGCAGAGCCGATAGCAAGTTGTCATTCAGAATCAGCACTTCCAGGTGGTGAAGTTTACCAAAGGCATTGGGTTCTATGTGAGTGATGTAATTGTAATCAATCTGCAGGTACTCCAATCTCTCAAGGCCCACAAAAGTATCATCCCTCAGGGCATCAATTTTGTTATTGTTGAGATGCAACCGCCTTAATCCCTGAAGTCCATTGAATGCACCTGTTTCAACTTCAGATATGTCATTGTTCCCTAAATGTAAAATAGTAACCGCTGTGTAATTGATGAAGTCATTTGGAGATAGCCTCTTTAGCAGATTTCCAGTCAGTAGGAGATGGTACATGGGAAAATGCACAGGGCTAATTTCTGACAGCCGGACGATTCCTCTGTTCTCACAGCTCACTGTCAGGATCCCGTCCTTCTCCTCGCATGTACAGAGATTTCTACAAATCTCCCCATAACCGTCATACATCTCCACGAAGCTGAGAGATGTGGTAACAAGCAGGGTGAATTTCCATATCCAGATATGCATTTTCACAGAAATAGACGGCCAGATTTACTGTAGTGCAGTAGCAGTATGTAACATCATCTAAAAAAATAAAAATAAATCAATGAACATAATAATAATAATAATAATAATAATAATAATAATAAATTAAACTAAATGCACTCAGCCAACATCAAACAGTGAAACATAACAAGTATATCCTATATATAACCCTTGCAATACAAGACTGTTAGGATTCTGGAATTAAAACAGGTTGACTCTACAGACACAATAAAATAAATAACAGTACATTAAAATATCCCTGAAAAATATTAACTTTAAAACTAATGAAAATTTGAACATTTACATTATTTTCCTCGATCTTTTTACTGCATAAAATGGCAAGGAGGCATACAAGATTTTTAGACTATTAGCCATAAATAAGATAGGTCCTCTTGTAGTAGTTAAAATCAGACTATCAATAGGTACAACCAGATATTTTCGACACATCCACCCATGTAATAAAACGAAATTCCAATTTAATGAATGAATATAACATCACGATTCTAATAAAAGAAATGCATGCTACACTGATGGCTTAACAACGCAGTCTGTGGCTATACAATATGTACAACCGGTGTGAAAAATGAGTCATCTTATTAGAATAATCTTTTGAAACAACTCGTTAAAAATGCACAAACTTACAGGTGACGCCCGACATTTTTTCGTTACCATGCAAATAAAAAAAAAAATCCGATTCGTACGTGATTCTTACAGATGAAAGCATACTTAACCTCGATAATGCAGCCTTTTCCAGATGTATTTTCCGCACTCACCATGCATATCCAACGACTTAAAAGTGGCACTGCATTTTTCCGATTGCAAACTATTTAGTTTAACGTGTCGTAAAACGGGTCCACGAAAAGCAAGCAGATCGGGGTATTTATCAAGAGAAATGTTCATCGCCGATCTCACAAGGGCAAGAAATGCTGATTATAACAGCGACGACAGTCACGGCTCCCCAGAAAAAAAAGAGTGGAGTTGATTAAAAAGCACAAACGGAAATACTACGTCATTATCTTAATACGCAGCATTTCACCTCGAACGGGCAGAAATAATACAATATTAAGCCTGTTTTTCTTGTGCCGATTTGGCCGAAGAACGTCTTGATTTACACACAAACCCACTCCCTCTCTCTCTCTCTCTCTGTGAAACACACACACACGCGGCACGCACGCACATATCTTCACACGGCCGTTCACACAGACCGATGCACACACAATAACTAATTTATTCTCGGATATATATATTTATATATATATATATATATATAGAGAGAGAGAGAGAGAGAGTTCCCCCATTGAATCCTTGAATCCAGGGTCCCTGTTAAACCTGACCATTTCTCCTATGGCATCATGCATAACAGTTTATGAACATTTTCTTTCCAAAGCCATTCGTTTAATCTGGCATTCCTAATCACTTTTTCCCTGCACATTAAGTTCTTTGGTGGTTTACATATTAGACTATCAAAATTGTGCGACCGAGCCAGGCATTTCTTACGTGTTACGATTTTCTCTTGATGTTTTTGTGATCGTGAGAATTCCATGTATGACCACCAACAGAGATGTACCAGTACTTCTCCACGAATACGCTATAATACTAAGTAATAATCTCAATTGTCTTGGATGCTTTAGCAAAAGAAAAAATGTGTGTGTGTA
>JAODKF010000001.1:39710767-39727466 GCA_026779585.1 Mormyrus proboscirostris | reverse complement strand
CTGTCTGTCAGTTTTTGAAAATGCAATTAAGAAAAATTGCTGTGAACATAAACACTTGGCTAAAAAGTATTTAATTCTGATTTATTTCGTATTGAAAAAACAATTGCAAATGTATCAACAACAAACTGATTCAACATTTGTATTCACAGAATTTTACGTATGTAGCACAATCACTTCTATTCCACAAACCAGGCGGAAATCTGGAGTACGACTATGTGCAAAATTAATGTGACTCAATAAAGATTTGAGAGTAAGAGCCACAAATCATTTTTCTCTGCTGAAATTACATTTCGTACCTCTGATAAAACAGCAGAAATACTGAGTATAAATTCGATGACAAATATCTCTTCTAACCGCAATTTTCAGTTTCAGCGCCCAAGGGAAGTTAGGAGACGAAGGCACTTCCTCCCGCCAGTTTCTCACCATGGATGGGCTCGACGAGGTTGCGATTCCCATTCTAGCAGGTAATTTTAAATGTAACATGCAATGCTTTCTACCGAAAAAAAATCAAAACACGTCTTTATAATGGAATGAAATTAAATGACATTAGTCAACCGTTTTACAACATGCACTAAGAATGTTTTTATTTACATATAGATACATTTGATTATTGCATAATGGAAAAAAATGTAGTTGTACTGCTGTTGTACAGTACTGGCTGCTATCAGGCAGTGTTATTAAATGCATTAAAACTCTCTTTTGCTTTTTCATAATACCTAATGTTTGTACTGATGCTAACAAAAAGAACCTAGTCAAGTGATAAAGGATCTTTTATCATTATTGCCTGTTTGTTTTACTACATTCAGCCATTTCATATTTGTAGTAGTAGGCCCAAACACTTTTCAATAAGGTTCATTAGCTAACATGTACTAACTGTTCTTAGTTAATACTAACTTCAGCATTTACTAATGCACTATTAAAATCAAAAATTGTGTTTGTTAACATTAGTTAATGCACTGTGACATAACATGAACAAACAATGAACAGCTGTATTTTTATTAACTAACATGAACAAATTAGGGCCATGTTAAAAAAAAGAAAATTCTTCTTGGATAAACCGTTTTAATTAGCTATATTGACATGGATATAATATATATATATATATTATATATCTCAATATCTGGAGTCTTCTCCACACAAAATATACCTAAGCTATGCTGACTGATGTATTTACATGCGTTCTAAGCTGCTAACATTGGGGAAATCATTTTGCCAGCTCTCTCACGAGAGGATATCTGAGATCTCTTTCCTGGTCCTGAGCACCTCCTGTGGTGCAAAGCATAACTTCAAACACTTGTATTTTGGATATTTTTAACCTATTAGTGGGCATAATTTCAGTACAGATGATGTGTATGTAAGTTGGTGTGGATGAACAATAATACGCATAAATACATGTGAGACACTCTGTGAATAAAATAAATTATTTTGATTTGATTAATGTATTTTATTGTGTTTTAGGGGCACATCATTCCTGTTGAAGTCCAAGGTCAACTGGACAAACCTCATTTACTTTCTAAACTTATGTTGTTTCAAACCTGGATTTCTTTGTTCTGTTGTATACAGAAGATATTATTGAGAATGTTATTAACTGTTGATGGTAGCTATTGACTTTCACGATACTTTTATTTATTTTTCGTATTTTTCCTGCTATGGAAGTCAATGGCTACTGTCAACACTCTACCAACATTCTTCAAAATATCTTCTGTACTCAACAGAACAAGGAAACTTATACATGATTGGAAGAATATAAGGGTGAGTATGATCATTTTTTTAGTTTTTGGGTTGCTATCATTTTAAAGCAGTAATTGCTGTTTAAAGCTTAAATGCCTGCTGTTTGATTTTGTGTGTACAGCTAGACAGAGACATTTGCATAGAATGTTTGATGTTAATTTGTGCCAGGTATTTTATTTATTTATTTATTTATTTATTTTGTAAAAGTGTAAGCTAGCCTTGGAATCAGTTTCTCCTGCTCTATTATGCTCCATTTGTTAAGAACTTTGGAAAATGTTCTTTAATAAATGTTCAGCAAAGCTGAGTAAGTTCTCTGTTTCTTCATTTAAGGTGGGGGAAGGTGAGGGGGGTGTTTTATTTTGAGAGTTTTAATCTCATTTTAGGTTTTTGTGTGATCTTAAAAAAATAGGCTGGATTTAAGGTTAAATATTCTAGTTTCAATGCATTTTTTCCTAGAATTATTGTTATTTAATGCTTCTAAAAAGAGAACCTTAACAATAAGCTTGTTTGTCTAGTTTTAAGACTCAACAGTATTTTTAGTGACTAGATTTAAGTTCAAATATTCTTTAATGCAGTTTTCACTAATTTATGTACTATTCAATTCTTATAAAAACCTAAAATGCTTAGTTTTAAGAATTTGTGTCTAGTTTTAAGATGCAGTAGCATTTATTAACGACTAGATATTAATGCTACTTTCAAAAATTCTTACCAAGTCAATTTTCACTAGTTCCATTGGCAGATTTTTTCACTAATTACAAGCAAATAAGTATTGAATTGATCAATTGATTGTGATTTTTGAAGGCCAGTTTTTTGCAGTGTGAACACCATGTTCAGGCATAAGGATGTCCATATGTACACTTGGCACCAGGACACTCTAGGCCGCAGTTCGTTGATCGACTTTGTGGTCTTGTCGTTGGACTTGCGGCCACATGTCTTGGACACCCGGGTGAAGAGAGGGGCTGAGCTGTCAACTGATCACTACCTGGTGGTGGGTTGGCTCCGATGGTGGGGGCGGAAGCCGGCCAGGCCTGGCAGGCCCAAGCATATAGTGAGGGTCTGCTGGGAACGTCTGGCGGAATCCCCTGTCCGGAGGAGTTTTAACTCCTACCTTCAGCAAAACTTCTCCCATGTCCCGGGGAGGCGGGGGACATTGAGTCGAAATGGGCCATGTTCCATGCCTCCATTGTGGAGGCGGCTGACTGGAGCTGTGGCCGAAAGGTGGTCGGTGCTTGTCACGGCGGCAATCCCCAAACCCGCTGGTGGTCACCAGTGGTGAGGGATGACGTCAAGATGAAGAAGTGTCGAGCCTTTTTAGCTTGTGGGACTCCAGAGGCAGCTGACGGCTACCGGCAGGCTAAGCGGGCTGTGACTTCGGTGGTCGCTGAGGCAAAAACCTGGGTGTGGGAGGAGTTTGATGAGGCCATGGAAAACGACTTCTGGACGGCTTCAAGGCGATTCTGGTCCACCATCCGGTGGCTCCACACAGGTAAGCGGAGTATGGGTACTTGGGTGTGGATTCCTCTGTCTCTGGGGCAGAGGTCACTGAGGTGGTTAAAAAGCTCCTCAGTGGCCGGGCCCCGGGGGGGGATGAGATCCGCCCAGAGTTCCTTAAGGTTCTGGATGCTGTGGGGCTGTCCTGGTTGACACACATCTGCAGCATCGCGTGGACATCGGGGGCAGTGCCTCTGGATTAGCAGACCGGGGTGGTGGTACCTCTCTTTAAGAAGGGGGACCAGAGGGTGTGCTCTAACTACAGGGGGATCACACTCCTCAGCCTCCCGGGTAAGGTCTATTCCAGGGTTCTGGAGAGGAGGGTCTGCCAGAGTGTTGAACCTCGGATCCAGGAGGAACAGTGTGGTTTTCGCCCTGGCCGTGGAACAGTGGACCAGCTCTATACTCTCTGCAGGGTTTTGGAGGGTTCATGGGAGTTTGCCCAACCAGTCTAAATGTGTTTTGTGGACTTGGCGAAGGCATTTGACCGTGTCGGGGAGTCCTGTGGGGGGTGCTCCGGGAGTATGGGGTGCTGGGCTTCCTTTTAAGGACTGTTTGGTCCCTATATGACCAGTGCCAGAGTCTGGTCCGCATGGGGGGCAATAAGTCGGACTCGTTTCCAGTGAGGGTCGGAATCCATCAGGGCTGCCCTTTGTGACCCATTCTGTTCATAGCTTATATGGACAGAATTTCTAGGCGCAGCCAAGGCGTTGAGGGTGTCCGGTTTGGTGACCTCAGGATTAGGTTTCTGCTTTTTGCGGATGATGTGGTCCTGTTGGCTTCATCAGAACGTGACCTCCAGCTCTCGCTTGGACAGTTCGCAGCTGAGTGTGAAGCAACTGGGATGAGAATCAGCACCTCCAAATCCAAGACCATGGTCCTCAGCCGGAAAAGGGTAGTATGCTCTCTCCGGGTCGGGGATGGGGTCCTTCGCCAAGTGGAGGAGTTTAAGTATCTCGGGCTCTTGATCACAATTAAGGGGAGGATGGAGCGGGAGGTCGACAGGTGGATCAGTGCGGCATCCACAGTGATACGGGTGCTGCAACGGTCTGTTATGGTGAAAAAAGAGCTGAGCCAAAAGGCAAAGCTCTCAATTTACCAGTCGATCTACGTTCCTACCCTCACCTATGGTCACAAGCTGTGGGTAGTGACTAAAGGAACGAGATCACGGGTACAAGCGGCCGAAATGATTTTCCTCCGCAGGGTGGCTGGGCTCTCCCTTAGAGATAGGGTGAGGTGCTCGGTCATTTGGGAGGGGCTTAGAGTAGAGCCGCTGCTCCTCTGCATTGAGAGGAGTCAGATGAGGTGGCTCGGGCGTCTGATTAGGATGCCTCCTGGATGCCTCCCTGGTGAGGTGGTCCGGGCATGTCCCACTGGGAGAAGACCCCGGGGAAGACCCAGGACACGCTGAAGGGACTATGTCACTCGGTTGGCCTGGGAACGCCTCAGGATTCCCCCAGAGGAGCTGGATGAAGTGGCTGGGGAAAGGGTAGTCTGGGTTTCCCTGCTGAGGCAGCTGCCCCCGCGACCCGATTTCAGACAAGCGGGAGATGATGGATGGATGGCATTTCACGTCTTCTATTTCGAGTTTCAGCCTCACTGCCCACCTGAGGATATAGGACCTGCTCTTTGCTGTCTGTGTCAAAGTGAGCATAGAAGTTGTTGAGCTCATATTCAAGAGACACAGTGGGCTGAACACTGTGTTTCCCTTTTTGTAGTCAGTGATGCAGCGTAGCCCATTCCCCAATCACCTGGTGTCAAAGCTGCAGTAGCTGGACTCTACTTTGTCCCTGTAGTCCTTATTGGCCTTTTTGATGGACTTTCGAAGGTCATATCTGGCTGCTTTGTATGCATCAGCATCCCCAGAGTTAAAGGCAGAGGTCTGCACCTTGAGCTTAGCACGAATCTCCCCATTTATCCAGGGTTTATGAATTGTATATTTGCAGACAGTGATTTTAGTAATGACATCGTCTATGCATTTGTCAATATAACCTATGACAGAGTCTGTGAATTCATTGATGTTGCCATCAGCTGCATTCTCAAATATCTGCCAGTCAGCTGTCCTGTAAGACCCCATCAGCCTCTCTGTCCCATTTGTAAATGTCCCTGAAAACTGTTTTTTCCTGTTTAAGTCTTTGTCTGTATGCAGGCAGCAGCAGTATGGAACGATGGTCTACCTTACTAAAAGCTGGTTGGGGGAGGGGTTTGTAGCAGTCCTTGAATGGAGTGTAACAATGATACTGTGTTTGATCATCTCTTGTAGAGAAGGAGATGTGTTGATAGTATTTAGTAGTGCTGTAGTGAAGACCGCCTAAACCGATACCAAGACATTGCCGGGACCAGAGGGAATCAAGACCAAGGCTGGTCGAGACCAAGACCAAGACCAAGACCGAAAACAGACTAGGGCTAGAATCGACATCATCTGTAGAGAAAAAAGGCATTGCTGTAAAGTGTCATTACTCGTTAAATCAAATTCATGTTATCTTTTTAATTATATTGTCCATATGTCTCTCATTTAAAATTTCTCAGATTTGTCATAGTTACGAGGCCTGATGGAAAAATATATTACCATTTTATTAGACCTCGTGAAGGGAAAGAGATGGGATGTACCAGAAAGTTGTTCATATTAAGTCTCTTATACCAGGGACAGAGGCCTCGGGTAAGCTATGAATATGGCTATATAATGATCCCTTACTTTGAATTGAAGAGAATAAGCCTCCAGATTCGATATCAACATCACTAAAATTACTTACCATATAGCATAAAATAAATGCTTGCTCAACACAATGCCCATAGACAGATGCTATATAAAATCAATGATGATTTATTATGTTAAATAACACCACTGTAAAACTTAAACAATACACCCACAGAAAAAAAATACCAGATAGGTACACAAATACATCATATAACCATATATATTCTTTATTTTTGTAGTCAAGACCGCCTAAACCGAGACCAAAACATTGCAGAGACCAAATAGAGTCGAGATCAAGACAAGATCGAGACCACAAAAAATTTATCTCAAGACCGGGCTGAGCTGAAGAGGAGAGTGCAGAGGAGATGGCATTGGACCATGGATGATCTGTACATATTCTGTAAAGAGGAATGGCATCAGTTGCCCTGCTTGGTATTCTCCAACCTTATAAAATGTTATAAGAGAAGACTCAGTGCTGTTATACTAGCAAAAGGAGGTTGCACAAAATATTAAAAGCAGGGGTGCCAACAATCGTGGAACGTGTTTTTGTTAAAGATAATTATTTCTTGATGAAGGATTTGTTTTTCTTCAAATAAATGTACATTAATGAAAGGTTGGATTTTTCAGTTTTTCAATGTGATATGGAGCTGCTTCACCAAAAGGTGGATTTTTTCAAGCCCTTTTTACAAATCTTTACAAGGGCTGCCAATAATTGTGGAGGGCCCTGTACAGCATCAGTATTTAGGAAAAACTTTCTACATGTTGGCTCTGTTAAAGTCTCCCAACACAATAAAGGCCGCTTCTGGGTTATTAGTCCACTGATGGTGTCATACAGTTTGTCCATAGCCAAAGTTTTATCAGCATGTGGGGAAATGTAAACTGCTGAAAGGAGAACTGAACTGAACTCCCTCGGGAGGTGAAAAGGTCTAACTTTAATGTTCAGTAGCTCGAGAGTCAGAGAGCAGTGCATTTTTAAGACACACACATCCATAGCCCACAAAGAGTTAACCATAAAGCACACACCTCCTCCCCTTTTGTAGCAAAGATGTCCTTTGTTCTTTCTGTCCGATAAACAGTGAACCCTGTCTCTATGAACGCCACAGCAGTTCCTGATGTCTTTTTGGTGTTTAATCCGTGCATGCAGCTCATCCAGTTTGTTGTCTAGAGACTGAAAGTTTGCGAGCAGGATGCTTTGCAGAAGAAGCCTGTTGTTTCTCTGTCGGGTTCGGCACAAAACTCCAGCGCGCTTCCCCCTCTTTTTTTTCCTTTGGCGTCTCGCAAGTAAACAAAAGACCCCAGGCGATACAGCGTCCGTGGTATCAAAAGCTGCTGTAAAGTCCGAACTGGCTGATGAAGTAACTCCAAAAGTTGTTTTTGGTCATACTGAATGTGTGATTGAGATGTTTGCACAGAAAGAGCAAGTAGTAAAAAATAAATAAATCCGTTTTTGCTGTGATGACTTGGAACTCTCAGTGTGGCCATCCTATAGTGCAACTGGAAGTGGAAGCGTAACTTGCATTGTTTTTCAATTAAGTATGTTGACGTCATCATCACAGTTTTGTAGTAAGCTACATTTTTACACCCTAAGGATTTTAAATCCATATCTGTGATGTCAAATTCAGTGTGAAAAGTTTAAATTTGTGCTGTCAAGCCACATTATGACCTCCATAGATATGACCACAATTACAGTTATTACAAAATCCCCACTCTATATTATTGCAAACAATTTGCGTTCTATAAGATTACATACAGGAGTATATATTAACCTTAATAACACAACCCTTGAGCTGTGGGAGTTTAGAGTAGCTTTTTTACAGTGGTCGCTCCTGGTCAAAATTTTTGGTGAAACAAACCACCCTCCATCCCTGATGCGTGCCTCAAAACAAACTATGCACCTTGCCCTGCACCCCCAGACAGCTTGATTTTCATTTATGAGGCTTTACAGACAGTGAGGTTGTGTGTACGAGACACAGGACTACATTGACTACATTTTTATATTACACACACATATATATAAGCATAGACACACTTAAGCAGGCCCTGTTTAGGCAAAAGTCCACTCACCTATTTAAGGTACAGGTCATAATACGAGGTTATAGAAGGATGTTACTATATTATGGGGTTTGTTTTGGTTGTTGTTTTTGTTCTTTGTTCTTTTTTGGATACTTGCATACTTTTGTTAAACATGAAGCTGACAAAGCCATACAACACACAAGGACACACGCATAAACCCTAATATTACAAAACAACACCGAGCTTATAATATTATTAGAGAAAAATTGCGTGTGTAACTTTTCAGACGTTTTAGACACAAAAAGTTTCTTTCCACACCAGCTAAGGTCACTTCAGTTGTTGCTGAAGTTGGTGAAGTGTGTGGTGTGTCACCATGGGCCGTGACATTTTTCCAAATTGGTCTTAAAAAAGCTAATGAGCCAAACATCCAGTGCTCTGAGCAGCTATGGGAATAACAGGCAAAAAGGTAGCTACAGTATATCCCCAAAGATAAGCTGCCTCACATTATTGGCCGCTCCATTCATTTCGTGAACAAGCACTTATTATGAATAATAAAACAAATCTCACATAGACAATACACCTATTAGTCACAAATCCCTCTAATTCACAGGAAAATACCACAGCTTGAAAAATGAAAATGAAATGTAATGCGTTTTGTTATTTATGAATCTTTCGACCTGCTCTCACACTCAAGGTCAGGTGCGCAATACATGATTGCCAGTGATTGGTCACATTGAAGTCACATTGAAGGGAACAAATACCCGATCACAGTAGGCAGTCACTTGTTTCATGGGTGGGACTTATTTGCCATAAGAGTCCATTGAACCTGGAAATTCTACCAGTCGCCTGGGTCTGAGATGATTGAAACTAATGAGGGAAAACATCAATCAGGGTGAAAGTTGTTTCACTGAAATTCTCCGTTTCACCGCGGTTGAGGTGGCGCTGTTTCGCGTTTTTGACCAGAGCCGTATACCATTGATGGGCTGAAATTAGGAGATGCACCTTATTTTTATGAGCATTTTGTGGTTTCACACCAATAAAAAGTGATTGTCATGAACATTATTTTTTCTTGGTGAAACATCGTTTCACCTGTAGTCTTATAGAAGCTGCCACTGCTTTCATAAAGTTCTTGGCATACAGAAGCTGAAGTAGAATTAAACTGTATATCTACTGGCTAATGTCCATACTTCCCTGTGGGGTTATTGCCCTTTAAAAATGTTCCATAGTAAAAATAATGTTGGAAAATACTGTTAAAATACATTGATTTACATGATCTGTATGTCTTAATTTTCAGTAATACAGGCTAACAATGAGGCATGGAGGAGGATAAGAAAATATTTATATATAAAATATACACTGCCCGTCCAAAAAAAAAGTCGCCATTTGAATTTTTCGTTGGACCACCATTAGCTTTGATTATGGCGCACATTTGTCATGGCATTGTTTCCACAAGCTTATGCAACATCTCACCCTTTTATTTTCATCCAGATTTGCATTAATTTCTCACCAAGATCCTGTATTGACAAGTGAGTTGAACCACTCCATAAAGCCTCCTTTAGCACATCCCAAAGACCTTCAATGAGGTTAAGGTCATAACTCTGAGGTGACCAAGTCATGCGTGAAAACGATTCCTCATGCTCCTTGAACCACTCTTTGACAGTTCAAACCCAATGAACCTTGGCATTCTTGTACTGGAATATGCACATGCCAACAGGGAAAAAAACCCACTGATGGATGGATGGAAATGTATCCTGGCCATTCAGTAGATTCAGGTACTCAGCTGACTTCACTTTATTGCTGCATAATATTGCTGAGCTGTAATAATGATCCAGTCATTAACACTTAAGCATTTGCTGATATAAATTCAAATGGCGACTTTTTTTTTGAACGGGTAGTGTATGTTTCTATAAATTTTGAATATGAATCAAATCAGAACCATGTATGTATTTAAATAAGTGGTCCGCTGAGATGTGCAATAATTCATATTATTACTGAAAAGAATTCCAAAGGCAATCAGGGCAAACAATGATACGTACAAATGATAATTATTGAAATACTGATTAAATGATAATTAAAACATAATTCGATGTAGTCTCTGAGGTAGACTGCACTAATCACTCTTTGTCCATACTGACCAATGATCACGATTCTGCCATACCACTAATCACTCTCATATACAACTATCTCTGACATACAAGTACCTTTTCCTCCTCCAGACGAATAATTTCTGCTTCAGGGACTCTGCGTTCATGCAGGAAATCAGACACTGTGATTGTCTTATACATGGATAGATCTGTAAAGAGGACTTTTCAACTTAATCTCCATTATACATTGTCTGGGAGGATGATGCTAGTACAGTTTTGTTTATTATGATGAAAGTTGCTGTTACGGCTAGAGATGTGGGTACACCAACGGACACTGGAAAAGAGACACACAACGCAAACGCAAACACCGCTTTCTATAAAGTTCTTTTCTTTTTATCTATTTCAAAGAAATATATGTATACAAAGGCAAGCGGTATATACATAAGGACGGGTTGGGTATAGACGACACCAAAGGAAAGAACAAAATAAAACCAAAATCATTCCTAACCCTAACTCTAGATTTTAAATTCTAAACTATCCCAAAACAAACAAATGCATAAAAAAAACCTACGTAACTACAGCGACCTTCCTATGAAAACAAAACCTACAAGGGTGGTGTCCGCCTCCTAAACTAGTATCTCTAACAAATAGTATCCTACTTGAAGCACAATGTAAATGTGGAAAACAAATAGTAAACTGATATATACAAAAGATGGGGACTGTACAACCAGGAATTAAGTGAGCAATGATGTTACGACTAACCTGACCCAACCCGTCAATGACCAAAAAAGGTGAGCTATACATCAACGAAACTGGATTGACATGGCACACAAGCGAGCCACACTACATACAAAAAAAGTCTTTCTTCAACAGCAACCCAGCAACACTTGCAACCACCGCCGGTGTCTGTTTAAAGGGGCAGGTAGGCGGGAGCTCCCGTCGCGATCCACCATTGGGAAGTGAAATTGATGGTCACTCAATTCCGCAACGGGGCGGGCCTGAATAGAACGAAAAGGAGAGAGTACGAAACACATATACAACTACCAAACTGCTCAGCCACAACAGTGAGCGTAACAGGTGCCCTTTTCTAAAACAGGGAGATACTACTGTAAATAAAAATACAAATCCTGTGAACTTTTTATAATGTTTTAAACAAGTTCGCCACCATTTTCTTGGTAGAAAATAAGAAGACATGTCTGACTATTCTGAGAGCCTCCCAGTACAGAAGATGTGGCAGTAGCCGATACAGTACTCGACTATCACGCCAGAAACCTGGTTTCAATTCCCACTCACTGGCTGACTCGCTTTGAAATGGGAGTATTAGCTATGCAACTGTCATGAAATGAAGCGAAAATGACATATGGCATGGATTTGTAGGCCTTACTGCAGAGGGAGGGAATGCATGCGGTGTGTATTAAAGAAATCAGCGATATTGCTCACTGTACTAGTCAGCAATATGGCATACAATGTTTTAATTGAGCCTCAGATAAAAATGATGGTGCAGCTGTGTAGACAGATAGCCTGTCATTGAGGGCTACATACTTATGGCAGTGTTAACTATAAAGACATATAATTGACATATTCCATCAAACAAACGTGATCTACTGTAATACACATGACATGAAACATAACCTGCCAACTCTGCACATCTCATTTCAACACAGGTAAACTTACCCGATTCAGACATGTTCCACGTCTTTCATTGTAAATTTTTGAGTTCTTTTCTCATATATTTATCACTTTAAACTTCAAACTTTTTCTTCTCATAAATTTATTACTTACATCTCAGAGGATTTTGGAGTTTTCTTTCTCGCAAATTTATGACTTTACAATATCAGAGAATATCCAAGTTTTTTCACACAAGTATATGACATTAATCTCAGAATTTCTGATTTTTTTCTTGTAATTTTACTCCCATCCCTAACCCTGTTTTTATTATTTTTTTACAACGTATATACAGCGGCCCTAATACGCTGTCGTACATACTTGTGCAAATGGCAAATGAAGCATCATCTAGATATAACATCAAAATTAAGAATCTCATAATGTGATTCCTTACAGAGAAATATGTGTCCCTTACTTAAAATCATACTGCATGGCTGCATTTTCATTCAAACTAACATGAAAGACAATCCGCTGTACAAGTGCACAACATAGTCACGTTTATACTCTGTGGTCCTGGAAGTGAGGAAATGCACTAATGGTCAAATAATGATTAAAATGGCTAATGATCTATATGTAATAGACCTGTTATCATGTGATCATGTGATTTAATGCCCATATTGGAGAAGTTGAAACTTCCTTCACACTGAGCAGCTTGTGGCAGCAACAGTTGTGGATCCTGCTCCAGTGATATAACCTTCCACCAGTTAGTGCATTTACTGATCATTGTATGTTTTTTTATGGACAGACATGAGATATTCCCCTGCAAACATACATTTTTCAGTCTTTGAATAGCATCGGATGGTATACCCATTATAATTTACAGTTAAACAGCTATAATTTCCCATATGTTATGAATTTTTAATATACCGCTATACTGTATCATAGCCAAAACAACAGCTGTGATTCTGTGTATAATGTAATAAATATATTTTGAGATAGTAAAATAGTTAACCATGTTAAGTCCTGGATATGTCATATGTGACGCCATTATGGCTCTGCCTTTATTTAGTCCTATTGGTGTTCATGTACTATTCTGTGTATCTGATTGTTTTTTGTTTTGTGGCGGTGCCCCTCCCTTCCTGTAGGTGGCGTGTTCCATACATGAAGGATTTGTAGCTATAAAGCTGAAACAAATTGACCTGAAGAGATGATGCTGCTTGGCGGGGAATGCGTTTTCTTTGAGGGGGCTGTATGGGGCTTGTTGTTCCTGAGTGTGCTTTCTTGGCATATGGTTTACAGTACTGTTGTATTAGGTCAAATGGTATATCATTGTAACAGCTGGGACTTGATCGCCCAAAGGGGGTAGGAGCCCTTTTTGTTGATTTAATGCTATTTTGCTTTCTTTATTAAGAGAGGAAGTTAGTATGAGTATTGTATTTACCTTTATTCTTTGTTTTCTGTGCAGGTTCAAGTTAGCCTTATGGTCGGTGGAATTAGGTTTTGGGTTTTGTTTGACATATTCAGCGTAATATGTCACCATATAATCACACTTACACATATCCCTGCAGGGTTGCCAGCTTTGGTCAGCTGGTTGAAAAAATCATGATCAAATCTTTTACCATATCACCCAGCTCTGGGTTGATATAAAATTTACACATAATTGTCATTAGACATTGCACCATTAATAAGAAAAGGATAAAACACTCATCAATACGATTAGGATCACTATCGTTTCCATTTCCCATAAACCAGTCCCATGTACATGACTACCCAGAAAATACTTATATGTATCTAAACTTTTACAAGCTTTAAACTGCTCAAAACTGCATGTACTGTACTGAAATATGATGGTAAATAGAAAGTTGACGATGTAATTATGGTTGGGACTTGGAGATCATCTTCTCCTAGGACATAAGCAAGACACACAGTAAGCCTGCACAGAAACACATGCAGGTCTTTATGGGTGATACTAAGGCAATGGGACCATGTCAGACACCACTCCATATGTGGTATGGCAATTTACACTTTCATGGTTAAAGCCCAACACCCCTCATGATTTCAGTTTTAAGAGCAAACAAAACTCGTTAATAAAAAAATCTTTCAACCACACTACAAGTAACCCATAGACAATCAATTATGATGTTCATACATTTCTCCTACTGTTTTGTATGTCCAATTGTTTTACTCTGCAACCGATTAACAAACCCAAAGGCAATATCAGCATTTTAGACAATAATATAATGTGTCTGTCATCAAACCAGTTTTAAAAATTAGAGAGAAAATGATATATTAAAGAATACTGAGATTTGGAGAATGACCTTTATATTCAACAAATATTTTTTTCCCTGTTCATTCAGAACAATTCAGTTCTCAAAGCAAATTTGTCTAACTAATAGATATGGCATAAATGTTAGTATTATTTGCAGCATGGACTGACAGTTTGAAATGCATTGATGATAAAATAATAATAACAAGTATACAGTTGGCACTCAGTACCCATGATTTCTGCAATTGTGCACTGAACAAACTACAGATCCAAAATGTTTTAGGGAAAAAAAATCCAGAAAGTTTCTAAAGGAAAATGTTGAATTTGCAGCGCACAAAGCACTAAGCTGAATCCACAAAAAATTAAGTGATCTGTAAGTTTTGTGTGTGTGCGTGCATGTGTATGAGGCAGAGAGAACAAGTTTATAAATTCTCTAATTATAATTATATCTTTAGAATTTTAGACTGTGATGTTGAAGTTGCTATGGAGAGACCGATGGGTCATGTTTGCTTATAAGTATTAAACTTGAAACTTAAAACATATTCATACCTATACAAATGTCCTTGTTTACAAAGCTATGGGAGGAAACGCCCAGGAGACAGGGAGAACATGGAAACTCCTCACAAACAGGCCAGACTGAAATCCCTTGGAACTGTGGGGAAAAAGCGCAGCTCATTTACATGTATGTGTGTGTCCTGGAATGTACTGGCATCTCAACCAAGGTTTGTCATCACTTATTGGATTGTGAATGAGTGCCAGTACAGATGCCATATTTATCATGGTCCAAGCTTTTCAAGTTATGAGAACCTCACAACTTTTAATGCTATGTGACTGTTCCTAGTTAATAACGTATATGAAGGCTCTTAACTGTGCTTGGATCCTGGTTCATATTCGTGACAAAACTGGAAAATGTAGCACGGTATACAGTTGTACAATGAAACACTACTATTTACACTAGCAAGTTGGCCTTTCTAGATGTTTCTTAGCTCCTTTGCTTCCACTGAAAACCTATGACGTTTTAATATTAAGTTAATGTCGGCCGGGGGGGGTTTAGCTGTGGGAAACAGCAGCTGAATTTTGAAAAAAACACATATAAATAAAATGAGAACCAAAAGTGAGTAAAGAGAGGCGGAGGGGCAGTCAGTTAAGGATGTACATTTTCAGGAACGTCATATCCAACAGCCTTGGAAGTTCCATCTCCGAATAGCCCGATTCTGTCAACCTGATTTTGATAAGTCGTTGCTTGTGTAATGTCTTTTTCTAGCTCTTGTCTATGGAGGACTCTAAAATAAGAAACCCCCACAACAGAGATAATTAATCACAGTGGGAGTACAAGACGTGTAATTATTTAGGTTACCTCAGAACACTGAGTACATCGCACTTCATCTATTGAAGCATTGTTTCCACACGAACAGTTTCTTGAATATAACCAAATCATTTAATCCATTATTACAAACATTGATATCCATTGTTTTCACTTCTATGTGACTCTTATTCAGATGATTACAGCTTGCAGAAATTCTTGCTCCATGACTGTACATATTCCCTCACTGAATTAGAAGCCACTGTTCTTTGAAAATTATGAAACATTCTAACCACAGAATCAAGCTGTAATCTGTTTCTTCTGTTGGTAATGGCTGCTAATCAGATGATTATAGTGCATAGAGAGAGATTTTGTTTTTCTACATTACCTGATTTCTTCCATGCTGTCTGATTAATCAATAAGCTTTTACATTTATAAAATTAGTTTTGTCCTACAATGGATTAAGAACATAAGAAATTTACAAACGAGAGGAAGCCATTCTGCCTTTGCTCAAAGCTAAACAGATTCAGCTCAGCTGACCTCTCCTCATAAGACATTATTCTAAGACCAGGAATCATTCTTGTGGCCCTACGCTGCACCTTTTCTAAGACCGAAATGTCCTTTTTAAGATATGGCGACCAAACCTGCACACAATATTTTAGGTGAGGTCTCAAGAAGGAATTGTATTATCTTAGCATCACATCCCTTGACTTAAACTCCACACACCTAGAGATGTAACCCAACATTTTATTGGCCTTTTTTATTGCTTCCCCACACTGGCGAGAGTGGGACATGGAAGCATCAACATACACACCGAGATCTTCTCGTAATCAGCTACCTTTATTTCAGTGGAACCCATAAAATATCTGTACTTTATATTTCTGCTTCCTGCATGGATTACCTTACATTTATCTATGTTAAATTTCTGCCAGGTATCCGCCCAGTCGCTAATTAAATCCAGATCCCGTTGTAGCCTCTCTGTTGCGAGATGTATCTGCTATACCACCCACCTTGGTGTCATCTGAAAATTTAACCAGTTTACTGTATGTATCGGTGTCAATATCATTAATGTAAATTAGAAACAATAGTGGTCTAAAATTGAACCGTGTGGTACCCCACTATGAATGCAGGCCCAGTCTGATATTGTGCCTCTAATAACTACTCGCTGCTTCCTGTCAGTTAACCTGCTTTCGATCCAAGCTGCTACTGTTCTTAAAATCCCAGCAGCTTTGAGGTTAAGCAAGAGCTGTTTGTGGAGGACAACATCAAAGGCCTTCTGGAAATCTAAGTTGATCACGTCATAGGCCTTTTTGTGATCAATTTCCATTTTAGCTTCCTCAAGGAACTCAAGTAAATTCCTTAAACAGGATCTACCTCTCCTAAATCCATGTTGGTTATCTCTCAGAATGTTATTTGCATCCAGGTAATTTTCCATTTTCACTTGGATTATAGCTTCCATTATTTTTCCAGTAATGCTAGTTAAACTGATTGGCTTATAGTTTGCTGGA
>JAODKF010000001.1:39686257-39704405 GCA_026779585.1 Mormyrus proboscirostris | reverse complement strand
TTTCGGTCACTACCCACAGCTCATGACCATAGGTGAGGGTAGGAACGTAGATTGACTGGTAAATCGAGAGCTTTGCCTTTTCGCTCTGCTTTTTCTTCACCATGACAGACCGTCACTGTGGACGCCGCACCGATCTGCCTGTCGATCTCCATCGTCCCCTCACTCGTGAACAAGACCCTGAGATACTCCTCCACTTAGGGGTGGACCTCATCCCCGACCCGGGGAGAGCATTTTACCCTTTTCTGGCTGAGGACCATGGTCTCGGATTTGGAGGTGCTGATTCTCATCCCAGCCGCTTTACACTCGGCAGTGAACTGTCCAAGTGAGAGTTGAAAGTCATGGTTCAATGAGGCTAACAGAACCACATCATCTGCAAAAAGCAGAGACCTAATCCTGAGGTCACCACACCAGACACCCTCAATGCCCTGGCTGCGCCTAGAAATTCTGTCCATAAAAACTATGAACAAAATCGGTGACAAAGGGCAGCCCTGATGGAGTCCAACTCTCACTGGAAACAAGTCCAACTTATTGCCGCCCATACAGATCAGGCTCTGGCACCGGTCATACAGGGACCAAACAGCCCTTAAAAGGAAGCCCAGCACTCCATACTCCCGGAGCACCCCCCACAGGACTCCACGAGGAACACAGTCGAATGCCTTCTCCAAGTCCACAAAACACATGTAGACTGGTTGGGCAAACTTCCATGAACCCTCCAAAACCCTGCGGAGAGTATAGAGCTGGTCCACTGTTCCACGGCCAGGGCAAAAGGCGTGACAGAAGGCCTGTCGGTGGGATTGAGGAGGTCTTCAAAGTACTCCCTCCACAGACCTAAAATGTCCCGAGTTGAGGGAAGCAGCACCCCATCCCCATAATAAACAGTGTTGATGTTGCACTGCTTTCCCGCCTGGAGCCACCGGATAGTGGACCAGAATCTGGAAGTCGTTTTCCATGGCCTCGGCAAACTCCCTCCCACAGCCGAGTTTTTGCCTCAGCGACTGCCAGGCCTGGCCGGCTTCCTTCCCCACCAGCGGAGCCAACCCACCACCAGGTAGTGATCAGTTGACAGCTCCGCCCCTCTCTTCACCCGAGTGTCCAAGACATGCGGCCGCAACTCCAATGACGCGAATACAAAGTCGATCATCGTACTGCAGCCTAGGATGTCCTGGTGCCAAGTGCACGTATGGACACCCTTATACCTGAACATGGTGTTTATTATGGACAATCCAACAACAAAGCACTGCTCGGGTTCAGGTCGGGGGGGGGGGGCATTCCTCCCTCTCCACGTCTCACTGTTATTGCCTACGTAAGCATTGAAGTCCCCCAGCAGAACAAGAGTGTCCCCAGAAGGAGTGCTCTCCAACACACCTTCCAATGAATCCAGAAAGGGTGGGTATTCTGAAATGCTGCTTGGCGCATAAGTGCAAACAACAGTCAGGACCCGTCCCCCCACCCGAAGGCGAAGGGAGGCTACCCTCTCCTCTACTGCGGTAAACCCAAATGTACAGGTGCCCAGTCAGCGGGCAATAAGTATGCCTACCTCCGCCTCTCCCCACGGTCAACTCCAGAGTGGAAGAGGGTCCAACCCCCCTCAAGGAGACTGGTTCCAGAGCCCAAGCTATGCGTCGAGGTGAGCCCGACTATATCTAGTCGGAACTTCACAACGTTTCGCACCAGCTCAGGTTCCTTCCCCATCAGAGAGGTGACATTCCATGTCCCAAGAGCTAGCTTCTGCAGCCGAGGATCGGACTGCCAAGGTCTCCGCCTTTGGCCACTGCCCAGCTCACATCGTACCCGACCCATATGGCCCCTCCTATAGGTGGTGAGCCTATTGGAGGGGAGACCCATGTGACTTGTTCGGGCTGTGCCCAACGAGGCCCCATGAGTACAGGCCTGGCCACCAGGTGCTCGCCATCGAGCCCCACCCCCAGGCCTGGCTCCAGGGGGGGGTCCCGGTGACCCACGTCCGGGCAAGGGAAACCGTGGTTCCAAAATTTTATTCATCATTAGGGGTTTTGTGAGCCGCACTTCGTCTGGTTCCTCGCCCAGGACCTGTTTGCCTTGGGTGACCCTACCAGGGGCATAAAGCCGCGGGCAACTTAGTTCCTGGGATCATTGGAACACGCAAACCCCTCCACCACGATAAGTTGTCGGCTCCAGGAGAGAATGTACTCTATAATAAAACATATATAAATAAAATAAAAACCATTAGTGCACCTTGAGGGCATAACCTGTCTCCATAACAACTGTTGTGCACCCGCACGCTTATGAAATGATTCTTAAATACTGTTTAGCAATGCGCCACTGACTTTAGACATAGTTTTTCTTGGTCAAAAATACAAGGTCATTTTGCTGCCCTAAAATAGCATGCGCTAAAAATGCGTTGACAATGCACCTGGCCAAGCCTCATTTAAACAATACCACTCCTACGAGTGTGAAGCAGGTGCAAAGTCATTTACTATTTTAACTACTAGTACGCATGGCTTGAAAATAAGGAAAACCACTTTGCAGCATGCTTTGCCCTGGTGGAAAATAAAGTCATTAACCATTATTCAATTGAATGTTAATAGATAAATGAATGTGTGAATGTAATATTAGTGTGGGGAATTTGTACACCTCTAATGCGTACTTATGTTTGCTTTCTCCTGCCAGGATATTTCCTTGTGATTGTAATAGCTCCTTCAGTAATGTTTGCAACTTTTGTTGCCGAAGTATACATGTATTCATGGAGGCATTTCTGTAAGTATTTTGTGATGGATTATGATCAGCCATATTTTCATTGACCAATAGCTGACACATCAGGATTCTTCAAGTTAAAAAAACTCTGAAATTACTGAGCCTGACTGCATTATGCAAGGATTAATGTGTGACAAGCCATGTATTGTAACAGTTTGTAATGTGTTAACCCACTTACACCATGCTCACCACATATTTGCTTTGCACATTTGTAATTGAAGGCGTTACTTTCACGTTTACAAACTGAAAACATATTTATTAGTTGGACTGCCATGTAGGCTTGGGTAGTATTTCCTTTCAGCCAAAATGTATGTTGGGAGCTTATTTGGCCAAAAGTCCAATGTTACAGGTTTTGTAGATACAGTATATGGACAAAGCTTTTGAGAAACCTAGCCATTGCGTCTAGAGGAACTTATATGACATCCCAGTCAAAATCCATTGACATCAATATGGAGTTAGCCCCCCCCCCTTGCAGGTCTAACAGCTGTTACACTTCTGGGAAGGCTTTCCATAAGATTTTGGAGTGTGTTTTTGGGAATGTTTGCCCATCCATCCAGAAAAGCATTTGCACTGATGGTCATGCACTGATGTTGGATGTGAAGGCCTGGCTTGTTGTCTCTGTTCTAGTTGATCCCAAAGGTGTTTGATGGAGTTGAGGTGAGGGCTCTGTGTGGGCCAGTCAAGTTATTTCATAGTAAACGCATCCAACCATGTCTTCATTACGATTGAAGAAAGTGGTGACAGCCGCTCAAAACCCTAGTAGACTGGCTCGTATGATTGATGGAGTAGTCAGAGCTGTTGGCACTCAGACTGCGACTATTGATCGCAAATTGGATAACATCACTGTGACTATTGATTACAAATTGGATAACATCACGGAGAAGCTCATGGCTTTGCAAAGAATTTTGGATGGTGGAGACCAGTGTGGACATTAGAAGAGCTGTGGAATTACAGCTTCGCTTGGAAACCCAAACAACCCTATCCTATCTGCTTTTGGCTCCCCCCTAATCAGCACTGGCCTCGCCGCTGCTGAATTAACAACTCCCTCGGAAGAACAAGGCAGTGAGACTCTCTTGCATTCCTCTCCCCCAATCCCAAGGACACCTGGATACACACACACATATACATACGTACAGATATGCACTCACCGCACCCTCCCCCGATCCCACGCCTTCGCTGCTTTATGCACTGTGTGAACAGTCTGTGACCAGTGCCTCTATGGCTGCAGGACCGGATGGCTGTTTGTCTATGCTGGACTACCTCCACCTCCCCATTTCCCTCCCCTGCTGCAAGTCATGACTTTTTATGTTGTAAGGTATAGTGACCATGTGCTTATGTTGCTGAGGTGTTTTTTTTCGGTTCCTACAATGTACTCCCTACTGGAGTACAGTCTGGGGGCTGTTTTTTATTCTCCTCTACTCTCCTCATGTAAATTTGTTTTTCTCTGTTCTTCCTATATCCCCTGTCTTCCTGACCTGTCTACCCCCTATAATGTGATGTTTGTGTATATGTATGGTTGGGTTGATGGCGAGTTTTTTCGCTGGACCTTGTGACTAGTGACATGGTGTATTGTAACAGCAATTAAGGGTATCATCATCATCATCATCATCATCATGGACCTTGTTTTGTGCACTGGGGCACAGTCATGCTGGAACAAAAAAGGGCCTTCCCCAAACTGTTCTTACGAAGTTGGAGGCACAGAATTGTCCAAAACGTATTGGTATGCCAAAGCATTATGCATTCCTTCCACTGGAACTAAGGGGCCTAGCTCAGACCCTGAAAACCACCCCATACCATTATCTCTCCTCTAACAAACTTTACAGTTGGCACAATGCAGTCAGGCAGATAACGTTCTCCTGGCATCCACTAATACCAGACTCATTCATCAGACTGCCAGACAGAGAAGCATGATTTGTCACTCCACGGAACATGTTTCCAATGTTCCACAGTCCAGAAGCAGTGTGCTTTACACGACTCTATCCAACGTTTGGAATTTCGCTTGGTGATGTGATGCTTGCACACAGCTGCTCAGCCAGGGAAGCCCATTACATGAAGCTCTTTTTGCTGGAATTTGTGCCAGAGATAGTTTGGAAGTGTTTGTTATTGTTATTTGTTATTTATTATTGAATCAACAAAATGCTGGCGAGTTTTACACACTATGTGCCTCAGCACTCAGTGACCCCATTGTTTTATGTGGTCTGGTACTTTGTGTGAGTTTCAGTGATTAATAAATGCTTCCACTTTGCAATAATGCCACTTACAATTCATTGTGGAATATTTGGCAGGGAGGAAATTTCACTAAGATACTTAGTGTCATACTCCTATGACAGTACCACATTTGATTTCACTGAGCTCTTAAGAATGACCCATGGCTATGTGCTTGATTATATACACGTGGCAATGGGTCATGAAGTATGTCTCAATACTTTTGTCATATAGTGTATTAACAGCCATCCAAAATATTAGCATTTGTTCTTACTGAGAGCTGCTTTCATAATTTAATGGAATTTTGTGTAGCAATGTCGGCTACACAATGTTGGCAGCCAATCCAGGTAGGTGCGTCTCTCCGGCAAGATGACCATCTTTCTCTGCTGTCAGGGGAGCTTTGTAAGCTCCACATTTCGGTGGCAGCACTCTCTGATTTACGCAAACCAGGGAGTGGCCAGATCTCTGCAGGTCGGTATACCTACGTTTGATCTGATCTGTCTGATAGCTGCCATACTCATGCCATACTGATGGTGTCTGATGTCACTATCATGAGACTCAGACTAAGGCAGTCCTTGGGTGTCTTATTTGTTGTCTCAGTCTATGCTCTGACTGCGTTGAGCAAAGTCTCGTTGAGGGAGACATTTTACTTGCAACTTCACTTGGTGGTTGATGGGTGCCCATGAGGTAACACTCCTCTGGTCATGGGTCTGGTCATTGACTTCAATGCGACCTCTGGCACTGACATGGCTAGGTAAGAGGATTGTATCGGTCCCCATGGGTCTGAAGACTGGGGTGAAAATGACTCCATGTTCCTTGACTTTGCGAAAGATGGGGCTGTGGGTCGCTGGATCCAGGTTCCAATGAGTCACATTTGTTGGACTTTGTACTGCAGTACTGGTGGTGCGGCGAAAAAGATCGATCAAATCCTCATGGGCAGATGCCGGAGGCTCCTGCAGAATTGCAGGGTCTACAGAAGTGCCCGGTTTGTGAATTTTGACCACAGACTTGTTGTTGCTACTCAAAAGATTCAGCTTAAATCCAGTAGGTTCCCACCTACTAGGAGAATGAGGCTGGATTTGGCCAGATTTGGTGGCAACTCCAATCTGTACCAGGAACTGAGAAGGACTGCTGTGAGGGCTCTGAGGGCAAATAAGGAGGCATTTGTTAGACGAATCTGTGAGCAGGTGACACACCATCTGTGGTCTAGAGACTGAATTTGTTCCTTGGACCCTTCAGCTAGGACGTTGGAGATCTCTGGGTCCATGGTTTTTAAGGCTTCTACCAGCCTCACTGAGATGCACGGATGGTGAATCAGCTAAGGGTGGGGAAGTCCAGAGGGATCTCTGTTATCTGGGTAGAATTTCTCCAGGCTAGTGGTAAAGCTGTCCCCCTGCCATTACAGGCAATCTTTACTTTCATTTGGGAGTCGCTCAGCATCCCAACTGACTGGAAAACAGGTCTCTATCTGGAAAAGGAAGGATAAGCACCTGGAATGTGGCAGCTACAGAGGGATAACACATCTCAGTTCCGGATAAGGTCATTGGTAGGGTCATCCTTAACATGATCCGTGATCACTTGCTCTCTTGTCAGCAACCAGAGCAGTCTGGTTTTACGCCTGAAAAGTCTATCATCCACTGCATCCTGGCACCTGGGGTTCTCATCAAGCACTAGCGCAAATATCAGCAGAGGTTCTTTGTAGCCTTTGTCAATTTTCGCAAACTGTTTGACTCAGTTGATCGAGTTGCCCTGTGGGACATCCTGAGACCCTCTGAAGTTGCTTGAAGTCATGGCCAACCTATACATTGGTACTGTGAGTGCTGTGCATAGTGAAGGGAGAACCACTGTGTTTTTCCCAGTTGATTCTGGGGTTTGCCAGGGGTATGTTCTTGCTTCTGCTCTATTCAATGCTTGCATGCTGGTGGTATCCAGCTCGGGTGTTGGGCAGGGTCGTGGGTTCCAGCAACTCTGGGGTATCAGTTGGTAAAGAAACTTTGCTGACGATGCTGTGATCTTCGCGGAGTCAGTGGAGGTTCTGATCGGGGCTCTTGAGAAATTTAGTGAGGAGAGGGGGATTCCGGGTATCGTGGATAAAGACTAAGATCCAGGCCTTTAATGACTTCTTAGGCACCACAATCAATAAGTTAACCTTGTTGAGAGATTTGCTTACCTAGGCAACGACATTCATGTCTCTGGTAACTCTTCCTATGAAGTCAGCAGAAGAACTGGGAGAGCATTGGCAGCCATGAGGTGTATGTGGTGCTCCCGATATCTTTGCAAGACGATGAAGGTCCAAGTTTTTAGAGTCCTGGTGTTCCATGTCTTGCTGTATAGCTGTGAGACATATGCACTATGCAGTCAGCTGACATGAAGACTGGACTCTTTCAGTACTGTGTCTCTTCGGAGAATCCTTGGGTACTGCTGGTTTGACTTTGTGTCAAACAAATGGTTGCAAAGGAGTCCCTTTGCACATTCCCTGCATTGTGAGGGAGCTTTAGTTACGGCACTACGACCATGTGGCGCATTTCCCTGAGGGTAACACTGGCTGGACTCGACTGAGGGGACGCCCAGGTAACACCTGGCTGCGGCAGATGGATGGCCATTTCCGGAGTATGGGACAGGACTGTGTGTCTGCCTGGGGGGACACTAGCTGGGATCCTGAGGAGTTTTGCCATGTAGTGGCTGTGGCAACATGCTGCATTAGCGCATGCTCCCAAACCTGACCTGAACTGTACATACAGCAGTCAGCCATAACATTAAAACCACCTGCCTAACATTGTGGCCCATGGAAGTTTTACTTACACATGAATTTTCTGAGGGTAGAAGGAAAAATGATTGCCCATTTTTCCTGCTTCCAACTAATCAGCTTCAAGAACTGCCTGTTCACTTGCCGAATATATAATGGAACCAGAGTGAGCTGTAATTTTAAAGATTGGTAAAATTAAACTGAATCATGCTGTTATTTTTTAGGTATCACCCCATAAAGTAAACAAATGAATTTTTAAATGAAAGTCATTTTATGTTTACCTACTGTTTTGCTTTGTGTTATTAATACTTTTTAGATCTGAGTCAGAGAATCCTATTGGTGGTTATATTCCTGCTTTATCTGATAATAAGTGTCCAGTATGTGAGTTTGACTCTGGAAGATGATAAAGGTAAGAGATGACAAACCATGACAGCAATTATATTTTCTCAATACTTTAAAAAATCTTTTTAAATTCACTATGTTTCTTGTGATGCCATAAACAATACAGTTTTGTAAACATTTTAGGTACTAAGCTTTATTGAATCATACTGTACTTTAACATACACTATAAATACTGTATTCTTCTTAGAAAGTAACTTTATTCATAATTGAATTTCGGAAACACTTCATTTGAGGGGACACAAAAGCTTACTTACTGCATTAATTGACTGCTGTTACATACAGTATTGACCCCATGTTTGTTCATCATTAATCAAGCAGGGTTGTTCTTGTATGTTATGCAGGAGCTGTATTAGTTCAAGATTTGTTCCTAAGTTTCTGAAAATAATCAAAAATGAAATCACAGATTTAAGCAAAGAGTGTCAAACTATGCAGGCAAATTAGACATTATCTCAAAAACCTCAAGATAGCCAATAATTTCATTGATCACAGTTTAGCAAAAATAATTGAACCATGAACAATCCCCAGACCAGCACACTGCTTCCTCCAGGCTTGACAGTAGGAGTCTCACTTGCAGAACTCATGCTCATCTTGTCTACCTCTTACAAACACAGTGTGGATCTGCGTGTATCTGCCCTGTGATACAGGGTGTGTGAGTGTCTGCGTATATGTGCCCTGTGATACGGGGTGTGTGAGTGTCTGCATGTATGTGCCCTGTGATACAGGGTGTCTGCATGTATGTGCCCTGTGATACAGCGTGTGTGAGTATCTGCGTGTGTGTGTGCATGTGCTATTGTTTCAAACAGTCAACTGCCTTAACTACAGACTCATGTCCTTTTGCTTTGCGTGACCATTTCATTTCATTTGCAAGATTTTAATTTTAATTTAAAAGACAAATTTTGAAATGCAGTTTACCATTAATTACCTATGATGGTACTGTATTGCCTGTTTCTGATGTTAGAGGAACAGTAAGTTGTTCACTTCGTTCATAACCTTCTCTTGTAATCATCATTTTTACCACAGAACGACTTGTGAAGTTGGTCCAGTATGTATTCATCTATTCATCGACCATCACATCATTCTTTGATGACTGGCTTCGAGTTGATTTGCTTGGTAGAGATAAGATTATCTGAAAACTTTTTGAGTGAATAACTGTCTTGGTTATCTAATGTAATTATAAATATGATTATTACAGGTTTGAATTACTTTACTGTCTTTTTAATATGAAATATTAAAATATTTGAAACTTATGGGAGTAGAACATGGTGGAAAATAATGAAAAATGACATAATGGTATGAATGAGGAAGTGATTTTATGTATTGAAGTTCTCTCTCCCTAACTTTCAGACAAACCCCGCATCCTTCTCTATTGGGTCGGGACTGTTTGTCTCCCCCTAGTGAAATCTATTGCCCTGGCTGTGGTGTTACTTCTCAAAGGTACACTAGCATTTGTATATTTTGTCCTTAGAGTTGAATTCCTGAGATTATATTATGTTTATGATCTGTTGCTCATTTACTGTTTTGGTTATTTTTGTGATCATATCATTTCAGACACAGGAAAGCGGTCATTCGACTTACGGCTTGTTGTCTTTTCTTCTGAGTCTTCCTTCCTCCTTTGCTGGTTACTTATCAAGATCATTGAATACTGTAAGTATAACAGAGGTGTGCTCAACTAAGCTAGGTTATACTGTACACGTTGGGACTTTTCTGGTGTGCTGTGGACTCTCCAGTCAATGTTTACTGCCCCCCCCCTCTGCTATTCTACTTTTTTACATTAACAGAGACAGGAGAGTTAAGAGCAGTAATCGAATATTGAAGGGCACGAGACAAAATGGAGACAGAATTATACTGAACCTGGGCAAATCCACCATCTTTCAGTATTTAGAAAGTAAAAAAATGTTGGTTAATCTTTACCAACAGTGCCAATAATTTTGGACAACAATGTATTGGTATTCAACCAATGACAGAACAAAAATATTTCAGGAAAAAAAGTCCAGAAAGTTCCAAAAAGCAAAACTTGAATTTGCCACATGCCGGACACTATATTAAATCCACACCAATGAAGTGATGCGTAGGCATATTTTTACTGGTATTCTTGATATTATGTGTTTTATTCTGTGTATTTCTCTATTGAACATGTACAGATTTGTTTAGGGAATAATGACAGGGAAGTATATGGAAGGTATGTAGGTTAATTACAAATATGATGCCATTTTATATAAGGGACTTCAGCATCTGTGGATTTTGGTATCCGCAGAGGGTCCTGGAACTAATCCCCATGGATAGCGAGGGACAACTGTACTGATTTATTCCCTTATTAATATTTGTTACACACATTATTGTTGAAGCACCATTTTAAGCCTTTTATCATGCTAGTTTAGTGATGTAATAGGGAGCAGTTTATATTGGGACATACACATGCTGTATGTGATGCATTATCATTATCATTATTTCCTGGTAGTTACATTAAACTACATGTTGATGTCAAATATATTACTGTGTATCTTTTATATTATAGGGATGGACAAAAAAACAGAGTAAGTAGACATTTTCCTAAGTAGAATTCATTTAAGCAATTACCAGCAGCCCTGTATCACTAAGGCTGAGGACTCTGACCAGACACCTCCAGATCCTTTAGCTCGGCCCTTGTTACCAGACACTTCATCACTGATAGACTAATAGGATGATGCTGGAAGTCCAGGTGAAGCTCACTGATGGGTATAGATACCTGCATATGGGGGTATTGTGCTCAGCTTTGTTCCTGCTAGTGGGAGAGAGACAATCCAGGATGACCCGCATCTGGTCTGGTAGAGAGCCTTTCATCACTGGCCAGACTCTCAATGTGGGCCCCTTGTGGTGCTTTTCCACCACCACCAAGAACCGAGCAATGCCAAGAAGAGGCAGTTTCCCATTGCATAATATGCAAATTGTAACCAAGCCGTAACCATGCTGATATGGCCCTGCTTACTGCTAATTGGTCAAAATGCATGGATACAAGAAAGAACCAGTGACCTGTGTTGATATGCATTGATTATCTGAGGGGAAAAGGACATATTCTACATATTATTCATTATTAGTACAGTAAAATCCCATTATAGTGTACTCGTTTATAACAGAATATGGCATGCCGGTAATATCCAGCACAGATGCATAGTCGGGATTATTAATAATCACGCATCTGGTCAAGTAAAGTTGGATTACTACATGTTCAATATGATAATCTATAACACAAGTGTGTCTGCTGGGGTGTGGCATGAGTAAATGGTGTCCTGTAGTTGTGTTCTGGGCATACAGCAACTCTGGATATAAAGGACTGTTTTGCCAGGTCTTGCAACTTGCAGGGAAACATTTTGGGGGTTTGTGGCAGGATTGGCACTCTACCCACTGTAAAACAGCTCACAACAGCTTGGTATAAATAGGGACAATACCCTTCTGCTCTCAGCGGGAGGAGGCTGCATGCATCGTGAAGGGGATGGAGGAAAGTCTTCAGGAGCCTCATCCCTGGAAAAGTCAAAACCATCAGAAAGCTAATAGGATCAGTCCTGTAGGGATCAGAGTTGGTGTGGTGCTGAGGCCTGCTGCATGTTTACACTCCCAGGTTGAGGCGGCCCACTCAGGTAGGCGCATGGAATGTATCTCCGACAAGATGATCATCTTTCTCTGCTGTCTGGGGAGCTTCATAAGCTCCACATTTTGGTGGCAGCACTCTCTGAGGCACCCAAACCAGGGAGTGGCCAAATCTCTGTACAGTAGGTCGGTATACGTACTTTTGGGATGATCCGTCTGATGGCTGCCATACTCAGAGAGTAACTGTTGCTATAGCAGATCAGCTTCTCCTGATGGTGTCTGATGTCACATTTTTTTCAACGATTGTATCATGAGACTCAGGATAAGATACCTGTTGTCATAGTCTGCTCCGACTGAGATTTACGTAACTCAGCAGCAACATTCATATGTCTCTGGTGACTCTTCCTATGAAGTCAGCAGACAGATTGGGAGAGCATGGGGGGGTCATGAGGTCGCTGGGGTGGGGTATCTGGCACTCCCAATATCTTTGCAAGAGGTCTAAGTCTGGTGGAGACACATTACCTGTGTTGTGAGGGAGCATCAGTTATGGCACTACGGCCATATGGCGCATTTCTCTGAGGGTGATCCAGCTTGCAGAATCCTCATTGCTGAGGACCCGAGCAGCTGGACCAGGCTGAGGGAACGCCCCTGTAATACCTGGCTGCAGCAGAAGGGTGGCCATTTCTGAAGTGTGGGACTATACCGTGTGCCTGCCTTGGGGGTCGCCACACGGGATCCTGTGGAGATTTGTCCTTTGCTGGGTGCGGCAACACGCTACATCAGCACATGCTTCCCAACCTGACCTGACTTATAAAAGTACTATAGAATAGTTGAATGGAATGGATTTGTATTGGAAATTTACACACTGGAATGCTAATTTCACTAGGGTTTGATGATAACATGGTGATTCTTACATTCATGCTAATGGAAAATAGCGCATAGTAAACCATTATATACCCCATGTGAACAGAAAATAAGCATCTTTCTGGTTTCATGTCACTGTCACCCTCCAAAACCAGCAACGCCTTTCCCGAGCCAATCCTTTTGCAGTGGAAAATCAAAGTTGGTGGACACACATGTTGCCTATAAGTACCATACAGATCCAAAGATATCAGTAGAGAATGAAGTGAGATAGAGTGTAATATAGAGTCTGCAGCATCCTCTGAATACTGCTCTCCTAATTTGTTAACTTCTGTGGTATTTTTAGCATACAGGATGCCATGGTGCTGTCTAATCATAATTACATTAATATTGCAGATATTTCATCTCATCCTCAGTAACAAGCAAGATCTGTATTAGATATATATAATCAGTCTTTTTGTCAGATAAGTTGTTAGAAATATTACAGTTGAATGTGAGCATATTTTGAACATTAACATCTCAGTAGGTTCATCACACAATAACTTCTGTATAATGTGTTTTTTTAGTGGGACCCATGACATGAATATAATATACATGACAAGTAACTGTACATCCATCCATCCATCCACCCACCCATCCATTCATACATCCATCCATTCATCCATCTTCCAACTTCTCATCCTGTTCAGGGTTGGGGGAATAACCACTGGTCAGTTTTCTGAAATTGTTCTCCACTGTCAGTATTCTCTTGTATTGACTGTCTTTTCCTTAGAATAAAACAATCACTTGCCTGTCTTCAGAGACACCAGGATAATGAGCCTTATCAGGTGGGTGTTCAAGATACATCTGCCTCTCTAATCGGTGTCCTATTTCTATACATCACTTTCACTATCTTCACTGTGGCTATGATGGATAACATTGTCTTTTGCAAATCTGTGGCCCTGTGCACTTCCCCCATCCCTTTAGTTATGCAGTCTGCAGAGGCAGAAGAACAGCCTTTATTGTAACTCCAGGATGTAGGAAGATGTCAGTACATTCTTCATGTCATGTTAATTATGTCAAAAGTTTCATATTTGAGTATTTTATAAGGTTGTCATATAAACTGAAAGGTAAATACCATTTCATGGTGAGTATATTGTTTAATGAAACCTGTAAATATGAAAATTACCATATGACCCTGTAGGGATCACATGATGATCAGGAGCTGGAAGTGTTTTCACCCACTTATTCCAATGGAGCAGGAAAGGGAAGTAAATATGCACCTGAGGCAAAAAGTGAGTCATGTACAGTGTGTTTGGTTAGAAGGATCCATTGTATATTGATTTATTATAGCTATGCTGTAATCTAACCACTTTCACCCTGGGTTTAGTAGGGAAGAGAATACTGTTATTTTGTAAGCGCTGTGGCATGATTTTTTGTAATGGAGCACTATAAATTGCTTCCTGGGTCTTCTTGAGAGATAATGGACTTAACAACCTTTCATGGCAAATTCAAGTCCACTATTATTGAATTTCATATATTTTTTATGTGCATTCCCAACTGTGACATACCTTTACCCTATTGCAATGCACAGGTACCTTGGAGCAGAACTGATAAATCCAAAGGATCCTAAACACAGCTTACAGGATTCAGATCTCAGGTGTGAAGTTTGCCAAAGACTGTTGCGTAGCCAAGTCAGTCACATAATCAATTGCCAGATTATTGATGATCTGTTACAGTCTATTTTGTCTGCTGACATGAAACAGTTCACTAATTTGTTTGTTGGTGGGTGGGTGTGGGGAATGTGTTTTTTTCTTTTTATCCCTGTTTTCTATGCAAATGGAAAAGCTATAAATAAAGCATTTAAAAAAAGTATTTGTCAGCCTCCCCCCATCATCCCTTCACTCACTATAACACAGGGATTTATGCTTGTTCCCAAAATACTAAAACGTGAAGCTAATTCAAATCCCCAGCTGTTTACATTTAATAGTATTCAAGAGTTATCTTTTTAAACTGTGAAGTGATTACGTAATTAGTAATTAAATGTAATGATTGTCAGGAATCTGTATGTAGTGTTGTTCTTTTTGGGTGGCATTGCGGCTCAGTGATATGTTGCCTGAGACCCACAGGGCTGAGGGACTGTTGTTTTAGTAAACTCCTGTAACTATTTTTTGGTCAACAGAAAAATCTTTTTGTCTCACTGAGAATTTTTGGGCTTTGTTTCTCTTGTCCCTGCTCTGTCCTCATAAAAATGAAACATACCTAATAAAACCCTGTTTAGTATCTGTTATGTATGTAAAATGACTGCGGTTTTTTGGAATACTCTGCAGGAGGTACTGTCATTCTTGGGCCAAGTGTAAACAAGGCCAGAGAACCAATAAAGCTATAATTGTTGACCACATTGTGTCGATCGCATTTGAGCCGCCCAAATACAGTTAATATGTAAATGCTATGGTAATCAGGAGTGACTGTAGTCATTTGCACTATGATGAACAGCTTGGCTTTAATTTTAGCAGAGGTACTCAGAATCAAGCCTGAGCTTGTAGCTTGCTTGAAAACAATAAACAACAAATGTTAATAAAAATTGTTATGGAATGAATATGGCCATATACAGTATTAGACCTCTACTCTGTATGAAATACATCCTCTACTGCAGCCTCTACTGATATCCGCCTTCTTCAGGTCAAACACCACTGCTTAACAACAACAGATGCTTATCCAGAAGCAGATGAGAATACTCAAAATGAAACTTATCCAAGAGGTTCAAACCAGATGGAGCAGTGTCTCCGAACACTAGTATAACTTCCTTAAATAGTGGTGATAATAAAATAGTGACTATGTTCAGGTTCTAGCAATGTTCAAGCACAGTTAAGCAGATTGTCTTAATAAAACATACTTAATCTCGTGATGATTACAGGACCTCAATGCACATGGACTCTCCCTGCAAATCAATAGTGGCGTTTTCCTAATCGGTATGATTTTACCTCAACAAATTTACTTATTTAGCTGATTTGGTGAATCCATTTTAATGATTGTACCTCTGCATTTAGCTCTATAGCAACATGGTTGCTGAACTGGCTTGATTTTCATAATTATTATCTTGATAAATCTACAGTATGAGGCATTTTACTTTGCGGGTGAACTTGAAACTTTCACAGAAAGTGTTGCATCCAACTCATGCTAACTGCATGGCATTGAATCAAAAGTGAATCTACTACCTATATATATGTATATATACACCACAGTATAGATATCTACTATCTATATCTGTACACCTTCTATTCTGTTATACATATCTATTAATCCTTTATATTTGTTTTACATATTAATTAATACACATACATCAGAGGGCTCTCAAATCTCTCGCATTGGCTATGTGATACACACATTTCAACCAGTTCACATGCTCACACACCACCCCTTGTGTTTCATACGCTGAGAAGTAAGGGATAATAAGGTGTCCCATTACATAGAATTAATGGATGATGCACAGGCATAAGGAGTGGAGTTTTCCGTCAACTTCATAATTGTCTTGAGTTATACAGAGCTGATAGTCCCATATCAGCCAGCCATCAGATAGCATTTGTTGTTTTAGGGTAAAATTAAAACTAAGTTATTACATGGAAGCGCGTTATTACATGGATGCGCACACAGATGGAGTACAGAAAAGATGGAAGATAGCAAGATTTGATCAATGTAGTAGGCAGGGATCTCAAGTCTCACGTACTGAGCATAAGACACAAGTTTCGCCCCTGATGTAATCTCATTCCCGACTTTTGATGAAACTTGAGAGCCTTGCTTAAGTTACATCCTAATGAAAGTTATGAACTGGCTCAAACTGTACCTTATATTACTGTTGGTCTGTGTTACATAACCATTTTTTTGGCATCTAAATTGTGACACCTTGACCATCATTACAATGCAAAGGAAAGGCTGATGGACTATTGTTGTTCTATCGTTGTTCTTGCTGAAACATTTTTGAATTTATTTTCTCAGAATAGTAAGTCAAATTCTTGATTGTTATGACCATTATCACACATAAATAGAGAGTATAATGTTAGGAAATAAAAGAGTTGTGGAACTTTAAAGTCTATAATGTTGATTATTCTTTGATGCACTTGTCTGCAAAAATTAATTTAAATTGAAATATTTAAAATACTTTCATAGAAAAAATGTTCCACCCAAAATTAGCAATAACTTGTTTGGTGCAATCTTCAGAAATCGCTGCCAACTAGTTAAAATTTAAATTTTGGCAGACAGTTAAGTCTCACTTAACTCCATTAGGCATCATCTGTCTCTACAGAAGGTTCCATTATTACATGAGTTTTCAAAATGTGGTTACAAAATTGATAAATAAGGGAATGATCTATAAGACACTAATTCCTTAGGGCCTACATGTGATTTTGTTGCTGACATGTTTACTTGCCACGCAATGGAGTAAGTTCTGAACATGCAGGTATACTGAGAAAAACAACTGACCATTCGCAGGGGTAAAAGTGGGATTTGGCAGGTGGGGGAAGCAAAAGATCCAGTGTAGCGGTGCAGCAGGTGTCACGCCCACGAGGGCGGGACCGAGCACCAGCACGCAATCGGTGGTTAATGTCCCGGCTTCTTAAAGCCGTCCATGACCAGGCTCATTGCGAAGTATTGTTGCCATTGTTCTAATGTGCCATACCAAGTAATTCTCTGTCTCTTGTCTTCCCTGAACGCCCTGCCTGCTGTGTCCTGCCCTGCCGTTTCATCTTCCCTGCCTGTCTCGCCTGCTCCATCCACCCGTCTTCTCCTACCTGCCTGCTCCGTCCTGCCCTGCTCCTCCATCGGCTTCGTGCATCCCTTCCCCTCATCGTCTTGTCCCGTCACTCCGTGTAGGACTGACTCCTCTGGACATCGACCCTTTGCCTGCCCTTCGACCACGATCTCACCTACTCCCTCTAACTTGGATCGCTGCTTAGATATTAAACCTGTTGCATTCCGCATTCCGGGGTCTGTCTCCTCCGTTGCCGCCTTTCGCCACAGCAGGGGAAAATAACTGCCACATTTTCACTTAAAAACAGGGTTTTCAAACAAAAATGATCTCCATCCACACAGACAAAAATGGAGACTAATATCTGTGTTTTAAAACAACAATGTAGCAGTGTGGACATAGCATCATACTAGCAGTGGAACCTCCTGCCTAAGTTGACAGCGAGCGCAGACAGAAGGCCCTTGTCGGAAATTCCTGACAGTTATCACCAGCGGCCGCACCCCTCACCCCATGCTAGATCCGCTGAGTGGGACCTAATGTCACTCTAGCTAAGCAAGCCAAAGTGTTAGCCAAATTGTCAGCTACTTCATCAGTAGATAACCAAGCTTGTATGTTTAGTAATGTTTGTTGAGCTCTGTTGAAATAGCATTTGAAAGTAAGTACTACAGAAAAACCTCTCCTGGAGCCGACACCTTATCGTGGTGGAGGGGTTTGCGTGTTCCAATGATCCCAGGGGGACGGGTCCTGACTGTTGTTTGCGCTTATGCGCCAAATGGCAGTTCAGAATACCTACCCTTTTTGGAGTCCTTGGAAGGGGTGTTGGAGAGCACTCCTCCCGGGGACTCTCTTGTTCTGCTGGGGGACTTCAATGCTCACGTGGGCAATGACAGTGAGACCTGAAGGGGCGTGATTGG
>JAODKF010000001.1:39661845-39679039 GCA_026779585.1 Mormyrus proboscirostris | reverse complement strand
AGTTGTTAAAATCTTATCTAGCTCTGATTTAAAGGAACCTAAGGATTCAGCTTGCACTACATTATCAGGAAGACTATCCCATACTCCATTGATTGCAAAATGGCCGGGCTTGATGAGATGTGGTGTGTCTTATGAAGACAGCACAATAATCCAATGAGTAAGTATGTCTTTCTGATGCATCAAAAGCATACTTTTACAAATGACCATACTTCTTCTACAAAAGGGGATAAACCAGGTCCTACATTTGACATTCAAACAAATGCACACAAACCACACACACTAAGGTTTCATACTCATAAAATATAATTTGGTTAAAACAAAGTTCGGCCTGCTGATTTTCTGAGATTTGATTGTTTGTCCTTTGGGATTCAAAGTTCATGGATGAGCAGTGATATGGCACATCAGTTCATTAAGTGATTAACTCTTTTCACTTTACTAACTTTACCAGCAATTTTGTGGTTGTTGAATAGTACTTGGAAATTGCCTCAGGTATTACACGCTTGAAGTGCCATCTTCAAGTTCATTCTTAGTTGGGTGGCAGTTTGTGGCTCATTAGGCTAAGCCTGTATGCCTGTAATCAGAAAGTCACCAGTTCAAACCCAGCCTTATCACATCTGCAGGTCCTTGAGAAAGGCCCTTAACATGCCCCCCAGCTCCCTGGGCACCACTACAGGTGGCTGCCCTTTGCAGGTAACTTACTGTACACATAAAGAGCAATTTAAGTGAGTCATAAAGACAATTTCCCCACAGGGATCAGTCAATTATCATTATGCTTATTATTAAGCAGATGCATAATGATCATTAACTGTGAATGCAGTTGTGTGTGAAATCAGGTCATGTATTTATGTATCTATAACAACATAAGTTAACTTAATTCATTCACTGTTTGATTTTCATGTAATACAGAGAAAAATCCATGTAAAATCCTAAAGCTCTATCCGTATTACTTCCCTCAGTGCACAGAAATTCAAATCAGAGGGCCTCAAAAGAGTCTGTTTTTGGTCTGAAAAGACATCTTCAGTGACAGTTAACCAAAGCCCCATCAGCATATGTGCTCATTTAAGGAACCGAAGGCAGATTGGCCTGGCAAGCTGGATAAAACTGTTATCACCCACAAACAGATAAATACCAAATTAAATCGGCTAGAGAGCTGATACCCCAAACTCCTCTGCATTTTTTTGAAGGAATGCTAGCAATGCTAAAGGAGAAAATATGCCATTGTCTCTTAAAATAAGAGGATGATGAATACAGAGCCAGATGCTTTTTTCCTTTCTTTCCAGATTTTATGCAACACAATGTAAGCTTTGTTTAGTTAGAATTCTAGTGGCTTTCATTTCACCATGTACACTAAAGCATTCACGAAATGTCATAATAGCACATCCTGTCACCAGTCGATCTTATTGCTCCCTGTAGAGATCAGTAGATACTCAAATTAAAAGAATGCATTTATGTTCTGCTTACACCAGGCTTGTTGACTTGCCATGGAATCACATTGCCTAAGAATGTTTCCAAATCTGAATACATCATCAAAATGTCAGTAATACATTGGGTTTATCATCACTACTGCATCTATAACTCATCAGACTCTCTTCTGCCAGTTATACTATGGCTCAATTATCTGTCTTTTTGGATGATGTAAAGTTAAACTGAACTCAACAAATATTAATTTACATTAATTTTTCCAAGCTTTGTAGCTTAAGTTAATTTTCTGTGAAAGTTTAAAATCATTCTAATTTAAATAGTCTTTTATGTTTCTTTTTACAATTTTAATTATGTTGTCAAGTAATAGATCCTCCATATTACTTTTTTGGGCTCCACTAAAACAATACTGCAAGAATAATTATACCAGTAATCCTGCATGAAGTGACTTCTAAATGTGTAAATGAATGTGTAAATGTGTAATGAATTTTTCAATAGCCCTGCAAGCCTGACTTGGGTAAGTGGTTGGATGGTGGATGGATGAGTGGGTATTTTATCTATACACTTGAATTATGTGTGGCTCCATCAAAACTAGCCATGCCTCATGTTGAATAGATAGTGGAGAAGAAAAATGTCCGTCATTTGAAAGCTTAGAATTGTCTATATTAACATCAGATATTCAGTCAATAATATTCTGTCTAGCTAATTTTAAGGGTATCATTTTGTGACAGAAACATAAACTAAGTTTCATTTTCAGCATCTGAAAACAAATATAGGTGCTTGGTTGTAATATACAATGTATATTTTATTGGAAAAATATACAAACATAAGAACACATACAAATATAAATTGTATACAAAGTGTACAGGTCCACAAATCTTATCTGACTTACTATCTAGCTAAACATACACATTAAAAAGTATGTTCTTTCCACACATGATAGAGGGCTCTGTATCTTAAAGATACAAGGAAGAGTCCATGCCACATGTGCAAGAACTAAGATAACTAAACATTATGTTAACAGTTTTACAGGTCATGGAAATGTTTTAAATTAAATCCAAATGAGATGGGAGTACAGAGGAAAATGCTTATAAACACTTTGATGAATCCCATGTGCCTCATGAACCTAAATCAGCTGAGTACAATAGACATTGAATTTCTGCACACCAAATTTATTTTCTGAATTGGTGGCAAGTTCCTGTTTACAGTGGGGAGGCCGGTCTGTGATCCTGGCAGTGGGAGGATGAACCACATTCAAATCTTATTTTATTATTTTTTTAGTTCAAATACATGAAAAGGCCAGTTTATTTTTTTTTGTATTTGGTTACCTGTTACACTGTTTAATCTAAATGTCATACTGGGAATGTATTTAAAAGATGGCATGATGCTGTAAAAGATGCTCCATTTTAAGGGCCTTAAACTCTTTCCATTTTTTTCCACTGAGCATTTCCAGAGATGCTTTTTGTGACATTATTTCTGCCAGTGGGAAATCTATGTGTTAAAATGCCCCCAAATCCCAAATTGTTTAAATTGAAGGAAAGAGACTTGAGGACATTTTAATGGCTATTTTGGTAATTGTTAATAGAATATTTGTAGATAATTGTAATTTTAGCTGAGTAGGCAGGGAGTACTTGGCAGAAAATGGTCCCCTATAGACCTTCCATGGTCATTATAATTAGGGGATGGTAAACAGACTGTGGATTGCGGTTGGCATGTCTGTTTCTGCATATGCATGTGCTTACTTATTATGCAGTAATGAAAGAAACAAGCTTTGTTCCTACAGGATGTCACAGGATGTGAAGATCACACCATCCTTCCATATTAAATAATTTCTTGCAGTGATGAAGAAGCACTTGAAAGGAAGAAGCACTGGAAACTAAAATGAATATTGCTGAGAAGGTATTTACTCATTAAGACTGTACTGAATACATCCAGTCATGGCCAAAATTATCAGCACCCCTGGAATTTTTCCAGAAAATGCACATTTTCTCCCAGAAAATTGTTGAAATTAGAAATGTTTTGGTATACACATGTTTATTCCCTTCATGTGCATTGGATCAGTACAAAAAACAGAGAAAAAAGGCAAATTTGACATCCCATTTCACAAAGAAGTCCAAAAATGGGTCGGACAAAATTATTGGCACCTTTTCAAAATTGTGGTTAAATCGTTTTATTTCAAGCATATGGTGCTCATTTGAACTCACCTGTGGCAAGAAACGGGTAATATAGCAATTACTGTTGAAGCCAGTTAAAACGGAGGGAAGTTGACTCGACGTTTCTGCTGTGTGTGTTCCACACTAAGCACACAGAAAGAAGAGCAGAGAATTGTCTGAGGACTTGAGAACAAAAATTGTGGAAAAATATCAACAATCGCAAGGCTACAAGTGCATCTCCAGAGACATGTTCTTTTGTCCACTGTGTGTAACGTAATCAAGAAGTTCACAATATATGTCATGACCTGCTTGTCCAATCCTCCTGTGTGCCACGCCCACCTCGTGTTAATTCCCGATTGTGATCACCTGTTGCCTGTTCTGTTCTGCTTGACTTGTGTATTTAGTCCGCGTCTTGGTTAGGTTCCCCCAGATCCATCATTAATGTGCTTCGCTGTCTTCCCTGTCCATCCTGAATAAACCCTGGATTTTCGCCTTCCTGCCTCGTCCCTCACCGCAGTCGTGAGGGACGTCTCCCTGGATGTGGACGGAAGAGAACAATTGATAAAAGACTGCAATGAAGGATAGTTTGAATGGTGGATAAACAGCCCCAATCAACTTCTAAACTGGAAATTCAAGCTGTTCTGCAGACTCAGGGTGCAACAGTGTCAGCTCAAACTATCAGTCGACATCTGAGTGAAATGAAACACTATGGCAGGAGACCCAGGAGGACCCCACTGCTGACACAGAAACATAAAAAAGCCAGACTGGAGTTTGCCAAAATGTACTTGAGGAAGCCAAAATCATTCTGGGAGAACGTCTTGTGGACAGATGAGAACAAGGTAGAGCTTTTTGGTAAATCTCATCAGAGAGCGGAGGTTTCCTGCTATCATCAAATTGACAGGTTGGGTCAAAGGTCATAAAGGTCACATAAATCAAATTTGACAGTTCTGGGAATGTAGCGGTAACTAGTATTTAATTAAAGGTAATGTAAATCAAAAAATGACAGGTTGATATGGATGTGACGTCACAACTAGTGCTGTTGGGAGACTTTTTTTTTTATCTAATTATTTATTTTTAAATTATTTATTTTGAATTATTTTATTTATTATTATTATTATTTATTTTATTTTGAGGGGTTTGAGTGAGAGTGTGTGTGTGTGTGTGTGTGTGTGTGTGTGTGTGTGCGCTTATATGTCTGTACCCCGACTGAGCGCGGCGCCGAGCGCGGAGCTGAGCGTGGGGCCGAGCGGGTCGGATACGTGATGGCGTGTGAGCAGCGTAGGCTGGGTCTGGCTGTGGTGTGGTACCGTGGGAAGGTCCCGGATTTTGTACTTTGCGCAAAGAGCTTATCCCGGTGCTGCTGCGCGAGTCTGTCCCCGGTGGAGCGTGTACTTGGGCATAGAGCAAAGGAGAGAGCGTCGTCGGAGCTTATCCCGGTGCTGCTGCGCGAGTCTGAAAGAAACTGTGTAAGAATGAGAAAGTTGGAGCTAAGAATGAGAGGAGGAGGTGGGTGTGTGTGGTAGGGTTGTTTTCAAACTTGTTTCAAAAAGTTTTTCTCATGCACCCGCTATGTACATCTCGATAGGTCATCTGTAATAATATGGGCCACACATTTTGTTTCAAGTTTTGGTTCCCCGGGTGGAGCGTATGGTCCACGCACAAGTACAAATAAGGAGTTAAAACACCTACTAAAAACTTAATTAAGAAATGCTAAAAAAAAACTTGACAGGCTATACATTTCTCCTTAAAGAATCCTAAGAAACACAACCAACCGTACAGGTTGGTAAAGAAGCACATCTTGTGTGCCGCAGATTATTGTTTTTTTTTATTATTAGCCGAGCGGGGGGTTTTTTCCTCCTTTGGTAAAGAAGCACAAGTAGCCCCCCCCAAGTATCATCTGCGGCCTTACCTAGCGTGCCACGCCCCACCAGCAGGCCATGGAGAATAGTAGGCCCAACAGTACTTTTTAAAAGAAATACAGACATGTCTGACACAAACGAAATGAAAGATTCAGCCTCACTGCCTAAGATTCAGCAGGAGCAGGAGGCTGTTATGCAGCCTCCAAGGGCTCCCAAGAAGATTCCTACGACGCGTAGACAGGTACCTTTGATGCAGCCATCGGGAGTCCTGAGATTTACCTGGGAGCTGCCCAACGGGGATAAAGTGGTCTGCCTCTTTGACAATGTTGCAGAGGAACTGCTCATCTTTCAGGTCACCGGAGATGCCGCAGAGCAGGGGATAGACGACCCATATGTGGTGAGTTTTTCAGAAACGGAATGGGGAAACTTGAAGACTATCGTTATCCCCTTGATGAACGAGAGCACCGAACCCGACTTTCAGCCGGATATTGGTAAAATGGAGATGCACTATAGAGATGGTGACATCGTATCACCATTATGAAGTGGGACGTGACTGGGGAGCTGGACAACAGAATGCTGAATATATGGCAGCTGCCTAACTGCGACTGTTGTGGAATGAGAATACCATATGTGATTTGGATGCAGATAATTTAAGAAAAGAGCGGTTACTTCCAAGAGCTGCTCAAGGACAGTTGGAAGCGTAAGGAGATGCAAGGGTTGAAAAAACCTACGGTGTAAGGATCACTCATCCTCAACCCTTTCACAAACATCATCATCATCATCATCATGGCAACTGCAAATTATAGCAACAAAGTGATCAACGACGACAAAAGCGGGCAGAATGAGGCCTTTCGCCCTGCACCAGAAACACTGGCCTCTGATCCCGGAGAGCTCCCTCCAACCCCTCCATCGACATCGGCCTCTGATCCTGGAGAGGCCCCTCCAACGCCTGAGATCTGCACGCTTCTCTCCAGACCAGCTCTGTGCAGAGGGATGCCAAACTGCATAAAAGCCATGATAGTGGGCCTTTTAGCTTCAGTCATCAGGAAACATAAGCAGAAAAACTGCTACGGCTGCGAGGTGGATCATCCCAGTCAAAGACAGCACCCTTGCCTGTTTCCTCCAGGCAGGAATTACTTTTGCATACACTTTGACTCTGTGCTGCGTGACCTTTGGACTGACCAGCTGACACCCGCCTTGACTCACGTTCTGGCGACCCTGGGCATCCAAGCTTCCATCGGCAGCTTGGAGGGGGCCGTGGAAGCTATCCTGTACGATCTACAGGAGGCCCGCAACGGAATGCTGGAAATAAGTCGACTGGAACAGGACCTGTTTGACCAGAACCCCCCACTCAAGTAGATTCTCGAAGAAGAGTTTCTGACCCGTTGGGAGGCCCAAGACACAAACAACAACAACAAAAGCAACTTGTGTGTGATGGTGAACACTATACGGCGGTTTATGTTAAATGTGCTTTTAGAAAAAGCTAGTCCACGGTTGTTGCATGCTATCGATAAAAAGAAACGTGATTGTTGGGATGATTGCTGCATTCATAGACTGATATTTGAGATTGCTCAAGTCGGAGAAAATTATCAGCGGGGAGAAGTTTTACTTTGCGAGCGGATGGCTGAGAGTGAAGAAGGACAATCCCCCGAAAGTCTATCTTGTATTCCTGACAATGAATTTAACTGTAATCACATTTTTGTGTTTTATGCTTTAATCATAGACTTAGTTGCCTTTAAATTTCATAATAAGCAACTTATCAATGTTAATCAGATGCTTGCTACTCTGCATACATGTATCGCTGAAAAGGCCACTATATGGAAATTATTGCATGTGACATCACTAATCTACCTCAATAACTGTCACGGGTGTCACTGAATGTATACCATTGTAATAACATTTTTAAATTATATCTTTCACTATATGTATTCCCTTGTAATAGCATTTTTAAAACTATATATCTTTCACTAAATGTATAGCCGCTTCATGAAATTTTTCAAACTTCAAAATTTGTGTATATATATATATATATATATAGCTATAACTATATGTGTTCAGCTGGGTGGCCGAGTGGTTAAGGCGTTGGACTTAAGATCCAATGGACATATGTCCACGTGGGTTCGATCCCCACCCCAGCTAAACTTTATTGTAAACTCTACACATATGGGATAAATAGAAGAAAAATACCCTCCCCACCAGACACGTATTAAAAAAAGCAGCAACCTCGCTCTCACCCCCACTCACTGTGTGAAAAGCATGTCTGTTGCCAAGACTACAGCTCGTGTCTTGAACCGAACGTACTATGACCCTAGTCACCCGGGGTCATATGGGGGTACCTCCAGACTGCAGAGAGCCGTGGAGGAAGATACGGGGAAAAAAGTGGCTACCGATGGTATCAGAGAGAGACCATTATACTTTACATAAGCCGGTTAAAAAGAATTTCCCCAGGAACAGAGTGTTTGTACCAAGAGTCATGTATCAGTGGCAGGCCGATTTATGCGACATGCAAGGGCTGGTGACATACAACGACGGGTTAAAATATCTCCTTATGGTAATTGATGTTTTTTCTAAAAAGGCATGCCATAAGATACAAGACTGGGGCGGCTGTAACTGAGGCCTTTGATTCTATTTTAACCGAAGGGCAGAGGCGGACATTTCAGGTCCAGAAAGTAAAAATCCAGACCAGGAATTTGTTTCAACCAAGCAGTTTAGCATAAAGAATCACAGACACATAGAATTCGACTGGTTGGTTGAAACAAAATCCTGGTTTGGATTTTTACTTTCTGGACCTGAAGTGTCCACCTCTGCCGAGGGGGACGCTCCCCTCAAGTTACAGACAGATGCCAATGACAAGGGCAAGGAGTTTTTAAATCTGACTTTTCAGAAACTTTTAAAGAGTCATAAAATCACCCATTTCACCACGGGTAGTGAACTTAAAGCTTCCACCGTAGAAAGATTTAACTGAACGTTAAAAGAGGATGTACTGGTACTTTATGGCTAAAACACTTGAGATATGTAGATGTGTTGGACGATCTAATACAGGGGTACAACCAGTCATTTCACAGCGCTATCAAAATGAAACTTTCTGAGGTCACGACCGATATTTAGTCTATACGGTCCTCTGAAGAAGACGGAAAAAAAGCAGACGGCCACGTTTTAAGTACAACATAGGCAACACTGTGAGAGTCTCCAAGCAAGAAATACTCGAGCGCACATTCTATGAAGCGGAGCTGCAGAAAGTCAAAATATCTCTGAAACGTGCGTTCAAGGTCCAGAAGATTATAGGCTCTAAGACGAAAAGGGGAAAAAGTGGATTTTAATATGCTGGCAGGGTTGGCCCTCGAGGTTCGATTCGTGGTTACTGCAGTCGGACTTGATACAGATTTAATTTTTTGAAAGAAAAGAAAAAAATATGGAGGATTGCCCCTCTTTTTACCTCACGCTGCCGTCAAACTCTTGTCGCTCCATCTTCCCCGATAACCAGAGTTCGGATTACACCGTGATGCTGTTGCAAACTATAGAGCTATGGGGGCCTTACGAAGTAGGACTGGCTGAAATCATGTATTGTTACACGTGGAGAAATATCATGTACTCGGAAAATAGTTTTGAATTGCGGGATACGGAGGTGGAGGCAAAAAGAAACGCCAATCCTTTACTAGATTTGCCTTACCTTTTCCCTCGGCAAATTAAAATCGGATATTATGAATCTGTTTCACAAATTGTGTCCAATATCAACGCTTCATTAAAAAAATTAGGTACGGATGTTTTATTCTCATACAGCGAGATTACGCGAAGGATTAATATAACAGGACACCAGAAATACAGGATCAAATTTAAAAATACTACGGCCTACATGCTGGACTTTGAGCCGGGTTGCTGGTATAATGTAGGAGGTACTGGATCGACCTCACCCTACCCCACCGACATTCACGCAGGATTTTGTAATATATATGTCTACTGTAACATTATGGAAGCGCAGCACGTGGGGGAATTTGTAGTACCGCTCCTCAGAACCGTTAAAATAGAACACTTTGCCATTCCACAATCTGCACTACATACCGGTGAACAAGTAGAGCCTGCAGAATTTGCATATTGAGATAAAGAACGATCAGAATACTATGATTAATTTCTCCTACAGAAAAACGATCGTCAAGCTACACTTTCGCCCGGTTTAAAAAAAAAAAAAAGACGGAGAAAGCGGAGGGGAGCATGGCGTACCACATTTTGCAGAGACTTATTCAGTATTACAGCAGTCAGGTGGGACATGGGCTCCCCGGTTTTGCGGGGAGCCCCATGATGTTCGGGCGTGGGTAGGACTCCATGCTCATTAGGGCTTTTAGATTCGTTTTACCCTTTCTTAAGTATGGGGTTGATATAGCTACTGCAAACCTATATCTAAGGCTCAGGATCTGTATATTCTCTCAGCTGGATGTGAGTCTGAACAATGTCCTGATCAGTTCTTCGTTGGCAACGCACCCCTATAGGTCATTCATAGAGACCCTGCTCAATTTTTCTACAGATACGCTAGAGAGTCAGTTTTCGGCAGGGTTCGGAGCCGACTTGGATAGCATGGACATCACCCCCCACGGCCCTAACGTGGGGTTGCAGAAGCGAGCCGCCTTCTGTAGAAACTCACAGGAATTTTCTCTGATCGGCCCTATACATGCTGATATTTTTTTCAGCGAACGCTGATAAACAACGTGCATATACGCTTAAAGTTTGTAAAAGCTAAAAGCGACTTTAGTCTCATGTGTAGAAACGATGCCGATTATGAGCTGAAAATACTGGGGGCCAGCCTGTTTGTGAAAAAAGTGGAAGTCTCCCCGGCTGTGTCACTGGGTCACTCGGCGCTCTCATGAAAGCGAACGCCCTGTACCCTATAAGCAGGGTAGTCGTTAAAAATTATACACTGCTAGCGCAATCGCGGGTCTGCCCACAGGACAATCTTTTCCTGGGAAACTTACTGCGCTATATCGTTTTGGGGATCGTGGACCACGCCACATTCATGGGGATGCGAAACAGAAACCCATTTAGGTTTCAGCATTGTGACCTGGAATTTCTGAGCCTCTCTGTGAACGGTTGACACATACCCAGCAAACCCTTTCAGCCTGATTTTAATGCGAGACAGTTGGTCAGAGAGTTTTACAACCTTTTCCTGGCTACAAACAAGCATTTGAGGCATTCGGCCATTGCATTAACCATGCATTAACAAATTCATTTTAACTTTCATTTTAAAACAAATGTACATCTTACTTTGCAAAACTTTCATTTTAAAACAACTGTACATCATACCTTGAAAAAAAACTTTCATGTTACATTAACAAATTCATTTGATGAAATATTTTTAAAGACGTACAACACCCTTTTGCGATGCTGCCAGTTCTACATTTCAGTACGCAAAAGGCAGAGTTTCACCGCTAGTCAACAATCTGCGTTTGTCGTAGACGACCCTGACCTTTGTATCGAGAGGCCTATTAAACAGGTGAAAACTTTTCATGTCGCGTTCAATTTTGTTGTAGTGCGTCATTATAGGGGGATTATTCCTACATCCGCTGATGTAGTTTTCAATGAATCCGATCATACTGTCAAAGTTTACCTTTTGACAGGTTTCGTAAATTAAAGTTATACCCTTACATTTTAACTGTGTTTTCCCGTTGTCCCCCACAAAGCGATGTATTCGTCCGGGGCTAATTCGGACGTGAGCTCCCCCAGGTAGTTGCCTAAAGTCGGCTTGTATTCACCCGACCTGCTTATGTACATGATGCTGTCTGTGTCGTGATACAGGACCCTCTGCACCAGTTTTTCCAGCCCCCACGTGGTAGTTTGACTGGCTATGAATATGTTAGTCTTTCCCAGCAGTACAGTACTTTGTAGGAAGACTTGTAACGCCAGCGGATGAGGGCGACCTCGTCGTTAACAAATGCAAAACTAGAAATGTCGTACAGCTCCGAGCAGAAAAAATTAAAAAACACCCCAGGGACACTTTAGATGTTTAGAGCATGTTGCTCCTCTGCGCGAGTTTACCCCACAGAGAGTTAAGCAGAAGCTTGGCGACCTGCCTCTTGCCCCCGTAGGATGCAATCTCATGAAATCCACGTGAAATGCACTCTTCCCCCGTGATATCGTAACGCAGGCGAATCGCCGACATCTGACCCCCAAACAGCGCCTCTCGCGGCCTTAGGAGTTTAGGGGGCTGAAAGTCTGCCAGGAAACGCTGTACCTCTGGGTCGTGAGTTTTAGCGTGAGCCCATTCGTGTTCCCAAATGGATTGTACGTTCAAATTAAACTCTTGGCGCAACACCTCGAGTTTTTCCCGCGTTTTAACGTACAAGGCACCGAAGCTCTCGCAGGTCAGGGGGCAGACATCGTGTTCATTGTTGCATGTAGGACAGCCGTGAAACTGGTAGTCTAGAAACTCGAAAGCCCATTTCTCTCCCTCAATCTCCGCGTATCCGTCTCAATGAAAGCGCCCCACACGCAATTTATCCCCACGCAGCGCATGCCGAATTTCAATGCCGCGCATGTGCCCGATAAATTCTAGCCACTGGATCGATATGTTGGAATAACTTTTGTATTGCCTTCTGTAATCCCATACATCTGGGATCGCGATCGTATCTCTGGGCAGGAAATTTGTCCTGTAAACCAGTAACGCGGCTAAAGCGATGGTGGCCGTGGAGAAGGTATCGCAACCCTTGAGCATTTTAAACTCCCGCAGGAAGCACAAGCAGCCCTCTCTCAGAATCTCCACATCATTCTTAAAGTAAGCGATCATCTCTTTCTGAAAATTAAAGGTCTGGTGCTTTACACCTTTGTACCATTGATAAAACTTGTCGCGTTCTTTGCTGGGCATTTGATTGGGCCCAAACTGATTGGGAGGGGGGTATGGGCCTACGTATCTAAAGTTTTCCAGGTCTGTGAAATGATGCGGAAAATAACCTTTACCCAGCTTGAGTCGAGCAACCCATTGTGTTGGGGATTTTTCTCTGGTGCATGCTTAGAAAGGAGTGACTGTCGATGTACCTTTGCTCAAACAGGCTGTCCGCGATGAGAATGATTTTATTCCCCTGTGACACTACATGTGGTTCTACCCCTTCCTTCACCATCGCGTTTAGTATGATGTAATTGTCGAATGCCTTTCCGTAGTGACTAGTGAAGCAGACACCTGTATAGTATGGGGTTCTGAAATGTCTGAGGAACTGCAGCGCGCAGTCAGGGCCCTCGGCGGTCATTGTCTCATTCTGATTGGAGATGGTACACACGTAAACGGGGATATGAGTACCCGACTTTTGGGATGTTTCAAAGTCAAAAAACACATATTTGGGGACCCTTTTTGCGACCCGTTTCCCTTTGTTAGGCTTCTCTGGTGGATTTAAATAGCAGATATGCAGGCTGGATATGTCGGATTCGGCCGTCTAGAGCTTGGCGTCGCATATATTACATTTTACTGATCTACACGAGCGCCGCACTCAGTCGGGGTAGAAACACATAAGCACACACACACACTCACTCAAACCCCTCAAAATAAAATTAAAAATAATAATTAAATTAATTAAAATAATAATAATAAATAAAATAATTCAAAATAAATAATTAAATAAAAAATAATTCAAAATACATATTTAAATAAAACATACATGGAAAAAAATAATTCAAAATACATAATTAAATAAAACATAAATAATTAAATAAAAAAACCTCTTCCAACGGCACTAGTCGTGACGTCACATCCATACCAACCTGTAATTTTTTAATTTACATTACCTTTAATTAAATACTAGTTACCGCTACATTCCCAGACCTGTCAAATTTGATTTATGTGACCTTTATGACCTTTGACCCAACCTGTCAATTTGTAGGGTCCAGTGTAAGAAAGCTAGGTCTGTGTCAGAGGTCATGGGTGTGCCAGCAGGACAATGACCCCAAACACCCAGAAACAGTTGAAGACAAAGTGGTGGAGAGTTCTGAACAGCTATGAGTCCGGATCTAAATCCGTTTGAGCACTTATGGAGAGATCTCAAAATTGCTGTTGGGAGACGGCACCCTTCAAAACTGAAAGACCTTGAGCAGTTCCGGCCCAGTTTTTAAGTTTTGTGTGAAATGGTGTCAAATTTGGCTTTTTTCCTCTGTTTTTTGTGTTGTGTTGTGTATATCAAAATATTTGTAATTGTAATGATTCTGAGGGAGAAATGGTGCATTTTCTGGAAAAATTCCAGGGTGCTGATAATTTCGGCCATGACTGTATTGATTGGCCACTTTTTTTAAATACCTTTATACTGGGTAAGAATTTCATCATATATAGCATGCTTGCAAGGTCCACTTGTCATTTTAGGCAATAGCTTTCATAGCAGGGAATTATTAGGCCATTTACATATATACAATGCAGTATAGTTTAGTTCATTTGGCATAATAAAACACAAGCAGGCATATCCAAGTCACTGTTATTTTTTGTATCAACAGTGGGGCATCTAGCTAAAGCTATTAGACTGCAATCCATAGGCACAAAGACTTGTATGAAGAACTGAAAGTCTCATCATACCAGATGATCACTGCCATTGCTTCTTGGCAATTGCTTGAAAACTGGATGTTTTTATCACATGCGGCTTAACTACCCAGGACTTAGAATTTCATAATATCAAGAGTATATAAAAAGGTATAAAAGAAAATAAATATTTAATTTATACCAATGTTGGATGATTTTAGCTGCCAGTTCTGTGATTGGAATGCATTGCAGTAATTACAAATGAATATACGTCACAGAGGATAGTACCAAATGCACCAGATGATATCAGGTTATAATGCTATTTTTAAAATATAAATATACTTAATTGCAATTAAAAATTAAGAACAAGTAGGTTACATTTTAAGTCAAAGTTTTTTAATCCAAATAAACAAGACATGCTGTACTGTAAACTTCGTAATTGTGTCAATGCTATATTTAGTAGTTACTGGACCAGACTGTGGGGAGGGAGATCCTGCCATGGGGTGTGTGTGTGTGTGTGTGTGTGAGAGAGAGAGAGAAAGAGAGAGCATTTTTTATTTATTTTTTTGCAGCCAACTGGGCAAATGTGATGTGATATGTTGGATCCGTGTCAGTCATGTTCATAAACACACAGTATTTGCTAAAGTTGTTCAGGGTAAATGTGTTGCTTAAAGGTACCCATGTAAAATCCCTTTGACAGGAACTGGCCACCTCCAAGCACTGGTCAGGAAATTAACTAAACCTTATTTATTTATCGCACATTTTTAATATTTTCTCTCAAACTAAATTTTTGTTAAATATGTACATTTATTATGATTTCAATAATTGTGTCTAACTTGTCTGATTCAAAAGTAAATGCTTTGAAATCATTTTATGAAAAAGAAAATAAATAGTGGATACATATTTTAAGGTATTGAGTTAATTTTAAAGCAGCAACCACTGGAACTTCAAAGGTTTTGAATCCATTTTTGCTTTACAGATAACAAAAGGCAGAGAAGAACAAAACATTAAATAAAAATCCAGTGTGAAAAGTGAAGTATGTGTGCAGATTTAAGCCAAAAGTGTCAAAAAGCATCAATGGGCCTAAATTATTATCAGCCATGAAAACAGAGTTCAGATTGCCTGCATGGATTTCCTTACACAGAGAAAATGTTACATGGTTAGCAGGCCTCTGTCCTTGCACTGTTCAGGGGAACCTGCAATCAGCATAGGACTCACAAACCCTCAGGCCATAAACACAAGAACAGACAGGGGCTCCAAATCTAAAAATAGAAGATCTTACGCAGTGAAAAAGCAGAAATGAATGAAGCCATGCCAAGGCTTCCTGCAGTATACAGATACCTACTCTTAATATATGAAATATAATGGCATTCACACATGGTAACCATGTTGGTAGCTATGTGTATGTATACTGACTAGCATAAAAAAGCAAGTGAAGTAAGCCGATCTCTACTTAGAAGCATTTTCTCAGTATGAGAGAAAAGCGTTAACAAGGCACAGTGACCTGATATTGTCATCTGAGCTGGGCAGCAAAGTGTGAAACACCACAGGCTCAACAACCTTATTATCAAATGGCGTCATTATCGTTATCGCAAGCTACTGTACAGTGATCCCTGTCATAAAGAAGAGTTATTTACATTACATTAATGTATAACAATGGTCTCCAACATCTGTCACAGTGAGAGCTACTTTTTTAAAGAAAATTATAATTTTATTTAGGGCTGGCTAATATATTGATCATCAAACACTTGTCTTCTTGCATAATTGACAGCTACAGCTATAACATACGTTTTTTTTACCCAAATTCCCAAAGTATGACTGGCATTATTAATCATGATATCTGTCACATGTTTCATAACTATTTAGTAAAACAATTTAATCAGAAAAACTCCACTCCACCACTTGTCATTTTAGCTTTCTACATATGAATAAAATTAGATTTCATATTCAGTTCATTCCATTCTGTCGCCCTTTTTCCATGTCTTGAATCTGTTTATGGTCAACAGTAAGGGAATTTTAAGCAAAATAAAGCATTGAAGTAAAGAAATAATGACTCCAATTATATTGTGATAAATATTGATATTGTTTCATGTGAAAAAAATGATCATGGTAAAATATTTTGCCATATTGCCCAAGCCTTTTTATATTAGATACTGAGTCACAATGTTATATTTCTGCCAGTGGGTTGGAGTTACACCTTCTTGATATTTTACCAGTTGGGGTCCCCCTCAGTAGATTTTGTTGATGGGGGTTAGGCAGGTTGGGTGGGGCATGAGGATGTTGTAATCAACTAAGAATGTCTTGTTGATCAAGATTGCAGTTGGTGACCGCAAATGTACATGCATACCCACAAAGGCAATGCCTGATATTTTGAACATTAGTGCAAGACTTAAGTCTCAGCAGCAAGGATAGTAGCACTGAGCCTTTTCTGAAACTTTCAACTATGTTCGAAAACACTTTCAGAAGGATCTTGTACCATTCCTAAATACAATATATTTGCACTTCTTTAATATTCCTAGGTTTATACTGGTGGTCCGCCATCTTTAACTCACACCACTGGTTCTCAATGGGGTTCGTATCTGGAGAATGAGATGGCCATTGCAAAACTGTGATTTTGTGTTCTTGCACCAAGTTGAGACTGAGACCAGAAAAAGTCTAATGTCAAAATGGTTTCCCCGCCACAGTTATAATTACTTATTAGCAAAGGAGATTGTAACAGTAAATAAGTAAAAGTAAAATTAATGTTTTAGTATTATTTATTATAGTTCTTTAATCTCAAACATTAGTATTTAATCACAAATACCCACAAGGGCATAGGTTTGTATTCAGCATTGTTATGGACTGAAAGTTCTGAAAATACTAGACAATTCAGTCTAGTATAGCAGGGATGAGGAATCTGTTCCATGGAGAGCTGGTGTGAGTGCATGTTTTTGGGATGACCGCTCAATCAGCCAAAAATAAAACAGTGGTTCTCAACTCCAGTCCTGGGGACCCACTGTGATTGTTTGATTGAGAGGCCATGTCAAAAACCCGCACCAACACCGGCCCTCCATGGAACAGGTTCCCCACCCCTGCTGCATAGGTTGAAAAAGTGACACAAATTTCCCCCTGCTACAATTCTATATGTTCAGTAATGTTTTAAACCTATCAGGAGGAGAAAGAAAGAAATTATCTGTGCTATGTCTTAGTGTTGTTCCTACTAGTGAAACCAAATTAATGTAAAGCTGTTAATGTAATAAGGCAAATCAATCAAATCATATCATTCATTTTCCAACCCACTTTAT
>JAODKF010000001.1:39649799-39661745 GCA_026779585.1 Mormyrus proboscirostris | reverse complement strand
ACATGCAAACTCCACACACATGTAACCCAGGCAGAGACTCAAACCCGGGTCCCAGAGGTGTGAGGCAACAGTGCTAATCACTGCACCACCATGTCACCCTCAAAATATGGAATGCTTATCAATAGTATAAAAACAGCAGTTACTATTATATCTGTGTAACTCATAAGAGATTCAGGAGAGAACTAGCCATTCCTAAATGGTGACCACATTCATTCTAGTTCTAATAATATCCATTGGACTGAGCAGTTTATAGCTTGCTTTGTAGAAGAGTTTGCTTGCATTTGAGAAAATCATTTAATGTCTATTAACATTAGCAAATCGAATAGCAGCATCTTATCTGTTTTTATGGGATTTCCAAGGTACTGTTACACTTTGTAACAATCTTTAAAAAACTAAATCAAATAAATTAAATCATTATACAGCCAACAATCAAAGTTAATAGGTTAATTTAGTTATTTTTATTTTTACTTATGTAGGTCAGAAACTGTTTTTTTATTTATTTTATTTTTCACCTTTGTCATTAAGTCTGACTGCAAGGGGCAGTATGCTAACTGCCCTAATTGTATAGGCTAGCCAACTATATGTCAATCTTTCTATAGCAGTTCTCTAATTTAACATTTAACAACCTTTAATCTCATTTTAGATGAATGCTCTTTCAGTTTCTCATGTTAATGCATAACAAAGGGATTTGGATTTGTGTGATGTCATTTATGTGCCCCAGAGAAACAGGAAATGGTGGCAGACTACCCATGGCTTTCTGTTCAGCAGGAGCAATGTAAAAACATATATTTTTTTTTCACTAAGGGTGAAATCTCATTAGTGTTATATTAGATATTCTTCAGTAGTGCAAATAACTTTGCTCCATATGTTGTTGTAAGATTTTTCCATTTTTAATATAATGTAATATTCTTAGAGAAATTATAGTTATTAGATTAATGTTAAGGAATCTTCTACACACTTTTAGCGAAAATTTGATTCTTATTTGCATTGTTTATTTTATGTTATTGTTATTTATTTGTGTTATTCCCTTGGCATCCCAAAGGGCAGCTAGGTGCAAGAGACATAAAGAGAATATAAGCTACAAAAAAAAATCATCCCTGAGGGATTCATGTAACTGTACTAGACCTGTTGAGAGAGAGAGAGATAGTCAGTCAGTCACCTTCACAAAACAGGAAATGGTGGCAGGCCCAGAACACAATGGGCAGTTAAAGCTGAGAACTTGACCTCAAGGAAGATAACATAAAGGCATGGGGAAGTTGCTGGTCACTGTGGGTATTATGGGTAACTGTGGGTAATATGAATTCAGCATGCTCTGTTGCCAGCTTATAGGACCCAGAATATAATAATCATACAGGTAATTTAGATTATTATTTAGATTATTATTTAGAATTCATATCCCCTTCAGCAACAAGAGACGTATCCAAACTTCAGAATCATTGAGTAAAAGTGAATAAAAGGAAGTGTGCTGCAGGTTAGCCATACATTGTACCAGTTCTTAGCACAGCAGGTGACCGTATGCATTCCGCAGATCTACTATTAAACCTAAAATGTGTGCTGAACTAAAATCTGAATGCAAGTAAAGATCAATAATGGCTCTACTAACAACTGTTTGACTGGGCTAGGTAGATCCATTATCTTTTTCTATATCTATGAAATACCTGGAATGAAACCAGTTGTCTCATTTCCTCAGATGGACAACAAACTGAAGCACATTAGTATAACAGATGGTATGAAGCACTATGTCTGACTGAGTGCACCCGTGTGTCAGTGGTCCAGGCTGGCTTGAGGGGAAGGGAGTTAACATGCAAAAGGGTGGAAAGAAACTTGGTTCTGCATGCTTGGATATAGTATGTCTGTGCATCTCATGAGGGTGGTTGGAATACGGCTGCTCCAGCCCAACCCTGTGGTTAGCCTCAGGCATGTGTCCAGTAGGCCATGTGGTGTGTTACACTCTCGCTCTGTCAAGCTGGGAGCCTTGACTAATTTTAGCATGAGGGTGTGGGAAGAGCCCACATGACAACCATGCTGTTCTGGGTTCCCTGGGATTGTTTAAGAAAGTCAGATGACCACCCCACAAAAGGCCTTACTGGAACCAATCAAGGCATTCACAATGTCAGTCATGAATGATGACAGCCAGCAATGGAGGTGGTCACCATGTAGCCAATAATCTCTGCAGTCAAACAGTGTTATGATTCTTGATGGGTTACTCATTTTTTCATGTTTTCTAACATAATAAATTTCCCTCAAATATTTATCATAATTATTGTATATACCATTATTATAAAATTAATATTTGCTATTTATGTATTAGGCATTCACTGGTTATTCTGGTTTTGAAATGCAGTGGGTAGTGCAGGGAGATTGCTTGTTTAGTAGGATGGGTTTGTGTAACATTATAAACATGCAGCATCTGAGAAATGACTGCTATTTGTGGCAAGGGGGATGTGCGCCATATTTATTTTTATGTAAATATTAAGCAGAGAGCTGTAAGTGAAGGCTAAGAACAGGACCCCTATGCCTAGAGTGCCTAAGGTTTTAAAGTCTTGTAACATGTTTTTTTGTTTGTTATAGAATTTCTGGCAATGTTATCAAACAGGGATATCCCTCTATAAATCTGCATGCCTTCAGGGAAGGGTTAGTGAACTTTGCAACTAGGTTCCATATAGGAGAACTTGCACAACAAAGCATGGGGGGCTTTTGAAATGCACAGCAAATAAGCTAACAACAATAATTGTAATTCAATAAAAGTGATAACTAGAAATTATGCTGTTAGAGCTACAACAATGAATTCCCTAGACAGCCAGTCACCACTCTCCCCATCTACTCCGTACTCCTCCTAAACTCCCCAACCTTTACAATTTCTAGAAAAACAGAATGGATACATTGGGAATGTGATAGCTAATTAATGTGTTTTTACTCCTAGTCCTAGTTGTGACATGCTCTGAGTCCTAGTTGTGAAACTTCATCAAACCATTTATTGTACATTCCACTTATATGCTAATTTTTACAATCTTTTCCCACCAGTTAGGTGTTTGTCATTGCTTCAATGCCTCAAAATTTGATCAGATCATCACCCATGCATTGTTTTTACAAAGCTTGGTAAAGGTCCAACAATTGTTTTAGTTATCATTCTGATGAGATCAACTGCCTGGAACTGTGCTTTTTTTGTAATCACTTTGAATAGAATTAGGGCTGTACGGTATCAGATCTCGATTTAATCGTAATTGTTTGGCGCATGCATAATATCAAATGGGCTTTAGATGACAGGTGAAACCCCACCTTTTGGTACTATGTGGATTTTTACTTACACCCACAATTTGATAAGAAAATTAGATTTATGCCTAAAATATGAGTAATCTGTATAAATATATCCTTATTTAATAAACATGTCGGACTTTAAACTGCAAAAAATACCACCACACCACAGATGTCTTTTTACCTTGTTTATCCACAGTTTCTTCTCTTTTAAAAGATGTTGTGGCTGTTGAGCTGTTCCTTTCTTCATCCCCGCTTCCATGATTTACCAAAATAGTAGCATGTGACATGCTCTGCTAACCAAATTTAATAAATATTAGCATACGCCAAATTCATATGGATTACTTGCGTATGGTGTCACAATACACATCTCATCAATATTGTAGGCATACTACTAAACTGCTTACCAAATTCTGGGCATAAATAAATGTCCATATAGTACAGAAACGCTGGCGTCTAGACAAATGTTTTTTCCATCATCTAAAGCCCTTGTGATTATTGCGCAAGCACCATACAATAATACAGAGATTAGAATAGAATAGAATAGAATAGAATAGAATAGAATAGAATAGAATAGAATAACTTATGGTCATTGGACATTTCTTGCACAATGAAATTTGCAGAGCAGTCCCTAGGAGGTGCATATATCTTGTCATCACAACATAATAAAAAAACACACACATTTAAAAGAAAAGGACATCATGTTTAAATGTGCATTGTTTTGGTAAGTTACTGCACAGTAATTACAATTATTATGTATTGTAATTTTTCCATAATGCACAGTTATTTCGTATTGCAGTTTTCTTTGTATTGCATAGTAATCGAACAAGTATGTCTTTTTAGTATGACTGAGGTTCAGTTCAGTGATGATGCTGGGGAAATAAAAAGTGTTTTTATGCCTGTTATTGTGGTTCTTTATGGTCTTGTAGCACATCCCTTTTAGTAACAGGGAGAAGAGATGATGGCAGGGGTGAATTATGTCTCTCAAGATGTAGCTGACTCTCAGGATGCAGCGTGTCATGAAGATGTCCTACAGTGAGGGCAGCGGTCTGAAGTCCTTTGATCTTTTGGGCTGTGTCGATGACCCTTTGTATTGCTTGCCTGTATGCCGCTTTGCAGTTGACTTACCAAGCTGTCATTCAGTATGTCAAGAACCTCTCAATAGAGCAGAAGTAGGACACAAGGAGTTCCACAGCCAGGTTGGTCTTCCCCTGTGTCCTTAAGAAGTATAGCTAATGCTGAGCCTTGTTGTACAGAGCAGTGGAGTTGGTTATCCATGTGAGGTCCTCAGTTATGTCGCTTCCCAGGAACTTGTAGCTGGAAACCTTTTCAACTTCTTCTCCTCTGATGTTAAGAGGAGAATAGTTCTCTCACTGTCTGCTTGAAGTCTTGAATGATGGTTTCCCAGCAGAATTCTACAAGGTATTTTGTACCACCTGTTTTTTATCAGAATGGTTACTCAAATAAAGAATGTCACTTGCTATCTCCAAACATGAACACCAACATTAGCCTGCTTCTAAAACCAGGTGAAGACCCAACCTGACATCTAGCTACCCCCCAATGTCACTCATAAACGTAGACTTTAAAATAATTTGCAAAGTCCTTGCCAAAAGATTAGAGAAAGTCACTCCATTCCTTATACATCCCGACCAAACAGGTTTTATCAAGAGTAAACAACAATAATACATGTAGATTAATGAATGTTATAGACTATTGCTCCAATACCAAATTAGAAACCATGTTATATCTTTAGATGCAGAGAAATGATTTGATAAAGTAAACTGGAATTTTTTATTTGCAGTTCTGCATAAATTTGTATTTGGTTTATCCTTCATAAGCTGGATCAAAACACTATACAACTCTCCAAATGCATGTGTTAGGACAAACAAACTAATTTCCCAAAGCTTCCGTTTGCAGAGGGGCACCAGGCAGGGCTGCTCTCTCTCTCCCTCGCATTTTGTTCTCTTCATTGAGCCACTAGCAACAGCAATTAGACAAAATGTAGATATTATTAGTAAAAAATGTGGATATTATTAGCAAAATTTACCATAAGATAATGGAAATGGAAACTTTATGCAAATGATGTATTACACTTTCTTAGGAACTCATCAACCTCCCTTCTGAAGACAATATCACTTATAGATTGTAATTTCCAAAACACAGCTGCTACTCCTTTACAGTCAGGTAACCTTAGATACTTAGTCATACATTTTTCCACCAGGCTCTCAGACTTGGTACAGATGAACCATATTCCTGTATTTAAAATGTGGAAGATGATCTCATGTGATGGTCCTGCCTGAAATCAATTACTTGTTCTCACGGATCCCTAATAAACCCTCTATTGCCTGGTTTAAATCACTAGACTCAAGTATCTCGTCATTTTTATGGAAGAACAAACCATCCAGAATATGCTTAAAAAACTACAAAAATGTAATAATGATAGATACTTCATTGATGCCCATGGGGAAATTATCTTTATGCCTCCCTCAAATTGCTCTTTGTAGAGTAAGTTGTCCACAAAGGGCAGCCACCCATAGCAGCACCCAGGCCTTGTTCAAGGACCCAGTGAGAGTGGATTTGAACCAGTAGCCCTCTGATTACAGGCACACAAGCTTAGCCCACTGAGCCACATGCTGCCCAGGTAAGGCTGGCCTAGAATTACCAAATTTTTATTACTACTTCTTAGCCAACAGATTGCAGTATATGAGAAGCTATGTGGCACTTTGGGTGGAGCTTAGTGTGGGTCCATTGATGCATCATAAAGGGTGTGTCCCTTTAATTATATGTTTTATTTCGGTATAAGGTTGAAGAAAGAATTTAATCAACAAACTTTTAGGAGTAATTACCTTTTCAAACCGTCTTCATCTTCCTTCCTGACAGAGGTTTTCCCAATATGCACTCGATCAGCCTGTAGCGCATACGTGTACAGACATATTCCGACATGCTCTCTCTCTCTCCCCTTGTAGTGAATGCACACAGACAATACCAATTACCAATTTAGCTATTTGTATTTATATAAACATCCACTTGGATGACCAAAGTGCTGTACATCATATAACAAATACAAATATAAATACAAATAAATAAAATAAATTATTAAACACAACAGAGGGGGGCAGCATGTGGCTCAGTGGGCTAAGTCTGTGTACCATAATCACAAGGTCGCAGGTTCAAACCCAGCTCCCTGGGCGCCCCAACAGGTGGCAGCCCTTCGCGGACAGCTTGCTCTACAATGAGCAAGTTGAGGGAGGCGTAAAGAAGAATTTCCCCAATAAAGGAACTTCCCCACGGGGATCAATAAAAAAAGTTGTGATTATTATTGTGTGATTAGAAAAAAGGAAAAGATGAGTCTCAGTCACCACAACACACTGGACCAAAAGCCAAGAGTAAAAATGGGTTGTTAAGCGTGATTTAAAAACAACAAGAGATGGAGCTTGTCTCACATGCAATGGTAAACCATTCCAGAGTTTTGGTGCAATTACCACAAAAGCCCTATTGCCACTTTGTTTACGTTTTGCCTTTGGTATGAATAGAAGGAGCTGGTCTGCTGATATAAGTGATCTAGATGGAGCATATGGGTGAAGCATTTCTGCTAAATAAAAAGGGGCACAGCTACTAAGGCACTTAAATACAAATAAAATAATTTTAAACTGGATTCGAAACTGGACAGGAAGCCAGTTTAGCTGGTGTAATATGCTCATGCATACTAGTGTCAGTTAAAAAACATGGGGGGAGAGGACGCTGGGGGTAGAGGACGCTGGCGTGGTCTGTTCACCGCTTCTCCTTTTCTTTAGAGTTTTTTTTTTTTTTCTTTTTCAAATTGGCTCAGACAAGCATAACTCTACACTAGCAACACCATCCCACAAATTGTTATTGACTGACTGTCTTGAAGAGATCAAGTTGTGGATGCAGCAAAATTTTCTTCAGTTAAACAGCTCCAAAACTGAGGCAATTTTGGTTGGTGCCCCCCACCAGATTCGATCATCCTCCATAACAAGCATAACTATCTCTGGACAAGACATCCCCCTCTCTTCATCGGTCACCAACCTTGGAGTGCAGTTTGATCCTCAATCATATCAAATACCTTTCCAAGACCTCTTTTTACCATCTCAGGAATATTGCCAGACTCCGTTCCACTCTGACCCAGCCTGATGCAGAGAAGCTAATCCATGCTTTTGTCTCTACCAGACTGGACTATTGTAATGCACTATTTATTGGGATCCCTAACAAGAGTCTTCAGAGACTGCAATACAGTACATTCAGAACTGCGCTACTAGGATCCTAATGAGGGTGTGGAAACATGACCATATCACCCCCATCCTGTACACACTCTACTGGCTCCCCATCTCAACGAGGATCGAATACAAGGTCTGCCTCCTCACTCACCAGTGCATTAATGGAAATGCTCCCACATACCTGAAAGAGTTGCTCACCCCACAAACCTCAACACGATCTCTCCGCTCTATGAACTCTAACCGCCTTCTCCCACCCAGGACTAAGCTCAGTACCATGGGGGATCGAGCCTTTTGTTCTGCTGCCCCTCGTCTATGGAATGCCCTCCCTGATCATCTGAGGGCACCACAGACTACTGAGCACTTTAAAAAAGCACTTAAAACATTCCTATTTAGCAATTAGCAGTAGCTGCTGTTCAACTTTTATATCTGTGTCCTTATGATGCAAGTTTTATGTTAGGTATGTAGTTTTTAACATCTTCTAGGTTTATTTCTTGATTTAATTATTTTATGTTAGTTTTATGTTAGTTTGTTAGTTTTTCCCTTCTTCTACATATATTTTTTTCTTTTTTGCTTTTTATGACAATGCTTTTATTCTGTGGCACATTGAGATTGTCTTAAATGTAAAGTGCGTTACAAATAAAATATATTATTATTATTATTAAAAACATGCAGTGGCATTCTGCACCCGCTGTAAACGTGCAATTAAGGTCTGACTAATTTCCCTAAGAGGCGAGTTATGCATCTATCACAGTTTCAAGTTTTCTTTTCAACAAAAATGGCTTGATTTTTGACAACCTTCTAATTTGAAAGAAACATGATTTGATCACTGTGTTAACACGAACATCCAGTTTTAGGGCAGGATCCATTTTCATACCCACATTTGATATAATTGATTTCTCAAGATGTGCAAGAGAAGACAAGTCAAAAGAGGGGGAACTAATGGTGTTGCTGGGTTTAAATAGCATAACCTCTGTCTTTTTCTTGTTAGAGCTCAAGAAATTAAAAGCCATCCAACACTTAATTTCATCGAGGCAGTCAATAAGAGGCTGAACAGAGCTTGAGTCTTTGTACTTCAGTGGAAAATAAACTCTGTGTAACAATGAAAAGAGATGTCATGTTTGTGAAAGATATCTCCTAGTGGTAAAAGATACAATGAAAAAAGGAGAGGTCCCAGAATAGAACCTTGTGGGGCACCCCAAGGAAGAACAGCAGTGGTAGAGGTAAACTCTTCAATGGTCACACAGAACATTCTATCAGTAAGTTTGGAACTGAACCAGTTTAATACTGGTCAAGTAACACCCACCTATCTTTCCAATCGAGAAATCAAAATTTTAGGAAAAATTTTGAATGTCTCGGATACATCTGATGCACCAGCGTACTCATCTGTAATTCTCTAGGGATTTTAAATAAAATGATGTAATTTTAATGATAAGGTTAGATTTATTTGTTGGGAAAAGTTCATTGTTACTCAGGTATTCCTTCCACAAATTTAATGCTCTTTTTTGTACAACAGTTCATACATCATACAGAGGTTTCCAGTATGAATAGCACCACACATTTTCAGGCATTCTGGACAATGAACAATCCACATTTTCTAACAGTTTTTTAATGAAATATGACTTGCCAGAGTTGCCTGGTCCCGATACAATACATAAGAAGGGGTGTTGAAAATTATTGTCGAACCCCTTATTAGAATCCAAAAGGTATGGTCATGTAGTCTGGCTGAAGCTGATGCTTAGTGTACATGACCTTGTAGATTACATGCAAAGGGTATCCCTTTGTTAGCCATAGTGAACATCTAGCAATAATGACACAATGTTTTTGAGCCAGATCATTTAATTAGAATGATTACAAACAAAAGAAAATATATGAACATGACCAGAATCAATTGTAAACAGTCTGTTTGTCCCGGTCCATATTCCAGAAAGCCCGAACTGTTGCAGTTACATTATTCTCGTAATTGTTGACTATAACGGATCTTGTTATATCACCCAATTTATAACATATATCCCTTTCATTTCTCAGCTTATTTAAAACTGTATCAATGATTGTATGGCATCACATCACAGTGAAAACTCACACGCGTAAATATTCCACTCACAAGCGCAAAAGTGAAACTCGCGAGCACAGGACGAATACCTGCGTTTGTCATAATGTCACCTTCTTTAATGTATTTTTTTCCTCCCAACGCCATGGATGCGCTCGCGCGCAAGTGCATTTCCTTCAACCGTTCTCTGTGCTCGAGGGATATTTCTGTGCTCATGTTCTGCCAGGGGAGACTCATGCCATATACAACTCTCCAAAGTTTGGGGGCAGACTCATGCCGTTTCTGACAGCGAACTCTATTGCCGGATGAAGTATGGTTTATCTGTTATAAGTATCATTTCTCCGATTCTCATTGCCCCCTTGCTTGTTTCCCCATCAATATAAATCAGATGCAATTACAGAATGCAGCGACACACATTATTGGGATGCTGAGGCAGGCATTAGGTTTGGCATCTCCATACAGTAAAGTAACGTTATCACGTTTCCATAGACCATACATAATTTCTACACCTCGAGTGCAAAGGGGCAGGGACAAATATTAAAACCTTCAAGTCCAAGACCATGGGTCTCAGCCAGAAACTCAGGGAGGAGGTACTGCCTTAAGTGGAGGAGTTCAAGTATCTTGAGGACACGTTTACGAGTGAGGGTAGGTGAGATTGAGAGCTAGACAGACGAATGAGAGCGGTGTCTGCAGTTTTGCGGGCGCTTAACCGGTTCGTCATGGCTAAGAAAGAACTGAGCCAGAAAGCAAAGCTCTTGAGCTATTGAGAATGAGATCGCGAATACAGGAGGTCGAAATGAGGTTTCTCTCGCAGGGTATCTGGGCTCACCCTTAGAGATAAGGTGAGAAGTTCAGATATTCGGGAAAGTCTAAGAGTAGAACCGCTGTATCTTCACATCGAATGGAGCCAGTTGAAGTGGTTTGGACAACTGGTGCGAATGCCTCCTGGGCGGCTACCCGGAGAGGTTTTCTGTGCATGTCCTAAAGGGAGGAGGCCCCGGGGCAGACCCAGGACACACTGGAGGGATTACATCTCTCGATTGGCCTGGGAACACCCCGGCATCCCCCCTGAAAAGCTGGTAGAGGTAGCTGGGGAGATGGAGGTCTGGGTATCTCTTCTGAAGCTGCTACCCCCGCGACCCGAACCCCGGACAAGTGGAAGATAATGGATGGATGGATGGATGGATGGATGGATGGATGGATGGATGGATGGATGGACAGTTCATAATTATTTGATCCCCCATAAGCCAGCAAGAAGTTAAGCTCATGTGCATTAAGACAACACAAGTAGCACTTAAGTATTAAAAGATAGTAAGTCAGCATTCAAATTTAATGGCATTTCTTTATTATTAAAGTAACCTGTCTACAACTTCAACATTATCACCATGGGAAATACCAAAGAGCCTTCTAAGGATGTCAGAGACAAGATTTTTGATCTTCACATAGGTGGAATGGGTTACAAGTCTATCAACAAGCAGCTTGGTGAGAAACCGCTAAACACAGAGGTGGGAGCATTATGCTTTGGGGATGTTTTTCTGCCAAGGGTACAGGGCGGCTGAGTTGCATCAAAGGAAAGATGGATGTGGCCATGTATCATAGAACCTCCTTCCTTCAGCCAGGGTACTGAAAATGCATTGTGAGTGGGTCTTATAGCAAGACAATGACCCAAAACATACAACCAAGGTAACAAAGGAGAATAAGCACATTAAGGTCATGGAGTGCCCTAGCCAATCTTTAATCCTATAGAAAACCGATAGAGGGAACTCAAGCTTTTTGCATCCAAGTGACAGCCTAAAAACCTTACAGATTTGGAAGATATCTGCAAAGAGGAGTGGATGAAAATTCCTGCTGAGCTGTGTACAAACCTGGTGATCAACTACAAGAAACATCTGAGCTGTGCTTGCCAACAATAGTTACTCCACCAAGTACTAAAGCGCGTGTTCCAAGTCATCAAATACTTATTTCCCTAGATAAATGACAATTTTGCTTGTAATTGTTACATGTTAATGATTTTTTCTTGCTTGTTTTGTTGATAATCTATTTTGCTGTTGAAGTAAACCTACCAGTGAAAGACTTTGCATTATTTTATTAATGGGTCAACTTAAGAATTCAGCATGTCAAATAATTACAGTATTTCCCTCACTCTACAGTAGCTGTTAGGATGTAGCCTAGTGCTAGAGTTAGTATTAGAGACTGATGGGATATATACGTCACAATCACAAGAGAATGGTTTGCACTTAAATGCCAGTGGGTGTTCCACGAAGCAGGATTAAGGGAAAGTCTGACTTATTTTGACAAGTCCGGCTCATTTATGTGGGAGTTCCGTTCCATCAACATAAGAACATAAGAAATATACAAACGAGAGGAGGCCATTCGGCCCATCAAGCTCGCTTGGGGAGAACTTTAATA
>JAODKF010000001.1:39635234-39649699 GCA_026779585.1 Mormyrus proboscirostris | reverse complement strand
GATCTGCAAAGAGGAGTGGGACAAAATCCCTCCTGAGATGTGTGCAAACCTGGTGGACAACTACAAGAAACATCTGACCTCTGTGATTGCCAATAAGGGTTTTGTCACCAAGTACTAAATCAAGTTTTGCGAAGGGGTCAAATACTTATTTTACTCATTAAAATGCAAATCAATTGATAACTTTTTTGAAATGCATTTTTCTGGATTTTTTTTAATTTGTTATTATTCTGTCGCTCACTGTTCAAATAAACCTACCATTAAAATTATAGACTGATCTTTTTTTTTTGTTGTCAGTGGGCAAATGTACAAAATCAGCAAGGGATCAAATAATTATTTTAATTTTCTTTTTGCTTTTGCAAATGTTAATTTTCTTTTTGCTTATCCCTTTTCACACCATTTTTGTGATAATATATTACACCTGTACACTTTAAATTATATTTCTAATTATAACTTTGTCAGGTCCCAAGCAAGATTTTTATCAACTTATTTTAATTAGAAATGTAACAAATGTTACAAATGTTTCTCTCAACATGAAAGTGAAGAATGAGAATGTTCATAATTCAAGTAAGGATGTTCCATAAATGTTGTTTCATGATAACATTATGAAAACATTCAGAAATAATAACATTATAAGGACACTCTGAGAATGTTGTTCTATCAACATTATAAGAACGTTCAAGTACAAATAACATCCTAAAGATGTTGCAATCATGTTATTCTAAGAACGTTTTCTACCAACATAAGAACATCCATCAAGTACAAATAATGTTCGTTCCCTGTATGACCGGTGTCAGAGCTTGGTCCGCATATTTGACAGTAAGTCAGACTCGTTTCTGGTGAGGTTTGGACTCTGCCAGGGCTGCACTTGGTCATTTGGGAGGGACTCAGAATAGAGCGGCTGCTCCTCCACATTGAGAGGAGCCGGATAAAGTGGCTCAGGCATCTGGTCAGGATGCCTCCTGGACACCTCCCTCATGCGGTGTTTTGGGCATGTCCCACTGGGAGGAGGCCCCGGGGAAGACCCAGGACACGCTGGAGAGACTATGTCTCTCTGTTGGTCTGGGAGCAGCATCATGATTCCCTCGGAGGAGCTGGACTAAGTGGCAGGGGAGAGGGAAGTCTGGGTTTCCCTGCTTTAAACTGCTGCCCCCACGACCCAACCCGGAAAAGCGGGTGGATAGATGGATGTATAAATCAAATGGTCATTTAAAAACTTCTTCTGTACTATGCTAAATTTGTTTGGAGATCAGAAACTGAAATGTTATGGATAACCAAAAAAGAGGGAATACTTTTGTCACAATGCTGAAATATTCAAACCTTCCTTGGGTAGTAACAAAAGGTAATCTTTTTAAGCAGGTAATCTTTTTAAGGTTTATTAAAGGTACATTTAAAACTACTATTTTCCTATCAATAAAGTTCAAAGCAACCTTTGGAGGCAAGTTTTATTAGAAGGCACTGCTTAGAAATAGGGCTTACTTAACCTTTGTCATGCATTAAATATACATTTCGTTGTGATACAGTGACACAGATTGACACAGATTGCAATAAATCTGATTATTTAGCAGATATGCTCCAAGAAGACCTTTTTGTTTCTTACATAACCTTCCAAGTCAAGCTGTATTTTCTTACAAATTACAATTTGTCCACACCTTTATGGTGCATGAAGTGTTGTCTTAAATTATTTGGAGTTCCGTCACACATTCATATTTTATGGTTTTTAATAAAGTAAAAACACAAAGCCAGCAAATAATTTGATTGAAGAGTAATGTCACTGACCACTCTCCAGTAACTAAAAGAGCAGCATGACTACATACATTCATTTAACTTTTTGACATGGAGTTCACGGTGTTACTTGTATAGACATTTATTTAATTGCGCACATGCCAGCTGAAAAACAAATCAATTTGATCCGTTAATTGGAATCTTTTTTTTATAACAATGTGTAAAAATGAAAATCACAATTTACTTTAACATGCATTTACTTTAGCAGCACAACAAAAGCGAGTCTTGGTTATACTCATTCATTAGCAAATTGCATCAGTTTAACATAGTTGAGGGCAGAGTCCGGCATGGTTTCGTCTGGCTCCAGTATAGTTGATTGTTGTTAACAAGTATGGACCCTCTTTAGGCTGTGTTTCTAACTGTTAGTTGAACTTTACCTGGTCTGTTCAATGGATGTCTTCATCGTAGTGTTATTTTTGAGAAACGTTCTGAAATCTACATTAGAAATGTGCTTAGGTTCTTCCAAAAATGTTATTGCTTCAAAGGCATTTGAAACAGTGACTTCTTTGAAATTGTATGTAAGCCTAAGGAATTAAGAGACATGCAGTTTTTGAACTGTTCAAGTGGTGATTGTGGATTAAACATTTTGGAAGGAAATTTTTGTTGAATGGAAATTTCTAAATAAGCTTCACTTATGATTAAATCTAGAAGAAGAGGGAATCAAAAAAAACCACATGCATGTGAATATTGTGGGATTCCAGTGACTTAACACCGCTAAACCCTACATGGGCATCATGCTAACCGACAAGGCAGCGCAAGCATGGGGCCCTGGGTAACATATTCTTGCATAACTAGAGAATAAATTTTGAAGAAACCGCTGACTTTTTTTTCTAGGGGATGTGATATCATTAGTACAACCCCATTCTAGCAGTAACACTCAATGAAACTAGCAAAGGCTGCACTTAACCATGTTGAAAACGTACTAAAACACATCACACCTGTGATCCAACACTCAAGGCTACATTGGAATCCACATAGCATACAATGGTAAACTTCACCCGGCCTGACATCTGAAGTCACCACCCTGAGGAACCCATTCTGGCCAACGATTTTTGGACTGCGACTGGACAAATCACCAGAGCCATCTCCTCAAGTCGGCCCTCAGCAGGGCACATCATGGGGTCCGTATGGCATCCCATGCCCGCCACTGCCTCCAACTTTGAGTCCAACATCCACCCCGTATGCTTACCCTCAATTCGTGGATACATTGTGGGAACCGGACCTGAAAATGATGCTGTTGATTGACAAGGTCTGCAAGTGTCTTGATGCGCTGACTTTAGCGGAGGATTCTTTGGATCGTAGCATCTCCGCATCTGCCATGAAAATAATTAAAGGGGCACTGGCCTGTATTCTGAATCAGGTAATCAAGGAGGACATGCAAGAGGCCTGTCTCAGGGTGTGCTGTAAGCCACCCAAGCCAGTGTCAACACACATCTCTGTATGACTCCGAGCCAATTTACTTCTTTAACAATTTTGAAAAGTTGACCAAAAAACTGTATAGACTCTGGTTTAAAAATGACATCACAACGCTTGTGATGTTCTACCCCCTGTGAAAGTACAAGGCACTGTCTTAAAGAATGTATGGGAGAAATTGTGTGAGTTGAAACGTGATGTTGAAGGAAAAGATGAGTGTACTGGTCAATATTTCAGCTTACGCTGAACAGTACAACGATTTTCAATACATGCTAACATGTGTAGACATTCTATTAAAATATGCTTGGGTCTGGTGTCTTAAAAACAAGACCAGCACAGAGGTAAACAAAGCATTTGAAAACATTCTCTCTGAAGGCATGATCCCCAAAAAGCTTCAAACAGATCATGGGAAGGAGTTCTTTAAAGCATCGTTTCATAATCTTACCAAGAAACATGGGATAATATATTTCTCTACTGGTAACAATGTCAAGTCATCTGTAGTGGATAGGTTTAACTGTACGCTGAAGACACAAATGTGGTGTTTTTTTACAGCATATAATACATGAAGGTATGTGGACATTGTACAAGATCTAGCGTGCGCTTACAATAAAACCTACCACAGTACTATTAAAATGAAACAGGTTGAGTTAAATACACATGGCCCAAGTCTTTGACAAAAAAATACAGCAAGATGTTGGGTCCATCTAAAAAATATTGGTACAGCTTTAATGTTGGTGATGTGGTCAGGGTTTCAAAAGCACGCAGGACGTTTAAGGATATGAACAAACTTTTACAGATGAATATTTCACTGTTGCTGAGCATCTGTCTAGAGCACCCCCGGTGTATAGGTTAAAAGATTATGATGGGGACATTTTATGTTGAAGAACTACAAAAGGTCAAACCAGACAAAGATGAAAGTTTCAAACTCAAGAAAATCCTGGCTGAGAAAATGCAGTGTGGCAAAAAAAATATAGTGAAGTGGTTATGGTGGCCAGACAAATTTAGTTGCCGGGTTCCTGCTATTCAAGTAATTGATGTATAAGTATGGTTGCCTGTGTTTGGCGGGGTACAGATCCACCAAAGGCGACGATAGAGGAAAGCGTTTTTTATGTTACTCTCCCAAGCAATGCTTCAATGGATGTTTTCCCACACAATACCATATTTTGTTACACAACAAAACTATCCAAGCCGATTGATCTGAATGGTAAATGGGAAGTTGGATTAGCAGAGATCCAGTACCCATGTCCTTGGGATTCACTGGCAGAAAAAGAAACAATATTTAAAGTGGCACTATATTTATTACAGGGATATCGAAAACCTGATTATTGCGATGAACAAGGAACATCTCTTGGCTCTAGGAACATCAAAACTAAAACTTGACTATAGCATAATAAAAACAAGGCAAACATGGTTAGGCCACCGCACATGGCCTTAACGGTTAAAGGAGGGTTCGCACGAATGCTGGGTTTTGAGCCCGATGTATTTCAGTAGATTGGTGAAAGACCTGCTGCCCCACATCCAGCAGACATATGCGCTGGCTTCTATATGGTTTATGTGTATTCAGATACAGTCGAGCACCAAAGAGTGTGTGACAGTTATGTCCCCCTTTTACCTGCTGTACATATTTCAGGGGAACAAGTCGATGGTCACAATATCGTATGACAGGATTCATTATATGTCACTCTTCAAGAACCACATTGGTAATACTGTAATCAAGTTAAAGACTGACCAGAACAAAGCGATACCCTTCTGCTACGGAAAAACAATCGTAAAGTTGCATTTCAGACCTGTTAAGCAGTACTACCCACAAGGATGCACACTGTCGATGGGTTTTCAGATCTGCATAGATACGTGGAATACTACACAGCCCAAGCGGGTAATGGACTCCCTGGATACACTGGGGTGCCTGTTATGTTTGGTGGGGGACTGGGCAGACTTTTTCGAGGACTCCTCAGAATGGCAGTACCGTTTCTGAAAAAGACTTTCAATATGGCAAAACCACATTTAAAATCGGGCACACAAAATATTACTAGACGTGGTACATGGTGCCATTATGGGGTAATTAACATCATAACCACAGGAGGGCTCTAGTCTCATGATGGTGACCTGAGGTAAACATCAAAGGCCCCCTGGGAGTCGAATTACAACCATTAAAAAACAGAGAGTATCAGCCAAGAGGGTCACAGCTGTCAAAAAGAAGCAAAAGAAGAAGACTGGCAAAAACACAGATATAGATACGTTTTCTAAAAACTATGGCCCTCATACACAGCATGTCAGAGAAGTGCATGAAATCTGAGCTGGACATTTTTGCCATACCTTGCACTCAAGCCAGTATCGATAAAAATATATATGTGGAAGTGCTGCCACTATCAGCCTTAATGGACCCCAGGACATTTTTATCGCTGGTAATTAGTGCTGTGTGATACTACAAGAGTTGGGTTCGATCCAATATCAAGTAAATACAGGACCAATATCGCTGATACCGATATCAATTGTTTTTAATAATTAAGGTGGATGCATCATCAAATTGCTAAAGCTGAATTAGTTTTCATTACCTTTAAGTGTTTATATTATGATATTTATATTAATGAGTAAAACCCAGGTATCACGATCGCTGATAGCATGGCGGAACAGAAGGCACGGGAGTCCAGGATAGACATAAACCAGAGCACATACAGCCATCAGCAACTAGTTGACGTTAATGACAGGACTAGGCAAACAACCTCGACCACGGCCTGAAATACACAGGATAAATTAGAAATAACAGGAAACAGCTGGTGACATTGGGATTGAGGTTAACGAGGGGGGCGTGACACACAGGAGGATCGGACAAGCAGGGCGTGATACCAGAACAGAATTTTGGCAAAGTATATAAGTAAATAAATATTTTATTATAAAACACAAGTAACGCAAAAAAAAAATTCTTAAAGTGCACAAAATTATAGAACCAGCTTTGTAAAATTTTAAATGATCTGATAATACATTAAACAAATTACAATAAAAAATAGAACATGTTCAAAGAAATAGTTAACACAAAAGGGTAATTATAGTCAATCAAATCTGAGCTATATTATTTTCTTTTAATTCCAGTAACTGTATTAATTTTATAACATGTGGCAATGGGATAATACTGTATCAAATAAAACATTAATTTTAATCAATTAATCACAGAAAGAATAATGAGTTTAAAAAATAACGTTGATTAACCACATTCCATGGTTTGAGAGCCTGTTTACTTGCTTGGTGCCGCTGAGTCACGTGACAGTACAACATCAAATCACAAGACTGAGGAGGAGGAGCAAAGCCATTTCCATGCTGTGACAGCCGGGAGCAGCAAGTGAGAGCAGCAGTGCTTACATAGATAGCCACAGTGCATTCAGGAGAGAAATGGAAACTAAAGTATCGATCTCATTAAACTGGTATTGATCAATATCCATACAATACTGTATACAGGTTCAAGATGGTATTTTCCTGCTTGGCCTTCCGCCTATCGCACCTCCTCCAGTGCACTTTTGGTCAGATGCGGGGTCGTCAGCCGGTGCCACCCTTCACTGATGTTTCGCCCCCTAACCAGTACATCTCCAGGTGGGGAGGCAAGTGGTTTCCTAGGGACGTCTCCCTACCACTCCCTGCATCTGGCCCTAATTGGGTGTCTGTCCCCATATACTGTCCTTTCTCCATTACCACAACCAGTAGCTTGCTTTCTATGCCTCCTCCGCTAGCTCCTTGACCGCTCGCTGCAGCCTTGCCCCTGTTGTTCCTGTCGTACGGAGGAGCTGAATCACTGACCTGCCTACAAACCCCCTGCACCCAACCTCCTGGATGGATGCTGCCCACCCTGCCTCTTTGCATTCTGCTGCCAGCTTGGTGTATTTGAGCCACAACAATATTATTGACATTATCAATACTTGGATCGATCCACAAACTACTACTGGCACTGGGGAAGACTATTTAAATCTCAACAAAATGTTATTGCTCCAGTGTCAAATTACAAGAGCCAATCGTACAAATTTGGATGTGGCCGCAAAAGTGGGTGTCATAAAATACCCGATTGCTATAATTTTCTCGCAAGTGGACATTTCACTAGGTGACCATCTCATGAGCCAATCTAGAAACACGTACCCTACTGAGCTATGATAGAGTGCCTGCTTAATTATAACAGTGGCACGCTCTCCAGACAACTCACCTGTGGATTGTTTTACAAAGACAGTGCGGGGTCTATGGACGAAACAGATCCAGGAGGAGATAATAAAGGACCAGAGAAAAGAGCAGCATTTTTAGCAAGAAGCTAAAAGGTTTTCGATTTTTTGGGACATATACATTCTGACATATTTTTCCAGGAGAGATTAATCCTAAATGGTGTTGATGATAAAATTAAAATGGTCCGAAACAAACAAGAGTTTTGTCTCATGAGTAAGGACACTGAACTATACACCCTCAAAATAGTGTCAGCCTCTCTCTTTGTTAAAAGGTTACTGTGTCATCGGGCGTCAAATTGGGTCATGCTAGCACTCTGCTGGCTGCAAATGCAAAGTATCCGATCAAAAGAGTCTACATGAAAACATTTGGCATGAAGATCATGTAGTCATAATCAGTGTTGAAAAATTAGGCTGAGGAGAAAATTTGAGCAAAAGGAAAAGAAAATTTATTTCTAGGACAGCTGCCTAGAACCGTCATCATAGAACTTGTAGATAATATAAGTTTTATGGGGTCGTACGTCCAAAACCCTTTCAATTTTCAACATTACGATGCAGAATTTGTCACACTTTTTTGTCAACAGACAGTAGTGTCCTGTTACACCCTTTCAACCAGATTTTAACCTGGGCAACATGTCCTAGGAGTATTAAAGTTTGATCCTGGCCATGGGGAGACACCTGAAAATGACCATTTGGCCATTGACAGAAACAAGTACAGTATGTAAACAGGTAAGCTTTGTATGCATTTAGCTTGTCGCCAGATGAGTACGGAAGCCCTGAAGGGCAAAACACACCGACAAATTTGAAAACACAACAGCAAATTCAAAAACAGCAAATTCAAAAACAGCAAATTCGAAACAACAAATTCGAAAACGCGCCAGCAAATTTGAAAACATGACAGCAAAAATGAAAATACAACAGCAAATTCGAAAACACAACTGGACATTAAAAAACCCGACAGCAAAAGTGAAAATACTACAATATTAGCTGCACATATTACAGTTTCTCAGATGCTTAACTACTTTTTTTCAGAACAATAACCACAATCTCAAATCAGCCAATGCAGCCTGCAAAACACTAAAATCTGGCAGAACTCCCCATTTTCCCTGCAAAACCCTCTACGTGAATCGAAACACTAAATAGCTATTGCAAAATTGCATAACTCACTCAAACAGTAACACACATTAGTCAAACAGGAGACAAATACAAGCAATCAGTGAACACTCTCAGACAAAACACTCACTCACTGCATTAAAATCAGTACACACACAGAGGGAGCAACAACGTACAAAAATGAGAACACACGTCTTCTCTGCAGCTAAAGTGGGTTTATTAGCTGTTTATGCAAACATGAATATCAAGAAAATAAATTTGCCATGTGAAAAAAAAAAGCCATGTGATTTACTCTTCCTGATCTCTTCGATCTCTGACATCAGGCCACATGTTCTCAACATTGCAAACAATATTTTCCCTGGCAATATATCGTGGGAAAAACCTCCAAGAATGTCTGATCCAGCCATGGCAGTCTGCTGCTGTGACCACTCTACATGCCACCATCATGGCATTTAAAAGTGGCTGTTCCTCATATGGATGCTGACCATAGACTTTCCATCGCCATGCAGAAAAGAATTCTTCAATTGTATTGAGGAATGGAGAATATGGGGGTAGGAATTCCATTGTGATGTGTGGATGAGCGACACGGTCCCTCACGGCAGCTGTATGTTGAAAAGGAACATTGTCCCATATGACAGCATAATGCTGAGCTGTGACTTTAGCATGTTCTCTCCCATCAGACTCCAAAAGTGCTCTGTAAAGCTCTTCAAGGAACGCAATAAGCTTCTCAGAGTTATATGGCCCAACTGTTGGGATGTATACCACCGGACTGGTTTCTGATATACCTGTGCACATTGTAATGTTTGCACCTCTCTCCCCTGGTATCTGCACTGTTACTCATTGCCCAGTGATATTCCTCCCACACCTCCTGGTCTTGGCCAGATTGAAGCCAGCTTTATCCACATACAAGAATGTAGGAGGTTCAGCACTGGACTCGAGCTCCATGATCATCTGAAATGACAGCATCCATCCCAAAGGGAACACATGAATGCATATGAAATTTCACAGGTCCTGCACAGAGGGTAAACATATAATGAACTGATATAGTGACTTTTTACTTTTACATATTGGTATCTCAGCTCTTTCACCCGGTCACTGTTCCTTTCAAATGGTACCCTGTAGATTTGCTTCATGCTCAGGTGCTGACGTTTCAAGACCATGTGAATGGTTGATAAGCTAACTGAATCAATGTTGTGGAATGTTGTGTGGTCTGCCATTACAGCAGCCTGTATTTCCCATAAATGGACTGTATTGTTCCTCAGCACCATCTGAATAATTGCTGCTTCTTGGTATGCAGTAAACAGTCCGCTCTTCAGCTGCTGGTCTTCTGTCAGTTATATAGAAACATATGTAACATAGAATACTGGAGTAAATAAACGTGGTCTTTATTTGAACTACAGTATAACAAGTGAATGGTACATACCTATTGTCCCTCTTGAATATTCGAATAATTGAGGCAACACATGACCGGGAAATATTAGGCTGCACCCTTTGACCAGCCTCACGTAAGGAGAGCCCATGATTAATGACATGGTCAATGATGGTGGCTCTAATTTCATGGCTGACCACTATTCTTGGTTGTCTCTGACGCTGCACACCATTTCCTCCTCCATACCTACATCCACGTCCTCTCCGGCCTTGTTCCATGGTGTGTTAAAAACTACACCTCATTCTTACGACTTTTTGACCCACCTGGTAAATGACCCCCCGACCCGGACTCGACTCTCCTCTTGGATTTCCCTGCTGGCTATTGTTGTACCGTGTTTCCTGAATAAACCTTGGTTCTGCATTCAGGGGTCCAGCTCTTTCCTGTCTACCGGGCGACTTCGCCTTACCACTATGGACCCCGCAGAGCCTTCCGGGCTGCAGCAGCAGGTGGATCAGCTCACCACACTTGTTACCCAGCTCCTGGGAGAGCGGGTGTCCCAGGCGTACTTACCGGCTTCACCTCCTCAAGCTGCTGCCTTTGTTCCCATGGTCATGCCGGAAAGATGACAGCCCGCTCCTCAACTCGGCACGTGATTTCCAGCGTGCCTTTAGGATATTCGATCACCTTGCTGTCGGACGCATTTTTGGAGAGAGGCTTTTCGACGCTAAGCAGGGAAACCGCACTGTCGCTGAATTCGCCCTGGAATTCCGAACCAATTCCGGACCCTTGCAGCGGGGCTTTGCTGGCCAGAGGATTGCCTCTGCATAATTTACCGTTGGGCTCTTAACCCAGAGGTCCAGGATGAACTGATGTCTTGTGGAGTGGGACTGTCATTTGAAGCTTACATAGGGCTGTCTATCAAGCTGGATAATAGTATCCGGGAGCGTCGTTGCTGCCGTCCTTGCCTGACCACGATGCCCGCTCCACCGCCGGGTCGCGAAGATCAGAGCGAACCAATGCAGCTCGGACGTGCCCCGCTCACCTCCGCTGAACGGCACCAGCACGCGAGCAATGGGTTGTGCCTCTACTGCGGAGAGACCCACATTAAGGTAGGCTTCTCCGTCGAAAGAGGGACTTCTCTAGCTCAGATGACTGTACCTGTGGTTGTCTCTAGTGAAGGATGGGAGCATCAGATGTGTGCTCTAGTTGATTCAGGGGCAGCCTGGAATTTTATGGATCTCTCTTTAACCCGCCAGCTTCGGATTCCCTTACAGGTTCTGTCCAACCCCATAGCAGTGCTGGAAACCCACTGCTCGATGGCCGGGTGAACTAACATACGGGCCCGGTTAGAATTCAGGTAGGGGTATCCCACAAAGAGACACTCGACTTCTTAGTTCTCCCTCGAACCAAGGAGCCCATCATCCTGGGACATCCGTGGCTGTGGGATCACAACCCCCAAATAGACTGGAAGTCAGGTGAGATCACCGCCTGGTCACCCCAGTGTCTCCAACACTGTTTAGCTTTACCTTGTCGTGCTTCCACAATCGAAAGCCCTGAACACGAGGACCTCACCCAGATCCCAGCAGAATACTCAGACTTTCACAACGTGTCTTCAGTAAAACTCTTTCGTTTCAGCTTCCTCCTCACCGAGATTGCGATCCTAGATGGAGCAACCCTTCCTACGGGTCGTCTCTATTCAGACCCTCTACTGCTCCAATCACGTCGGGTTTCTTCTTTGTCAAAAAAAAGGACGGGGCCCCCGCCCGTGTATTGATTACAGAGCCCTCAATGCCATCACAGTCAAATGGCAGGAACCCCTTCCACTGATCCCCTCATTGTTGGAACAGCTTCGGGGGGGCACTGTGTTCACAAAATTGGACCTACATAGTGCATATAATTTGGTGAGGATCCGGCCAGGGGATGAATGGAAGACGTCATTCATCACAAACACGGGACAATGTATGGTTTGTCTAATAGCCCTTCGATATTATAATCTTTCATGTATACAGTCTTCTGTGATATGATTAACAGATTTGTCGTGGTGTATATTGATGACATTCTGATTTACTCCCCATCTCTCTCTCAGCATATATGCCATGTACGACAGGTTCTTCGGTTGTACCACCTCTTTGCCAAAGGTGAAAAGTGCGAGTTCCATCAACCCCAAGTATAGCTCCTGGGTTACACCATTCATCCCGGAGAGGTAGCCATGGATGAGAGAAAGGTGGCCGCTATCCAACAGTGGCCCCCTCCCCGTACGGTAAAGGAATTACAATGGTTTTTGGGGTTTGCTAATTTTTACCGCCGGTTCAGCCGCAATTTTAGCCAAACAGTGGCACCCCTCACCACACTCACTAGAGGAACCAGGTCTCGCCTAATCTGGACACCAGAGGCCGATAAAGCCTTCAAGCTTTTAAAGTGAGCTTTCTGCTCCGCCCCCATGCTTCAGCAACCCAACCCGGAAAACCCGATCGAGGTCGAAGTGGATGCCTCAGAAGGCGGGGTAGGAGCAGTCCTCCTCCAACGGAACCAGGTAACCGGTCGTCGTCACCCTTGTGCTTTCTTTTCCAAGAAATTGTCTCCCGCCGAATGCAACTACGACGTGGAGGACCGGGAGCTACTAGCTATCAAACTGTCACTGGAGGAATGGAGACACTGGCTGGAGGGAGCCCGGCATCCCTTTCAGGTGTACACGGACCATAGGAACCTTACGTATCTACAAGGGGCTAAAAGGCTAAACCTGTGGCAAGCCCGCTGGGAAATGTTCTTCACCAGGTTTGATTTTAAAGTAACTTACCTTCCAGGAAAGAAGAATGGGAAAGCTGATGCCCTGAGCCCACTGGGAAATGTTCTTCACCAGGTTTGATTTTAAAGTAACTTACCTTCCAGGAAAGAAGAATGGGAAAGCTGATGCCCTGAGCTCGCTGGGAAATGTTCTTCACCAGGTTTGATTTTAAAGTAACTTACCTTCCAGGAAAGAAGAATGGGAAAGCTGATGTCCTGTCTCGTCAATTCGACCCGCCAGCAACCTCAGTGCACTCAGAACCCGTGCCACCATTTCTTAGTCACTGGAGGACACGATTCATTTAGCAAATGAACGATCAGCACCCCCAGCTGGATGCCCGGACAGAAGGAGGTATGTCCCCGGTCTTTATAGAATGGCCCTTATTAACTGAGTACACACCTCTCCCAGCTCAGGACACCCCGGCGTAGCAACTACGCAATGTCTGGTGGCCCGTCGATACTGGTGACCTGGTTGGAGGGAAGCAGTGGAAGAGTACGTGGCCGTATGTCCAGAATGTGCTCAGCTTAAGTCCTCACATCTACCTCCAGCCGGGCTCCTCCAACCACTGCCTATCCCATCTCGCCCTTGGTTCCACATCGCCATGGATTGTATAACAAACCTCCCGACCTCCCAAGGTAACACCACCATACTAACCATCGTGGACAGATTCTCTAAGATGTGTCTGCTGATTGCACTCCCCAGGCTCCCTAACGCTGTGGATCTGGCAGAGATCCTGATTACATGAGTCTTCTGATACTACGGCCCCCCAGAGGATATAGTCTTTGATCGAGGCCCTCATTTTGCCTCCCGTGTGTTTCGAGCCCTGTGTAATAAGCTAAAGATCACTCTTAGTCTCTCTTCAGCCTACCATCCGCAGTCCAACGGCTTAGCGGAACGCATTAATCAAGAAGTGACGAAAGTTCTACGTCTCCTAGGCAAGGATAAACCTACCGAGTGGGCCACACACCTCTCCTGGGCCGAGTATGCCTTGAACACGCGGGTGAGCCCCATAACTCGCTTATCTCCCTTTCAGTGTGTTCTAGGGTACTCTCCTCCGCTCTTCCCCTGGGAGGCCACTGCTGGAGATGTACCCCGAATTGAAGACTGGTACCGCAGGGCCCAAGAAGTCTGGCATCGTACCCAGCAAGCCCTGACCCGCCAAGCCGCCAGGACGAAGACTCAGGCTGACCGTTGACGTGGTCCCGCTCCACCCTATTGGGTGGGGCAGAGGGTGTGGCTGTCCACTTGCAACTTGAAGCTACCTTCATGCCCAGTATATTGGACCGTTCAAGATCCAGCGCCAGGTGGGACCTAATACGTTCAGGCTTCAGCTGCCTAAGGTGTACTGCTCAAGCCGGTGTGATACAGCCCAGCTCACCCCTGCCCTGGAGTCGCTGTTCCTCCTCTGAGCACCTTGCAGGACAGCTCCAAGGTCTATCGAGTTCGGGCCCTTCTACATTCTCGTCGACATGCCGGAGGGATGCAGTATTTGGTGGACTGGGAAGGCTTCGGACCTGAAGATCGGTCCTGGGTGGCAGCCTCTAACATCTTGGACCCCTCTATGATCACCGACTTCCACCAACAACACCCCTCCTGGCCGGCCCCGAGGCCCCGGGGACATCCCAGGAATCACTCTCTGCCTCCGGGGGGGGTACTGTCATGCCCAACATCGCCATGGGTGATAGCCAATTAACTGTCCTATTATGTTCATTTGTCAGGAACAGCAATGGTACTTTATTTCTTTTTAAAGACAAACATTTAAAACAATAGATTTACATAACATTTAAACATAACATTAAAATTTTGT
>JAODKF010000001.1:39587511-39601219 GCA_026779585.1 Mormyrus proboscirostris | reverse complement strand
TTGGGTGACCCTACCAGGGGCATAAAGCCCCAGGCAACTTAGCTCCTGGGATCATTGGAACGCGCAAACCCCTCCACTACGATAAGGTGTCGGCTCCAGGAGAGGAATATTGAAAATAATGTCACAAATAAGCAATGCAAACGCTAGCTACAATAAAAATATGTTTAAGTACACTTGTAACATTACTGAAAATAACCTTGTCACAAATATGCAAATGTAAACATTAGTTGTGGAGGGAATCTGCTTAAATTGTATTAAAGACTCCCTTTTGGAACAAAATAAATTTCAGCCTTTATACCAAATAATTTACTTAACTTTAAACAAAGTTTTAAGCTTGCTGAAGTTAACACGCGTGATAGCAGCACAATACATTCATACCAAACACGTCAGGTGAGCGCAGCGTGTAACGATAATAGTTGAGTCCTTCTTCGCGATTTACAAGCTAAACCACTTCTCACACCACCTGAAGTTTATGACTGTGGTAGAGTGCTTCCTGGCTTCTGCCTGTAAGATTGCCCTTTAAACTGTCTAAACATCATCACTTACACTTGCTACGCCAAAAAGGATTTATGGGTTTTCCTTATCTTATAAGCTGGATCCCCATTTTGGTCTTCTACCAGTGCTGAGAAGATTGAGTTCTCACTGTAGCTCCCTTCACGACAACACAAGCACAGGTCGTTCTTGTGTAATACACATTTATTGCTTGGCTTATTTGGCTGATGGATCCACTGTTTCATCAATTCAGGCCACGGTACATCAGCACACTTGGACACCGTGAGAACTACATTTATGAATAAAACATAACTAGTGGTGCAACAGATCATTACTCGGTTCAGCATGCATGTGATCTGAAGGTTTGAAAAAAAAAAAGTTTCATTGTATGGTGCGTGTGGCCAAGTCTGTCAAGCGATAGTCATGGCCAGCGGTAGCGGTCCAAGTGGAGGATCAGGGGAGCTCGAGAAACCTCCAGCATCACTTAAATCTCATGTGTGGGAGCATTTTGGTTCCCTGTTAAATTGATGGGAAAAAGGTGGTGGATAAAACCACCACAGTTTGTCGACAGTGGGGCACAAAGCCGTATGAGACTGGCAACACATCGGGCATGGCCGCTCATTTGAAACGACATCACCCTGCTGATGGGGTTTAAACCTATGATGAACATGCTTGAGCCACGCTATGATATCCCGCTGCCGGCCTACTTCAGTGACAAGATCGTTCCGAGCATGTATGAGCAGGTAAAGTTTTTAAAGTTATGGCTGAACTGTCCCAGGCATCTTCTGTTGCTCTGACTACAGATGGATGGACCGAAACGGAACCGTGAGTTTTTTGATCCATTGCACCACTAAACATAACATAAATATATCAATAATACACATGGTACATGACATTAAGATAAATGAAAATTACAAAACGGCACACAGCACAAAATAAAATAAAGCAAATAAAAATAAAGCTGAGGCACCAAACAAAAAAATAGATGGTTGACAAACTTATCATGTGGATTAAGGGAGAAAACAACGACGGTGAATGGTTGAAGGAATGATGACGCTTAAGTGGCGAAGTATTGTTACACAATGAGAAAATGTATAAAAATTTATGAAAAAAAGTATCGGACACACTTTAAGTGTCCAGCCTTGGTTGTAATTTCATTGCTGCAATAAAGACTGAATCTGAATCTACACCAGCAGCTTCTGACTTCTGATTTGGTGGGGAAGGAAAAACCACAACATAAACTGGCATCACAAACAGGATCGGAGAAGAGACCTGGGGAAGCGACTAACTGGCGGAGAACTGGGGGACACCCGTCTGCATTAAAGAGGCGCCCTAAAAATAGGTAAGGAGAGGTTTTTATTATTGTTTAGAAGAATAGGGAAAAGAGAACAGGGAGACGGAGATGGGGGTGTCTCGGGGGACATACGCCGCCAGGCAGGGCCTCCCGGTAAGAGTACTTGCCGATTACAGTTTTTTCCAATCATTTTCACACTTGTCTCAATACCATTACTTTTACGTTATGTTACGTTGGTGAATTTAGAACTTTGACAAATCTTAAAGTAATGTTTTTGAATGAAATTTTGTGATTAGAAGATTTTATGGACTATAGAGACTAAGTTTAGAGATAAAGAGTATTAAAGCACATCTTTGTGAAAGAACAAAAGTTCATAGACAAGAGGTTTCGTGACTTTTGAGGATCTAGCAGAAGGGAGGCTTTGGTATATGTGTGCCCATGGATAATTGGGTGCAGTGTCAGAGGTTTTAGTTAGGAGATGGAGTAAGTAGAAATAATTTAGAGGCAGTGACACATCAAGGTGAAGTAGGTACAGTAAGGGAGAGAATTCTTATTAAAAAAAAAAAGCACAGGTTGACTGTGAGCAACTTTGTTATTTTTTATACCAGGTCAGAACCTAATGAAATTTAGAGCACTGTACATTGAAATATGCTGCATTTTGACAGACATAAGACATTATGCACTTGCACTAACACAAATAATTATGCTTTTAGCAGAAATTTCCTAATTTTGTTTTTGTTTGCTGCTTCGTTACCATCTAGACCATCTATACAAATGAGGCCATGGAGTATCCCACACAATGTAATCTGTGCAAAAACAGTGGGTATGGCAACACATATATTATAGTAAAACATTTACATTTATTCATTTAGTAGACACTTTTATCAAAAGCATCTTATAGTGAAGTATGGTAACTACAGGGACTGTCCCCCTGGAGCAAGTTGGGGTCAAAGAGGGGCTATATGGCAGAGTTGCCAGAAAAAATCCACTACTAAAAAATGTCACCTGAAAGCTCGATTAGCATTCACTAACAGACATATTGACAAGCAGTGTTAATTTTGACAGCAAATTTTTATTTAGTTTTAGTCATAGTCTTTTGACTAAAATGTAATTTAGTTTCAGTCATAATCTTGTCATCTAAATTATTTTAGTTTTAGTCTAGTTTTAGTCAACTAAATATCATAAAAGCTCAGTCGACTAAAACTACAGTTGATTTAGTGGACTAAAATTAAAAGTGCAAAGTATAATGTTTAAAGTTTCCCTTTCGATTTCTGAAAGTCATTATGTTCTCCAAGATGAAATGAAACCAATGTTAAGGAATGGTGTTAAGGTTTGACTGTGCAGTACACAAATACACAGATTTCGCTCTTATTTGAAACACAAACATATGTTTATTTACGTTGAAATTGAATACTGTAAAATCAGTAGTGCCATTAGTGCAAAAATAAAATCACTTCAATGAAAAAGTGTGTAGGTTATAATGCCACCAGGCCTGCTCTCTCTGAATATTAAAATATATTTGTAATATTTTTATTTGCTATTGTTCACTGTTAAATGTTTCACCTGAAATTCTCAAATATGTTCAAAGAAAAAGACCAATAATGGTCTCAGTTTTAGACCCATTATCAAGAAAAAAATAATCCAAACATTGAAAGTATAATTCTCAACGACTAGCAGGAAGTGCAACCATTCTATTTTAGCATTTTCAACATCAAAATAATTACCCCAAGGCTAGAATTCCATTAGTGTAAGAGTCAAAAATCAACTCGTTTCCAATTTTAAACAACTGTATAAAGTAATATTATTTGTTATATAAATCAAACAAAAATTGTATTTTTTCAGGGTTGCCAAATCTGAAGCATCTGGCATGATACGCTTTCAGACTCATGCCGGAAATCTTATGGCAAATCTATATTATTCCATTATAAACCTAAAATTAGCTACATCAAAAGTGTATCTACACGGCTAAATACAAAAGCAGACCTTGTACTTAAAAACTGAACTTTACAGTAAAATGCGCTGTTTTTACCTGAAACAGCTCGTCATTCCGTAAAGCTAATATGGGAAAAACATGTCATGTTTTATAATATGTTGCGAATATGCCCCCCCATATCCTACTCTAATAGCGATTGATCAAAGTGATAAGTTCATATGGTGTGGGATTATCAAAACCAATACTTAAAACCATGAACACTGAAATATATGACATAAAAAAGATTGCATTAGGGTTTTACGGTTTAAGTTAGGCACGCTATTCAAACATGCACATTTTTCACATTTAATTTTATCTTATTTTGAAATGCAGCCATACTTTTAAAATGTCCTTCTACAACTAGTAAATGAGAAAACATTATACATATTGGCAGTTATACAAATATGTTCAGCTCTATGTCACGTGACAATAAATATTGTCAAAAGGTTTTTGAATTGTACTGAATTAATTTGATTTGACAGTCAGGTATTGATTACATGCAATGTTGATACAACTAATAGGCTACTTAAATATATATCACACTAAATAGTTAGATATTATGATCATTCACACCTTTTCTCTAACTGGACCTCTTTAAATTGTAGTTGAATACCCCTGCCTTACGCAAACTACATTAGTTCTGATTGTATCTCATCTGGGGTGAACATTTTCCTCTTGTTTTTATTCGTTGACGAAAGTGTCAATACACTTTGTCATAGTCTTAGGCCTCGAAAAATCATTTTTATTTTTTTAGTCTGAAAATAAAGGTCATTGACGATAAGGATGATAAAAATTTTTGTTAACAAAATTAACACTGTTGACAAGAGTCCTGCATTCTGGAATCATGTACTTTGGTCGGATGAAACCAAAATTGAACTTTTTGGCCTCAACACAAAGACGTTAGTCTGGTGGATGGAAGGGACTGCCAATGATCCAGCAAACACCCTATCTACCATCAAGCATGGTGGGAGGAGTGTCATGCTTTGGTGCTGCTACTCTAGGGCAGGCACTGGGTCCCTTGTCCGTATTGATTAAAGAATGGATAGTAAGAAGTATATCCAGATTTTGGAAGAAAACCTTCAAACGTCAGCCATCAAATTGGGACTCGGACGACGCTACCACTTTCAGCAGGACAATGACTGAAAAACTGTACAAAGGTAACCAAAGCATGTTTTGACAAAAAAGGTTTTTCAGTTCCCTAGCCAGGTTCCAGATCTGATTCCAACTGAAAATTTGTGGTGTGATCTCAAAATTGCAGTTGACAAACAAAAGCCTTCAAACTTGGCTCAGTTGGAGCAGTTCTGCATGGAAGAATGGGAAAAATTGCCTCCATCCAGATGTGCTAAGCTTATAGATAGCTATCCAAAGCTTATAGATAGCTATCCATTTCAAGCAGTTTTTGGAGCAAAAGGGTGATGCCACTAAGTATTGATCGTGTGTAATGTGGTAAGTTGCTTTTTCGACAGCATTTTTCAAAACTGTCAATTTGCATTAGTTTAATTCACCAAGCTGTAATTGTTTCAAAACATACAAACAGAGAAATAGAAGTTCACATTTGTGATTTTTATAGGTTGTAATGATGTAAGATGGAAATTTGGTGGCATTCCAGAGGGGGTCAAATACTTTTTCAACCCACTGTATGTATCTGATTTTACTGTATATATACCAGTTTTCATTTTATGCATATATTTTCTTTTGTTGTATATGTATATATAAGGTTTCATTGCATGTATATCGAATTTCACTTTATATATTTTCATTTTACATATGTCTGCTTTCATTGTATAAATGCCAGGTTTCACTGCATGTATATCCGATTTCATTGTATACAGATAATGGTATTCATTCCATATATGGTTAAATATTTACTATTTGGAAAAATATTGCTGATTCTGAACAAACTAGACATGAAACTGAACATGTTCTACCACTCTCTTTGTAACAGCAATGTAAATAATACAGTACATACTTCATGACATTTTTTGCAACATTTTAGAGAAGACAGAACTTCCCTTGTAGTCATAGAGCAGTCGCGAATGATTTTTGAGTTCTTTTTTCTGTCAAAACCAGTTCAAATAGTTCAAAAAGAGTTCAAATAATGCACTTCAAATAATGCACAAATACTGTAAAGAATGCACATTCAGTATTATGCATATTCATGATACATATGAGGTTTTTTGGTAATTTTTTGTTGGTTAGATTTTATCTCTGACTTAATTTTTCTATAACAGATGGCTGAATTTCGGCCAATTGTACACAAAGGGCTGCTTTTCCTGCAATGCTGTATATTTTCAGCGTTAAATTATGTTTTAAACATCAAACCCACATCATTTGTTTTATGTTAAAATTGAAACTGAAGCTGGTTGTATCTGTAACACAGAAGCCTACTTCTTTTTGTTTTCTAAGAAAAATATATATCAGACCCTACTGCACCTTCGTCAGTTGCACTGGAACTGGATTCAACACAGCATGACACCAGTGGAACGTGGCCATAGTGGAGATGGACAGGTGGCAGGTGTGGTGTTTACCGAGAGCAAAGAGTCCAAAAAGAAAGATTACACAATGTGAATCTCGCAATGGCAGTCTGCTCTAGACTACTTGTTATCTGCCAAGCAGTAACAGGCTGAGCTCTGCAGTGATTGGATGCAAAGGCGAGGGCAAGGCATCAAAGGCTTGCGCCTAGCTGGGACTTGTTCCTGCAGCCTCCAGACAATACGAGGGATGAATACTCTCCAGCAAGAAGAATCATCAATTGTTGCCAAAAAAGGTAAGACAGGAAACTTCGGATTAATATTTTCCCTTCCTATCTACAACTAACAAACTAATGTGATTCTTAGTTGACATAATTCATAATATAAAGCTGCAACTTACAGCTACTACATTTGGGAATCTTCTAAATTGTATTTGTGCAGGCATTTAAAAAAAAAAAAAAAAACATTTTTTACATTTAGGGTTCACTGAAATAAACTTGCAAACAGTCACAAATCTGAAAAAGATAGCAAACAAATTACAAACTGGAACTACCTTTCATTTTGCATTGGTTGGCTGCTATTCACTATTTTGTTTCTCTTTGAGACAAAAGGAAAGCCTATTTATCGGCTTTAACTGTGAAACATTTTGCTGTCATGATCATGTGATATCACAGCTGGCAACTACCGAGCTGCCTCCTTTTAATTTGGCTTCTAAGTGCAAGCGTATGTATGATGAGTGAACAGAAACTGAGACGTTATCCATATTTCCAAGGGGACAACGTTTCTGAGATATTGTGACTGGCTGTCAAGTGAGATGAGTTCTCTTAATGAGTGCCAGAGAAATTAGCAGATCTTAAATTCCCATAACTGCACTACAACACAACCCAAGTGACTACTTCAATGGGAATAGTGGCCACTGTGTTATACTGCAGGATATTCCGGATCATTTAGCTGGCTGAGAAAAAATTGGTGCACATTTGGGGGGGGATATCACTCATATTTGTAATTGACTGTGTGATGTGGGTCACCTTGCTAATTATCCCCTTGATTAACTGGGGTGCACACAGCTGGGACGCTATGCTGGTTGCCTGACAGCTCAAGTTAAGGAGGATGAAGTGGAGAGAATGAGACAAGAGGGTGTGAGAGACAAAGCGATTTTGGGATAGCATGACAAACACCTCCATACATTCTTGACCAAAGAGCTTCAACAATCAGATCATGCCCACATAGTGTTACTTCAAAAACAATATATACCATCAGCACTTAATGTCTGACATTGTGATCACTTTTCACATAGAGTACAGTATGTGAAGGATTGTGAATTAGTTGCTGTGTCCTGTATTACTACTGTTGAAAGTGATTATTGGGCTGCCTTGCTGGTTTAAGCTGGTATGAGGTGCCAGATGTAATAGTAGGTGACTGGTCATTCCCATATGAATTTTAATCTTATTGTGCTAACTTATCCAAATGAATTTCCATGTTTTGGGAATCAAATCTTAGACCCTTTTTCGGACCCAAGTGCCGCCTTTTGTGACCAGTGTGGTTGAATTTTTCATTCTGTCAAGGTGCTGTAGTTAATGTTGCAATAATCTTCAGACAACTCCCTGCCATATATGGTGGTGGGGGGGTGGGGCACGGCCTGCGTGATTCATCATAACAATGAGTTGGTGGAAAACGAGCTGGCTCTTTGAGCTGGCTCTTTTAAGTGAATCTCCTAGATACGGTCTGAGAGCCATTTTTTGTGACTTAATACAAGGTAGAATATGTAGATATTCTCTGCGGCACAGGCAGACACTTCATGCACGGACGACTGTGAACATCAATAAAAAAGGTGGATGCCACACTGAGCAAATGGACATGCACCTTCGCAGTCACCATATTGGGAAACTCAACAATTGATTCACTGGTAGAAAATGGCTTGTGCAGCATTTGGGTATACAAAAGAAGAAACCTTAAATACAGGCTGTGCAGGATAACATTTCACAAGTAAGTGGCAATTTTATTGCATTTTACTGTTATGAAGCTTTGTGAACCTGAACTCTCACTTCAGACTATCCTGAAAATGACCTGACACCATCGTGATGATGGCTACTTAACGAAAACACAGGTTGTGAATAGATGTTAAAGCAATTGTAAAGTGTTTGAGATTGTATATGCTAACTAGCCACAATCGTGGTGCTAACTTAATACGCTATAACTGAACCATCCACAAGGCAGAAGTAATTTTAATGTGACCTTGTTTTTGTCAAAGGTTCCTCAAAGATCCTGGACTAAGGAGAGCTTGGGCCACAGCTGTTAGACGAACAGACTTTGAGCCTAATGATACCACAGTTCTCCATAGCTGTCATTTCAAGGCCGATGATTTTGACAGAACTGGCCAAATTGTGCGTCTGAAGGAATGTGAGATTCCTTCTGTTTTTGCTGCCTTTCCACACTAACCCTAACCTTTCTGAACAAGGTTAATGTACAGTACAAGATAGTCATAAGATTTGTATGTTTTGTGTATGTTAATACATAGTGGAAGCTAATTGGAATGATCAGCATACAGAAGACCTCATACTTCAATAATCACTAAACCTCATATTGAACGTTAACTTCCCTATTAGATTGTTTTAATATTGATTTTTTTATGGCCACATTGATGTGAGCAGGGTTATTTTTTATTCCTTTTTTAAAATCTGAGTTTAGTTATTGTTACATTATTTCATCAAAGTATTTAAATCTGCTTTGTTTCATATAAGATAAGTAGATCGGATGGGAAGGGAATAAATGCCACTCATCATAGAAAACAATGTGTGGTATATTATAAGTAAACATTATATATACAGTAAGCTTCCTCTGTTATTTTTTGGATGCAACAACAAAGCTGAATTGGGCTTCACTGTGGTATTCTCTGAAATTCTAGATTGTATGTAGTATTGTAATGTCATACTACAGAATTGTAGAATTGTTATATGTGTCCAACATGTCTAAAGTGAAGATTAATGCAGATTACAATAAAATATTTGTGGTATTGTTGTGTAATGGCAATTGTCCATCCTGCAGAACTGCACTTGTGTCTCAGATTGTATGGATGAATTGACTGTGCGTTATTCTCTTAAATGGAGTCTTGGGCTAATTTTATTACTGAATAGATTTAAGTATTAAAACAATAACAAGGAACCAGGTGACTTTCTAACAATATAGTTTTTGAGAATCTTTCAATAGTTGAAATTTGAAATAAATCACGCTTGATGCTATCTATTCATAAATTGGAGCCTGCATGTCTAAGAGGAAGTTGTTTCTGTTTTGACAGATGGCTGTTTGTGCCTGTATACCCTTATTGGTGTTGGGCCTATTTGGGAGAAAATCCAAGGCTGTTTTTCAGTCCTAGTCTGTCCCTGGTGGGGGGGGGGGGGGGGGATAACAATGAATCTGCCCGCTTGCCTCACAGCCATGTGAGATCCTGCATATTCTCTTTTATGAAGAGAATGAACAATGAAGATCCACACAGTCAACTGCTGACTAGCAAACTGAAATATTTCAATTAGTATCTGAGTCAAGCGTATATCACATTGAAGTGTGCGTTCAGATGGCTTAAAAAGGAGGTGGAGAGTGGATGTATGCAGGGTAACATGTGTTAGGACATCATCAACAGTGGAGGAGTCTCAAGCAAATAATGGTGCAACTCTACTGATTAGCAAGGCCTTACCTGGCAGTATGAGTAGTGTTGGAATACATTTTTTAAAAAAATGAAGTACCAATAGTACGGTACCTGGTGCGGCAGAAAAGCACCCTTACAAATTCCTGGTCCAACTTGTCGCTTACAGAATGTTAGTGGCTGACTGGAATAGACAAGTGTGTGTAATAATCAAACATCACAGACATCATTTCCCAAGTTTAAAAGCATGGATTTGTATCTGACCTCTGTAGTGTCATTCTACACTTATATTATGGCAATGACACCTGTCAGTGAATAAGGAGTACTTCAAAGTGCTGTACTCTTTTCTAAGGCAACTGATGTCCCTCTGAAGTTATGTGTGTAATGAAGAAACTGCACAACACCCAATGGTCTGCATAGGGCTACAAATACACACATGTACACATACAAGGGATAATGATTTATTATTATTATTATTATTATTATTATTATTGGGTTTAATTCTTTTAATTTTATTAATATTTTTTATTGTTTTTTTTACTATATGTGACGAAGTGTACCATATCACACAATGATCACTGGGTACACAACATCCTTTACCAGGCAATACACACTAACTGCATATGCTACTACAGGGGTAGGCAGTGTTATCCAGTATGTTTGAAGGTTTTTTTGGGATAACCGTTTGATCAGTTGTTCAAGCCCAGGTGTGTGAATTCTTCAGTCGATCAGTCCTCTACAGTACGTACTACTCTAAGCACAGAGTTGCAGCGAAAAACTGCATGCCTAATGGCCCTTTCTGGATAAAATTAGCCACCTCTGTGCTTATACAAAACTTTGCAGTCTGAGAATTCTCCCTATTGCACACTACAGACAGTTGCTGACTTGGTCGATGTAATGTACAATTATACTGTACTTATGACCAGATACCCACACAACAATTATGTTTCAAACCACATTTTCAGGCAGCTTTACATTATATGTGATCATAGACCTAAATTATTCCTTATTAGGTATTAAAGATTATTAAATTTCTTACTTACACGGTGACTTAGACTGCATCTTCCACCATCACTGACATATTTACCTGGAACTAAGCTTCTAACTACAGCACTACTGTTGTTTGAACTACACAACTTAACAACAGTGTTCGCAAATGTTCGAACTATGGTTTTGGAAAACACCTGCATCGTTTAACGATGCATCATACAAGTTCACAGCGTCATTACCTCCGTAGTTCAAACAATGGTTTTGGGAAACACCTGCGTCGTACTTACATAATTCGAACCATGCAAGTTGCTAAAATAGTTAGCGATTATGGTTTTGGGAAATGCACACCCGAGTAGCTGAGACTGAGGTCAGAAAAACACAAGTTCAGTTGTAGACACCTTCAATTCAAAAGCCATAAGTTGTAGACCAAACAATTCATTTTAAAATAGTTTCTTTTTGTAGAAAAAAATATATAATTATTTTCAACTAAGAAACACAAGCGTAACAGAATCATTCCTCCACTGTATACTGTAGTAATCATTAATTTAATTGATTCCTGCTGAACAGAGAAGATGCAGCATAGTTGTTATTATTTTTTTTTTACTGTAACTGTATTCAGTAAATTCTTCTGTTGTTTGGAATGATTGTGTTGTGTAGGATTTCCAGGAATGTGATCAGATGGGCAGTGTTGTAGGGGCCATGGGTAGCATGGTGATGGATGACACCATGGTTGGTAATTGCTGCACACATTGTGATGTTCCCACCACGCTGGTCAGGGACTTCAACAATGGTACGCTGGCCAATGACATTCCTTCTCCGCCTTCATCTTTTTGTGAGGTTGAATCCAACCTCATCAATGAAGATGAACTGCTGCCCCACTGCAGCCAGCTCTTGCTCAAGGACTCTCTGAAACACACATTATTTGTAATACAGACTTCAGGGTATGATTACTATACAGTACTGAAATTTGTATACTGTAATTTATACAGTGTTGAGAGTATGCATCAATTGTGGGATTGTATGGGATTTACTTGAACATAGTTATGCTGCAATTCTTTGACTCTTTCTGAATTGCGTTCAAATGGCACCCTTTAGACCTGCTTCATCTTCAGATTATTTTTATGCAAGAGACGGTCCAATGTTGAAGCTTACCCTATTTATATTTTGAAATATGTTGTTGTTTTCTATTATTTTTCTTTGTATTTGCCGTAATGTTATGGTGTTAGTTTCTAGAACCATGTTTATAATTTCAGTCTCCTGTTCAGGAGACAGAAGACGGTCCCAACCACCTCGTGTTGCTAATCTCAGTTCTGCAGTACAAATAGTATACTGTAAAATGCTGTAAATAGGCCTGCTGTGTAGGAATACAAAGTAGGAATACATTTCCCAAATACTTGAAACATATACTTTACAGTATTTTCACAGTCTACAGAACAGTCCACAGGCAATACTGTACTACATACAGTGACATTTCTTACCTATTCTCATTTTGGAAAGTCAGGATGATGGATGCTACAGTGTATCTGCTCAAATTTAACTGTACTCTTTGCCCAGCCTCCCTCATTGTTAGACCATGGTTGACCACATGGTCAACCAAAGTGGTTTTGATCTCATCAGAGATTACATTCCTTTGCCGTCCTCGTCCTCCCCCTCTCACTCTCATTCCTCTGGCTCTGCCTCTGTTTCCAACGTTGGCATCCATTGCTCCAAAACAGAAAAGCTCACCTGTTGCCCTTTCATAAAGCTTTGATTTCTAAATTGCAATTATGTGTGACAGGTGTTTACCCATGTGATGAATTAGTATGCAAAGTAGAGCAACTGACTTTACAATTTGAAATGATAGTGTGTTCCTTGTGAAAACCAGAGATTTTCTTTATGAAAATTGTGGCAAATGCAGAGAATTGTGTAGTGTTTTGAAAAAGTGTGTTTTAAAACTGCAATTTGAGTGTAAAGCAGGAATTGTGCTTGTAGTTTAGCAGAATTGGTTCAGGGGGTTGGTGCATCAGTTACACAAGGTCGCAGGTTCAGCATGTCTGCGGGTCCTTGAGCAAGACCCTTAACCCCCAGCTTCCAGGGCACCCCAACAGGTGGCAGCCCTTCGCAGACAGCTTGCTCTACAAAGAACAAGTTGAGGGAGGCCCAAAAAAGAATTCCCCCAAAAAAGGAATTTCCCCACAGGGATCAATAAAGTTGTGATTATTATTATTATTATTATTATTATTTGAAGAAAAACTGTAGTATGTAGCCTCTCTTGTTTCTAATGAAGATTATGCAGTAGTATTGTACAAGTAAAGAACACATATATGAATACTGTAAATATATCATGCACGTTTCATTTTTACTGCATAGTATTAGCCTACTGTATATACAATACATATAGATACTTTGAATTACTATTTATATACAGAGTGGGTGTTACAGTATTTTGGCTACATACCTGTTCTCAAGCCTAAATGTCCGGATGACATTTGGACCCTCTTTCCAGCTTATTTCATTGTCAATCCATGATTTATAACATGGTCAACTAATGTTGCCCGAATTTCATTGGAAAGTGGTTGTCTTCTTTGTCTTTGTCCTCTTGCACCCCTACCTCTATTTCTTCCTCTTTGTCCACCTCTTACACGTCCTCTACCTCTATCATCTCTTCCTCTCACTCTGGCTTCCATTGTCCTTTAGGGTTGGTAAATCTGTGGAGTTTTATAGTTCTCACATTCTGATTTCTGAGTTAACTAATTCTGAGGGATAGCCAACATGGATTTAGGAGCGGTAGATCAGATTCCAAATGCAAATAGCACACTTGAAATGAACTCTGGACCTTTTATCTGCTCATTGTAATTGGGATAATGAGG
>JAODKF010000001.1:39562665-39572857 GCA_026779585.1 Mormyrus proboscirostris | reverse complement strand
AGTCTTAAGCACTTATGTAAGTCGCTCTGGCTAAGGGCGTCTGCCAAATGCTGTAAATGTAAATGTAAATGTAAATCTGTCAGACTGGGGAAAGACGCGGACTAATATACACTAGACAGGCTGAACTAAACAAGCAACAGGTGAGTACAATCAGGGATAAACATGGGGTAACGAGGTGGGCGTGGCACACAGCAGGACATTGACAGGAGGGGGTCCTAAGGGGCGTTGGTCCCGGTAAGGCAAGGGAGCGGGAGTCCATAGGGTGGTCCCCGAGGGGTCCCATTCACTGGAGAAAGGAGCCAGGTCCTGATTGTCCGAGACCTCCTCAGGAACAGGGTCCTGGACTGGGTGCTGGGCTGGGGGAACTGGAGTTACAGACGAACCGGGCTGGACGGAGTAGCAGAGCAGGACGGGCTGGACTGACGAGCAGTCAGCAGGGTGTGCTGCAGACGTTCCAGGCGGAGCCGTGGGTGGTGCGGCCTTGGCCGCATCTGCAGGCAGAGCCGCGGGTGTGGCCGTAGCAGCAGGCGGTGCAGGTGGAGCAGCCGGAGTCACGGGCGTGCAGGGCAGGACAGGAGAGTTGAGCAGGACAGGCGAGATGGGCAGGACAGGTGGAACAGGCGAGTCGAACTGGACAGGCTCGGGCGTGCAGCCAGTAGGGGGCACTGCGGGCGTGGCGGCGTAGAATGGCGTCATCCGCTGCAGGCGGGGCCACGGGCAGATCCGGAACAGGCAGATCTGGGACCGGCAGGTCTGAGACTGCCACGTTTAGGGCTTAAGGGACCCGAGGAATAGCGTCCCAAGCACCTCTGGCTCCCCTGTTCGCCAGGCGAACCGAACGGTAATTATATCCTCGGTGATGGTGCCGGGGGCTTTGTGCACTCGCAGGTGCGTCGCAGCCGGGACGTCTTCTGAGAGTGGGGATTCCCCCCGCTCACCCGCTAGGAGTGAAGCTGGGGAGAGAAGACACCGCTCCACGACGATCGTCGGGTCGGCTTCTTCCCATCTTCCCTGTCACTTCTTCTTTTTTCACCGACCTGGACCGGGGGGTAGAGGCGAGGTTGCTTCTGACCAGGTGGGAAGCTGGAGTTGTTTCTCCCTTACCTGGTCAATGAGCTGCCTCTGGAGGGAGCGCACTTCCGCCATCACGTGCGCTTCATTGGTTTGGGTGACCGCCTGTAGGAGATCCCAGCTCCTTTCGGCGAGGGAGCACAAACTGGGATCCCCGCAGATCTCCGGTAGCTCTCGCCAGTACGCAACTTCCGGCTCAGTCTGCTGCGCTGTGCTTTCACGGAGATCTGTCATTCTGTCATGCAGCGAGGTCGGCGGACGGGCAGAAAGGCATTCGGAGCCGGTCAGATGGGCTAACGGGGTTTAATCGGGTAGACAGGGCGGACGATCACAGGCAGGGCAACACAACACTACACACGTCAATGACGGATCTGTCAAACTGGGGAAAGACGCAGACTAATATACACTAGACAGGCTGAACTAAACAAGCAACAGGTGAGTACAATCAGGGATAAACACCAGGTAACGAGGTGGGCATGGCACACAGGAGGATCGTACGGAGCTATATATATATATACACACACACAAATATATATATATATATATACACAGTAAAACCTCAGATTGCGAGTATAATTCGTTCCGGAAACGTGCTCGTAATCCAAAGCACTTGTATATCAAAGCTAATTTTCCCATTAGGAATAATGGAAACTCAGATGATTCATTCCACAACCCAAAAAAATTCATATAGAAATGATTAATACAAAATATAAAGTAACAATACATAAAACAAATTATCCTGCACTTTACCTTTGAAAAGACGAACTTTCACTATAATTAACAGAATCACTCCTATCTGTTGGCTCACTGGAATCTTTTTCTTTTTGTGAGACATTAACAAGGAATCTATCCTATGACAGCCACTTTTGCCTCCTTTTCAATTTCGTGGAAATGTGGACATTGCATTGTCACAGATTCATCCCTTATTCAGGTGGTGCTTTTCTACTAAATTTTGACTATACGAGTGAGACACGCTGACTGAGACCGAGCATGGGAAACGTTTAACAACAATCCTGCAGTGAGAGAGAGAACCATCAGCTTAGTTGTGATCAAGTGACACTCGTCAGACAAAGTGTATACATAATACAGTCGAATCCAGTTAAGTGCACGGCCTCTGGTCCAGACTACAACTAGCACTTAAACGGAGCGTGCACTTATCCGTATTGACCCAGCCACGTGGTTATCAAGTGCACCCCCATCATACCCGTCGCTACAAACCTGACGCTACGAGAACTACACACTAAATCTCAATCAGCAAAACATATTCTGTAAATACCGCAATGACTGAAAACATGACAGCATAATAAAGTCCAAGCACATAACGCGTAATGTTCTGTTTAACGCTACGTAAAGTAGTCCTTAATCGTCTTTTGAGTGCTGTTTTTACGATTTAGTGCGTGCAATCGATCTGTTAGTCCATAAAGCGCTCGGTAGTCGTCCTCCAACACCATATTCTCACTAAACTTTAGTTAACTGTAGCCACATTTTTGAGATTTTAGGCGTGCAGATATCCGAACTCAATATGCATTAGCCACATGCAGGCCAGACCAAATGAGTGCGTGCACATAAGCGGATCGTGCGCTTATCACTGGTGCCCTTAACTGATGTCATTTGCCTATCTCTCGGTCTTGCAGTTAGGCGAATCGTGCGCTTAAGTGACGTGCACTTAACTGGAGCCGACTGTACTCGTATTGCAAGACTTCACTCGTTTATCAAGTTACTACAAAAATCTGCTCGCCTTGCAAAACATTCACAAACCAAGTTACTCGTAATCCGAAGTTTGACTGTGTGTATATATATATATATATATATATATATATATATATATACACACACACATTATATATTTTTAATATGGAGTTGGCCCATTGTATTGCCAGAGAGAAGCATGATTCATCACTCCAGAGAACATGTCTCCACTGTTCTAGTCTAGTGGTGGCATGCTTTACACCACTGCATCCAATGCTTTGCATGATGTTTGGTGATGTAAGGCTTGGATGCAGCTGGTCAGCCATGGAAACGTATTTCATGAAATTCTCTACACACTGTTTTTGAGCAAATCTGAAAGCCAGACAAAGTTTGGAGGTCTATTGCTATTCACAGTTGGCAACTTCTGCAACCTGTGCACCTCAGCATGCGTTCTCCCCGCTCTGTGATTGTCTGTGGCCGACCACTTCATGTTGTTGTTCCCAATTGTTTGTACTTTGTTATAATACCACTAAGAGTTGACTGTGGAATATTTAGTTACGAGGAAATGTCACGAATGGACTTATTGCAAAGATGGCATCCTATCATGATACCACTTGAAGTCTTGAAAGCAACCCATTTTTTTGCAAATGTTTGTAGAAGCAGTCTGCATGCCTATGTGTTTGATTTTATACACCTGTGGCTATGGAAGTAATAGGAACACCTGAATTCAATGATTTGGAGGGGTTTCCAAATACTTTTGGCAATATATGTATATACAGCTATAGAAAAAACCTCAGCACAATTTTTGTTTCACTCATTCCTCAGTTTATGGGTGCACCTGTGAATGATGTATGTATTTATTTGTAAACTGCAGCATGGTTCTTCTCTGTGTCTAAATAATGAAGGGCTTCTTCTATGGCTTAAGTGACTTCAATCCTGTTTGTAGGAACCTGATACGAACTGACCTAGCAGTGTCCTTCACACCTGAACTTAATGTTTCCCATTGTTTTTGAAGGTCACTTGATGTCATCCTGTGATTCATGAGAAACTCTCAGATGAGTTTATGGTCATCTCGGGCAATAGAAAATTGTTTGTGCCCTTTACCTGGTTCCCAGTGTCTCCTGCTTCACTTTATTCTTGTGTACTGCTGTCTGAGTGATTTTGAACCTGGACAGCAGAACCATGATTAAACCAGCATTTAAAAATGCAGATTTGTTTAAAAATATAGTGGTTTGTGTGTATATGTCATAAGCACTCTTACACAAAAAAAAAAATGAAAATGCCCCAGGAATTTCAACAAATCATAGATAGTGTTTGCATTATGCTTGCATTATGTGTATTATTGCGTGTGGTTAAAGTTTTTAATTATGTATATCCCATCCCTTTTGGATGTTTGACCAAATCTTCTTCCAAGTCGCCTTATTGCAGGGATCCACTTCCTGATTTGTAGAAGATGCAATTAATCTCTTTTTACTCTACCTTTACTTTACTACTTTATTAAGTAAATTATTTTATTAGGCAATTCAGTGGTAGAAATTATTAAATTTTGAGCAAAGGCATGGAGTCTTCTGTTACACATGGGAGATTATGTGGTACTGTTAAATAAGTATCTATTCTGAATGAATATAACTAGAAACTGGTAAAGCATAAAACTGTATATTGATTCAGAACCTGGCAATCCATTGCATTTTTATCTGTGAAACTACTGTAAATAATAACATATTTAACACCCGGAGTTATTCCCTTATCGCTTATATAATATATCAGTATATCCATTGAATTTGCGGGTCTACATAAAATATACGTGTGATGCATATGCCATCTACAGTATACAGTACAGTAGAAGGGGGCGCAAAGACTTTATCTATTCCACGTCGCCATCTGGTGGTAAATTCTGAACGCAACATATCCAAGGTAAAAAAAAATATGAAACACATTACTGTCCTTACTCATAAAAATTATGCACAAAGCATTTCAAAGTCCGCTCGAATCATTTCAATTCTTTGTGTACTTTTAAGATATGACACAGGACAGAGAAATTGTGCAAAGTTCATATACATAGGATAGAGGCAGGATATGAGCATATACAGGATATAAACAAAGGAATAAAAAATATTATATTTTAAATTTTGAAATATATATCATCTTATGGAATATATAGATGCCTTTGTATCCATTATGGAATAATAAGGGCATTTTTTAAATGTAGGAATAAGCACTTTGTGAAGAGGAAAGGCAGCAAAGTGGTCACGTAATATTATAGGAACTGTGCATTAACTAAAACAAAAATGTCCCATTTGCTTTTTAACATCACAAACAGAAAGTGTGCATTTGATTTAATCCTGCCCCTGCTCTCTGAATTTTGAGCCTGAAATATGAATTAACGTTTGAAGTGGAAAGTATTATCATCCAGACTAGTAATTTAGCTTCTTTCAGCAGGAAATGTCGCAGGTTTAAGCACATCCCATGTGAGATCCTCACTGCAGAAGTGGTTTCCAGGTAAAGCTTGTGTAGTTCTGCACATAGATAGACAGATAGATAGATAGCTCACTGGGATTTTGCATGTTCACGGTTCCCACCTGCCCCTTGTCTCCTATAATATGTACAAATCAGTATGTTCTGGTTTGTTTTGCCCCTGGTTATCCTGTTACCAATAACACCAGTTGTAAGCTTCCTAAACACTTTCTGGTGACTCATTTCCCACGAGTTTTCAAATTTCTTTAGTTGTCGAATTAGCTCCAACCTCAGCCGATTTCCATCTAACCTTTTGCACATAAATCTCTTTTTCATTCCCAAATCCCAATTTGCTGTTGGGCAGTTTGCTATATCGGCGGAGACTTTTTCATAAAATAACCATATCATAACCTGTTTATCCTCTATTTCATGGGACACTATTCAATTAAAGTGCTGGAAGAAAGAAACATATAGAGATCTTCAAGGTCTTAAGATTATACTACTGATACCAGTGCAAAGGATATATTTATTAAAATCAAACTGTTGAGTTTCAATTGCCCAAAATTTAGTTGCTCTAGGATCAATCAACAATGGGCATGATCCTGTTCCATTTGAAATACGTATACCTTTGTTTTTCAGTGACCCTCTGTTCCACAATAAAGGTTTGGTTTTGTATCACTATGTAACTGAAGAAATGTTTAAATTTTAGTGTATCCAGTTTAACCAGATTCATTTGATAAGTGGGTATGTAAAAAATTGAGTGCCCACTCCACACAATTAATTAATAGGTCACCGTATATATCAGTTTAAAAGGCTGAAGGCTTCAAAATCTTCAGTACTCATTTTAACCACGTGGGGGCAATATGGTTCAGCGCAACTAAAACGAAAGATACACTTTTTTCACTGTTTCAGGGTTTTATATTCATTTATAAAAACATTAATAACTACAAAGTACCGTACGGCAATAAATAGATAATGTTTATGCAAATAGTTTATGTTACTAACCTGGGCAGATTAGGAATACCACTCAAATTTTTACATATTAAAATATTTATACTGCTGATTGTAACTATTGTATTGTCTTTTTAAATTTTCATGGAAATACTGTGGACTAGCATCAAAATAATCTGAATTGCAATAAATTTCCAGCTATCTTCCATACTAAAGAAAACATTTTAACAATAAGGACTTTATTTTGCCTTCAGGTGTAAATATGACATTGGAAGAATCAAAGGTACAAAAGGGTACTTTTTTCTGAGAGTATAGGGTGTCTGCACATGCATTTCAATATCTTGCACAATAGTGGCAAATGGGCACTACGTATTTAAATAAAGAGGGATAACATCTGTGGAGAGGCATGCTGGTGCAGTGTTTAGCATTTTCATCTCACATCTTTGGAACCAGGGTTTGAGTCTCCACTAGGGTTTAATGTCCATGGCTATATTGTATGTACACACTGCTGCTTTAGTTTCTAAAGGCTCCATTTCGTATGAAAGTTTTAGCAGTTTAAACTTCTTTGAAGTAATCAAAATAATGAGAAATACATCTAATATAAAAAAATTGAAACAATATCTGTTTTATTGAGGATGATATGCTAAGACTCAAAATAACATGACAAACCCATAAAAAGCTGATTACAATCATAAAATAATTTCTATCCCTGCAGTTTTGGACATGAGTTGGTGGGGCGCCAGGAATGAATTTTACTCAGATGATATAAAACGTTACCTGGTTTGGACTAACACATGCTGTCTGACTTAATATGCTTAAGCACAATCCATGAGCTCAGGATCTGATGACCCTCGAGCTGGAGGCGGGGGAAAGAGTGTGGTTAAGTTCATGATTTTGTGCAATATAAAAGTGCATGAATCAGATTTCAGTACAGAATAGCCCTCATGATCTAAATGATTTCAGAATTAGAACATTTGATAAAAACAATTTGGAAGATACAAGGCAGTCATCTTCATCATAGGGGTACCTGCAAGATAAGCAATGGAAACAACTGTAGCCATTTCTATAGAATGAAATACACACCTGAATTTAATTTAGATTTGTAGGGGGTTTCTACTCAGGACAGGTATATCAGACAGCATGTATATTACTGCATAAAGTGTATCTCCAAATTGCAAGTCTTCAGTTACAAAGGCTATATTTTTACTTCTTAATTTTGGGACAGCATGACTGCCATCATCACTATGAAATATATGCTTCTAGATAATTGTAACACTGTGGTTTATTGTTGAAATAAAACAGAAATCACTTAGATGTAACTTAGAACTTAGAATATATTAGGGCCTTATTTGGTAGACCCATATAGCACTCCTCAGTGTAGCAATAGTAATTAACGTACTTGGTAATGCGATCTACAAGAACAATGCAATAGGCTTAAACCACTGCCCTATGGCAGTCCATACCTGGGCACTGAATGTTTCAAAGACTGAATGATTCACTCCAGCAAACATAAAACCTAGATATAACACTAACCTTTAAGGCCTGAAGCGGGAGAGCACATGTCCTACGAGGCCAGCAAAAATGCACTGATTATGAGGAAAGCAGTGCTACAGGAATGGAGACACTGGGACAAGTAGGTCAAGAGAAGTCATCCCGTACTTGTTTAAGAGGCTTATACAATGGTGTTTTCTGACCATATTATTGTTGGCATTATTACTGCTGAGAAAAAACATTCTTTTGACATTGGGAATGTTTGGAAATTGGGTTTTTGAGAGGCTGTGATAACAAAAGTCCAGCACAAGTTAAGTCTTTTTAAGGACCATTAGTCAGAGGTGTAAAGTACTTGAGTAATTTTACCTGATTACTCTACTTAAGTATTATTTTTGGGGATTTTTACTTTACTTTATTTTTACAATTAAAAATGAATACTTTTACTTAATTAGATAAGTACTTTTTACTCCTTACAATTTTATTTACAGTCAAAAGGTAAATCATTTTAAAATTCATTTTTGGCGATCACTTCATTCTATTCATTTCTTGCTAACAAACCATCTGAATTGCGCTGAATCCCAGTTTAATTAAAATGTTATTTATTGTGCGAATGAGACTCGTTTTCACATTCTATGAAATTAGTCAGACATGTTCATTGGTCTTTTGGAAGTGATGTCATGTCGTATCAATCACCACAATGCATAGAACCTTGACCTGGAAATCAGAGAAATTATAACATTCAATCAGTGGAAGAAAATGGAGGAAGAACATGATTCAATAGCGAACGCAGTCCAAAATCAGCCACAGGGTCAAGAGCACCTGTGGCCGTACCATAGTGGATTCTTAGTGAAATCTGCTTCTGCTTAAGTTAAATCAGAGGTTTTACAACTTTGAGTAGCATGTTGCATATTTGCATTAGGTGCGCCTTGTCGTATAATTAAATGGTTAAATCTAAACAGTTCTAAAGCATGATAAAACCTTGTATGTGGTTCATTCACTTTGTTTTTAGAGATTAAAAACGTAAACAAGAATCTCTAGTTTTCATTCTTGTGTTTACTTTTTTAATACTCAAGTGCAATTTTAATGCAGTACTTCTTTACTTTTACTCAAGTGTGATTCTGGCTGAATACTTTTACTTTTAATTGAGTAAAATTTTCACTCATTACTTGTACTTTCTCTTGAGTAACATTTTTGAGTACTTTTTACACCTCTGCCATTGGTACATATCTACATTCATTTATACTGTCTATCATGAACTTGCCAACTTCAAGGAAAGGCTACATCGTTGGCTTTAAAGTTGAAGGATTGAATAAACAAATGAAAGACTTAGAGCTAGTAACCAAAGCAGTCAATCCACACTGTGTCACCAAAGCAGAAAGCATCCCGCAGCAAAATAAACTACAGTTGGGTCACACACAATACTTTGTTGTTAGTTGCCATAGATTACATTGTACAGTTTAGCTGGGAGTCTTTCCAAGATAAAAAAAAAAAAAAACATTTATTTAAAGGCATACATTTGTTGATATTAGAGAAGCTGGCTGCAAAGCCTGAGCGGGGATATTATACCAAGCAACATGCATCCATTCTATTACTTGGTATAGAAGCAAATTCATTATGTCATCAATTTTAGTTATCCTGGCAAAAAATTGTATGAAGTAATTCTTATTTATAAACATGGTCACAGCAACTAATCATAAAAATACACCCAGTGCATGTGATCTGGTTCGAGTCAGCAAGGTGACAAAAAAGGAATAATGGTGTCGTAAGTCACAACAAAGTCGAGAGTATCATTATGACAATGAAATGAGGCTAATAGTTTTTATATTAAATAAAAAGATGGACACATTACAAGTGACTTTTAGGCTTGAATTCCATTTAATGGAAAAGGTTTTCTTTTACATAGTTCAGTTGTAACCACTATGCAACTCATTGTCAGGGTCAGCGCCTTTTGTTTCCACTCTGTGTCCCTTCCCTGTTTGGCCAGCAGGCGTTGCTGATAATCCCATCCCTCCTGCTGTCAGTCTTTATGTTGCTCCCGGCTCCCCATCAGCCTCATGGCTCCACTTGTTAAGCATGTGGCTGCCTGTGAACTCCTCTGTCTTATGTTCAAATCCCACCTCCTCTGTTTTTGTATTTTGTTCCCTAGTGTTTCATTTGTATGAGTTTTCTTGTTCCTGTGTCTTTCGATTTGTATTTCATTTTGGTTTCATGCTTTGTGCCCGTGCTTCTGTTTTTACCAGTCCATTATTCCCCGAGTGTAGATTCTGTTTCTTAGTTTCTTTGTTAGTTTGAGTTCCCTGAGTTTAATTATTAGTTTCAATTGTTGCCTGTTTTTTTGCCTGCCCTTCTGTGTTTACTTGATTACTCATTACCCTGTACCCTCCCAGATAGGTTAATTGTCTATGTCTTCCTCCTGCTGTGTCATTACCTGGTTTAGTTTTTGTATTTAAGTTCCTGATTCTGTTCTGTTCTTCCTGGAGTCATTCATGTTTGTTGGATGTCAGATATGTTTGAATGTTTTGTTTTTTTGTTGCCT
>JAODKF010000001.1:39551669-39562565 GCA_026779585.1 Mormyrus proboscirostris | reverse complement strand
CCCCCCCCCCCCCCCCCCCCCCCCCCCCCCCCCCCCCCCCCCCCCCCCCCCCCCCATGTGCGTGAACTATGGACTAAACGTTTAATGCAAGATGTGTAAATGTATAAATATTGATGAAATGTTAATATTTATAACAAACCAAGAAAGAGAAAATATTTCCGTCATAGTATATAAATGTATATTATTTATATAAAGTTGAAGATATTTGGGCGTTAGCGATACACAAGTTTGAAGGCCTGCAGCTGAATTTCCATAGACTGACAAATATATATTATTTCTAAGTTTACCCAAAACCATAAATCAGAGTAAATGCAAAAAAAACCTTCTTGTAAGTGGTTTGTCCATAATGTAACTGTCACAAAACACAAAAATTGTGGGTGGGGCGGGACCAGTTGCAGACAAGTTTATTTACAAACTGTCAGACAGGACTGTAATCAATAGGCAGGATCATGGTTGCAGTCTCAGAATGAGAAGATCCAGAGCCGAAGGGGTCAGTCCTACATGGATAGCTCAGGACAGGAGGCAGGTACACTGGGGAAAGCCAGGGAATTAGGACAAGATGGGAGCATGGCATACAGGATGGGTCAGGGCTAGACAGGAGACATAGCAAGCATGCTCAGTATGTAGCATTTAGCATTGACAAAACCTTGCACTGAGGTTTTAGGTGTTGCTACTCAGCCATGATGCTTTGGTGTGCTCACAATGGAAGGTGTGACAGAACGCCCCCTCCCCCCATGGCCACCTCTGGAGGCCTAGGAAGGTGCCTGGGCTGGCCCCAGCACTGATGGTGATACTTGTCATAGTGGTCGGGGTGGAATGGGACCACCAGTGGGGGTCGAGGATGTCTGCTTTTCTGGACCTCCCAATCAACCAGGTGCTACAGCTTGCCCCACCAATGCCAGGAGTCCAAGCAGAGGGTCACAGGCCCAACCAGACAGACAATGTGGAATGGGCTGATGTACTTACTGTAGGGGTCAACTTAAAACACCCAGGGTGGCGGAGGTTTCTGGTAGCGATCCTGATGCCCTGGCCAGGCAGAAGGGCTGGTCCTGTCAGCCTGCACCTTCTGCTGGGGGGACTGAGCTTGGAGTAGTTGATGGGCTTATCACCACACAGTCCATCTCCAGTGGTACCATTACTCGACTGATGGGACTGCACTGGGCTGGATGTCTCTGGGGAACAGGGGTGGCTGATACCCCAGGACACATCGGAAAGGTTGTGAAGTCAGAATGCGGCTGGAGATTCTGGGCATACTCTGCCCAGGGCAGGTAGAGGGCCTATTGCGACAGATTGGAGGCACAAAGTAGCTGGAGTGCCTTTGTCACCTTATGGCTAGTCCTCTCTGTGATACCATTCTCAGCACATCCATGAGAAGTGGTATATTACCATGAGGATGACAGTATGGCCATGGGATGGTAAAAGGTTGGTGATGAACTCCATCAGATGCCACCAAGGACAGTCAGGCACCGGGAGTGGGTAGAGCAGGATGTTGCTCTGTTTACCTTGTGTTCGGCGTAGTCTGAGCAGGACAACAAAAACACTTCCACTTCCCATTGCCAGTTGGGCCACTAGTATGACCGGGCAAGCAGACGAGTGGTGACAGCAATATTAGGGTGACTGAAGCTGATGGAGGTGTACACCCACTGCAGTGTGGCAGAGAAGAGGGCAGAGGGGACAAAAAAATTTGTCTGAGGGTAGTTAGTAGATGCAGGCTTCTGGTGCTGGGTTTCATGGAGAGTTCCTTCCAGATGCCAGATCCCTGGGCTCAGGAAGCAGGAATGTGGGAGAATCAAGACTGGATCATTGCAGAACACAGGGAGGTGGTGTGAATGGTGATCTATGTAGAGCCTGCATTACATTAGAAAGGTGCAGCACTGGTTGGGACTGCCATTTGATTAGCTTTAACATCGTGATCGTGATTCCAGAGGTTGGATGCAGGAGTGACCAAGGAAGGAGAGTGGCGGCAGTAGCACTCTGCTGGAGTTGCCTAACCAAGGCAGTGAGGTGGGCAATCTGGGTTAGGACATGTTGCTACTCAGTCGTGATAGTTTGGTGTGTTCATGAAGGGAGGGCATGACATGAACATTAATAAGTTTTAATATTAATGATAGTATGACCCTCACCAGGAAAAGAGGGATACATTTGTATATTAAATTTATTATTCTTGTCACAGGGATAATTATGTATGCATAATAAACACACACAAAATACTAAAAAAGGCATATTTCATTTTTTTAGATAATGTATTCATGTACCATTGTGAAACTCATGTTGCTGAACAATGAGTGCAACATGATGACTTATCGAGTAGCACTATACTCTTTGCCCCTCCAGGACTGAGGGTTCAACTACTGTACTGTCTGTAGTTCTGCAAGTTTATACATGTTTCTCACCCTGCCTTTTCAAGCTCCTCCCGAAGTCCAGAACCATGTAGATAAATTGCCCATATAGTGTGTTTTGCTGAGGTGGAATGGCATCTGGTCCAGGGGGGCCCTGTCTTTGCATGCTGTTTCCAGAGATATCCTCCAGGCTCTCTGTGACCTTGCATCAGATAAGGCGTATGGGTGGATTTTGCTGAATACATTCATTTTTAGAAGGAAGTGAGACATTATTGTTAAATGAACAAATGCTGACATGCCTGAAAGTAAATTTCCTTAAAAATTACATACAGTGGTGCAATACTTGGTAAACCTTTGATTGTGACAGTTTCTTTAGATGCCCTGGGGTTAGTGCAAACAAAACCTTATACACAACAGGGTTTTCCACTTTAGCAAGTCACTGCAGTTTGGCATTTTAAATGTCAATAGAAAAAATAAAACAAAAAAAGCAGATTACAGGGCAGCTTTGAAGAAAACCTAAACCTTTCAAATGAAATAAGATGAAAAATAATAAAAAGCAACAAGAAGAGAGCCCCCGTTCACTACTCTTTTGGTAGTCTTTATTTGGTAAAAGCAAGGGATCAAAGTGCTGCACATGGTGATTCATATTAATTTTACTTCAAAATGATAAAGTACCACAGCATGCATATTCTGCAGAGAGGATCTGAATTTTACACAAAATACTGAGAAATTAATATAAATTCATTTATCTGAGAGATATGACAGGATTACAATATGGTACCCATTTCCAAAGCAAAGAAAGTCCCTTACTATTGAACAAAGGAAGTCTTTTTTTTAATCACCAAATCACATATATACATACTTTCAGTGCAGCACTCATGGCCACACCTGCAACTCCTTTGTTCTGTTAATGTGTAATTCTTTGGAAGCGAGTCCCGTTGACATTGTTAAAGCAGGTACTTGATATTGGGCGGTACCATCACGGTAAGTTATTTAATTACACTGTCTAGGAATACAACGCCCCAAAGAAGAATGCAAACGTGTGCTACACTGCAAACAAGCATTGTGTTAAAACGTGCCAATGTGCTCTTAAATGTGTTCTTTATTAAGCATTCTCAGTTGGATGAAGATAGCATATCATACTCCTATATGCATTCACAGTCAAAGGATCATGTGTGGCTCTCAAGATAGTTACATCTATTCACAATGAGGTTGCTGAAGTGAGGCAAGTTTTCTTCCTCTTGCTAGAATCAAAATTTCAATTATGCCCTACCATAAATAAATGTGTTTTCCATATACATAAAAAAACACTACTCAGGACGCATCGGAAACACTGTTGTGTCAATTCAATTACAAGTCCCCCATGTTGCAACAGCATTACAATACTGTCCTGCAATAGCCCAGGCATCCCATTTCTGATATCAAAATATGCTTTCACACTGCTGGAACTTTTTCTGGAACCAGAGAGTTTTGTGTTCACACTGCAGGAATTCTGTCTGATTGTAGTTCCTTGCAGGCAGTTCCACAGCCCTTTTTTGTAAGTACTCCAGGGCAGGCATTTTATTAAGTAAGTAATCTTTATTTATATAGCACTTTTCACAGGCAAAAGCCACAAATTCAATTTCAATTTTACATTGAAAAAGGAATGGGTTGTATTAAGCTAGTACAGGTGCATTACATCACAATCTGCACATAGTGCACATATTACCAGGGTTTTTCTAGATAGATGGATGGATGCATGCATGCTTTATTGTCAAGTACAATGACAATTACAGTTCTCAGCATAAATGAGTACACCCCACCAGACTTTTCAGAAAACCTTTAGTTACCTTTTGGAATGAACATTTTCTATGGGATACTATACTACAAAATACGTAGGCCATTGATAGCAAACAAGATTTGTTCATTTGCACACACAAAAAAGTGATTTTCCTAAGAAAACTCATTCAAGCCCTTGTTGCAAAAATGAGTACACCCAAATTAAAGTCTTTTCAAACTGAAGAATACAAAATTCAAATTAACAAGATTTCAACCACAGGTGAGTCAAATTATTCAATTAAGAGGTATCCAGCAGACAGGTGACTATAAAAGGGCATTACTTAAAGAAAACCCCTTCCCATTTCATGCTGTCAGCAATGGCACCACACAGAAGAGAAATGTCACAAAAACTGCAGCAAAAGTGATCCAAAAATTTAAAAAAGATGAAAGTGTAACCATCTTACAGAGACATCCAGGCCATCCACGGAAATTAACATCTCAACAGGAGCATCTTCTGATGAGAAGGGTTGAAGAAAATCACCATGCAAGTTCACAGCAGTTAGCTAAAGAAGTAGAAAGCCAAACTGGAGTGACTGTTTCCCGTGACACCATATGGCTCACACTGCAGAGGAATGGCATGCATGGGTATCGTCCTCGAAGGAAGCCGCTCCTAAAGGCCACACACAAAAAAGCACGCCTAGAATTTGCCAGGGCTCATGCTAAAAAAGATGAAGACTACTGGGACTCTATACTCTGGAGTGATGAGACAAAGATAACTGTTTTTGGAACTGATAGCTTCAAAACTGTATGGTGTCCTAAAGGTGAGGATTTCAAAGAAAAATGCATGATGCCTACAGTCAAACATGGTGGTGGCAGTGTCCTTATGTGGAGCTGCATGAGTGTTGCTGGTGTCGGGGAGCTGCATTTCATTGACGGCATCATCAACTCAACGATGTACTGCGCCATACTGAAAGAGAAGATGCTATCATCACTCCGTGCTCTTGGTCATCGTGCAATTTTCCTACACGACAATGATCCAAAACACACATCTAAAACTACTGCTGCGTTTCTGAAGAAGAACAGGGTGAAGGTGATTGAATGGCCAAGTATGTCTCCGGATCTGAACCCAATTAAACACCTTTGGGGAATTCTGAAGAGACAAGTTGAGCATTACTCTCCATCCAGGATCCAGGCTCTAAAAGAGGTCGTTCTTGAAGAATGGAGAAAGATAGATGTTGCAATATGTTCATTGCATGCCTAAAAGAGTTGGTGCTTTGCTTAAAAATCACAGTGGTCATGCAAAATACTAAATGCAGTACTTTTTATTGCGGGGTGTATTCATTTTTGCTTCAACTAATTTGTGTGAGACTTCAGATTTTGTGATCTAAGTTATTATTATTAACCTTGATTTCATGTTATGGAGTTAATCAAATGTTCTTTAAAACTCCTTGTGAAAATTTTGGAATTGTTATTGTGTTCATTGAGAATAAAATCTTATTATTCAAAGGGGGTGTACTCATTTATGCTGTAATACAAAATAGGGTTTTATTAAATGAACTAAACAAACACTAGAAAAACAAAAACAAAGGACCACGAGGGGTCAAAAGTAAACAAAGACTAACTACAAAACAGGGCAGGTAACATCAAGCAAAATCCAACACTCACAACAGAACATTCACAATCAATGAACCACTAGGGACTAAAACTCAGGCAGGAACTTAAATACAAAAACTGAACAGGGTAATGACAAGCAGGAGTGAAACAGACAATTAACTAATAGGGGAAGGTGCAGGACAACAAGCAATAAGAAGTACACACAATGGCAGGCACAAAAACGGGCAACAGGTGAAACTAATTAACTCAGGGAACTGAACAGGGAAACTAAGGATGTGTCCGAAATCGCACACTTGCGCACTTTTAGTGCGCGATTTTTGGGCGTAGTGCATTCACACTGACAACTAAGCTAAAATTCAGTGCATTGAAAGTACCCAGATGGTGCACTGAAAACGGCCAGAAAATGCAGTGCACAATGACGGACACTACTTGCACTAAACAGACGCCATTTTGACTACATAGCGAAAGGGGAGGGACTTTCGGCAAGTTTTCACAGCAGATATATTGGCGCGCTGAAGAATTGCGATCAAATGCTAGTCCGTCACTTCCGGTAAGTGCAAAACGTTAGTGTTCCATTTAGGACAGCATTTACCCATGGTAGTGTGTACTACAGAAGGAAGTGCACAGTGCACACTACGCACTACATCTCAGTGCACTGACGCAAGTGTGCGATTTCGGACACACCCTAAGATCTAACCAAGGAAACAGAAACTAACACTAGGGAATAACAGACAGATAGAAACACAAGCATGGGCACAAAGAATTTAACCAAAACCAAATATAAATCAGAACTAGAAAAATCCATACAATGAAACATTAGGGAACAAAATCAACAAAAACAGAGGAGGTGGGATTTGAACATAAGACAGAGGGGAACTACAGGCAGCCTCATGTTCAATGTGTCTAACCATGCAGCTGATAGGGAGCAAGGGAAAACGTGAAGACTAGTAATGCCTGCTGGCTAAACAGGGAAGGGACATAGAGTGGAACAGGAGCTGACCCTGACAATATATACAGTACTATATATGGAAATTGCACATGTGGGGTATTGCTTCAGAATGTTCAAGATCAATGCTGAGAGTTCAGAAGTGTGATGGGGTAAAAACTGTTCCTTAGTCAGGCTGTGCATGCGTACAGGGATCTGTAGCATCGACCTGATGGCAGAGGTGTAAAGAATTTGTGTCCAAGGTGGGTTGGGTCCTTGATTATTTTTCCAGCTCTGCAGTTGCACCAGGTGCGGTGGATTTCAGTGATGGAAGCTGGGTGCCAGTGATCCGCTGGGTTGTCTTAATGATGCACTGCAGGGTTTTCCAGTTCTCCAAGGTGCATCCAGAGTACCATGCAGTGATGCAGCATGTGATCACTAACTCTATGGTGCACCTGTAGAAATTCACCAGGAGCTGCTGTGGAAGTGGAGCTTCTAAAGTCCTTTTTTGGTTTAAGTGTTTGTGGTCCATGACAGGTCACAATTGAGCTGAACCCTTAGGAATCAAAAGCTCTGAACCACCTCCACCTTCTCACCACCGATGCTGATGGGGTCGTGGCCCCTGTGCTTCCGTCTCCTAAAGTCCAGCATCATTTATTTTGTTTTTTTTGAGTTCCGGATGAGGTTGTTGTCCTGGCTCCAGCGCTCTAGGTTCTCGACCTCCCCCCTGTAGGCTGACTCATTGTTGTTTGAGATTAGACCTTTTACAGTTGTATTGTCTGCAAAATTAATTATGATGTTAGAATCAAGGGTGGGTTTGCAGTTGTGTGTGAAGATGGAGTAGAGGAGGGGGCTGAGCACACAGCCCTGAGGTGCTCCTGTTTTGAGGTGTGGTTACCCATGCGCACTGCCTGTGGTCTGTTGGTCAGAAAGTCCAAGACCCAGTTGCACAGGTGTATGTTTAGTCAAAGCTTGTGCAGTTTGATGGCCAGCTTGGTGGGGGGGATGGTGTTAAAAGCGGAGCTGTAGTCAATAAACAGCATCTGCTGCCTCTTTGTTGGGGTTCACGTGCCTGAGGGCTCTTCTACCCTTGTGTGGGCTGAACACCAGGGTATACAGGGGGGCCTCCTGCACAGTCAGCCTGGTATGATGGTGGTTGGTGTCCTTGCCAAATCATGTGAAGAATTGGTTCAGATTGTCAGGTAGGGATGAGGTCACTGTACTGGTTTGATGGGTATTGCTGCTTTAAAAGTCAGTAATGGACCTGATTCCCTGCCACATGTGCTGGGGGCCAGAGTTGTTGCCTCAATTTTATCTTTGTAGGAGTGCTTCGCCTCTCTGATGCCTCTCCTCAGGTTGGACCTGGCTGTTGAGTAGACTTCTCGGTCGCCGGTGCAGAAAGCCTCATCACGTGACTTCAGCAGCTTTTGAACATCCCTGTTCATCCATGGTTTGCGGTTGGGGAAAGTGAGTGTAACCTTGAAAGTGGTAACAGTGTCCTTGCAGAAGTTTATGTAGGACACAACAGAGGATGCATATACTGTACAGTAAGTTTGTTGTGGCTAGCATCTACATGTGGAGCTCTGGGCCACTGCATCCATGCATGCTGCCATCTTGCTAAGAGAGGTATTGTATGTTGCGCAGATGCATAAACTTCTATGTTTCTTTTCAATGTTAAAGTAAGTGTCATATAAACAAAATGTATAGGGAGTGATTAGGACCATGTAAAGCTACATTTTGTTCAGGAAAATGAGATTGAGCCATTTCTTCATAACATTTGAAGGAAGTAATCTACCACCATGCACAGTTAAGCATAGTCTAAATATATGCGCTTCTTTCCTTGGATTACTGCCAAAGACGGTGACAGGCTATATTTAAAACTCTGTAAGCCTAATGATGAATGTTCATAAAATGGCATTTTGTTAAGTATTTTAAATATTTTAAATACATAAAATACAATCTGTCAAAGTATTTTGTTACAAATTACATAATTTTTTTCTGTACTGCAAAATACAAATTACAAAATTCTAAGAAGTAAATAAATACATATTTTAAATGTATTTAATTGAAATACTGCACATATCTGGCAAGGAAATGCTCAGAACACACAACGTGCCACTTCTTGACAGTACCGTCGTTCAGGTTTGATGACTTTTACCCAAGTTTTCTGTCGCCTTCCCGGTAGTTCTTTGGTTTCTTGGCCTTGATTTTTATGAAGAAAAGGTATACAAAACAAACTTAGCTTTGAGCTTTTCTTTCTGCTTGTTACTACTCGTTCCCCAGTAAAATGGCTACCGCCTGGTTTTCATTTATGCATACTTTGGACAATGACGTCAGCTTAATACAACCCATTACTGGGGAGGTGCTCACAGCCATAGGTTTCTGATAAATCAGAGACATATCACATGTAGGTCAATTTACAAAAAGAAACACACACAGGGCAATGCACAAAGCTGGGTTTATGCTAATACCCAGCTATTGTTATGTCTCTGGTCTAGGTTAGGAGGCCATAACTAGTAAGCAGGGAACTAAAGTGCTCTACAAGCAGGATAGCGAGTAGTGTAGTCATGTGTCTCACATCACACGACTCTGATGTTCAAAGGTTCAAAACATAGCCCTTTTATTCAGTAAAAGTGAAAGTCAAAGTGTATTTTATTGTCATCTCAGCCATATACTGTACATGTATAGAGTGAGATGAGATGATGTGGCTCCAGTTGCTTTTATGCGCTTTTTATGCACATAACCATGCGCTGAAGGGAATAAGGGACAAGGGTGGAGCCAAAGAAAAGAAAAGAAAGAAACAAACAGATCTCAAAGCCCTAAACTTTACTATTAAAAAAAAAGAAAAAGAACTACTTGCCTCCTACCCAAACAAATCGTACAAGGGTAGGCCTCCGCCTGCCTTCTTAGTGTGTTTAACATGAACAGCCCTACGTGGATGCGTAGGTGCTCACCTCCTGCCTACCCAGTCCCTTTCCCCATGCATATAGGTTTGATGAATAAAAGTCAAAAGTAGCTTAAAGAAAGGCAAAAACATGAGCTTCACAAGCTTCAGTCCAAAAAACCTACTTCATCATTGGGTGCATTCATCTTGCTTCTCCCAAATCGCAGGCTGTTCGTCAGCTGGTGCTGATTGGCAGAAAGACAAACCAATCAAGCGACCCAGCAAAAAAAAAGAAAAGAGACAGATCACACAGGCCTACGTGTGTACACATAAGACAAGGGATAGTCAGAGGACGTCTCCCGGATGTCCACAGCACATCCCCCCTTTGGGGACATCCTTTGGAGGACAGTGTTGTTATGACAGCTTCCAGGAAAAACATTTTAAATATAGAATTTTAAGTATTTCTTTTTATTAATGCCCTATTAGGATGTCCAGAGAACATCCTTTGAGGACAACATCCTTGTGTTTATTGCACTCTCACAGGTAAGACGGAACACTTTTCTTTGTACATAAAACATTAATAAAATGCTTGAAGTATGATAGTAAGTGATAAAATATGATGGTCTGAAGCATATTTAGCCGTAATGTCCTTGGTGTTAAACCGATTAATTCAACATTTTGAATTCCTGTCGGAACGAACTAAGTCATATTGCTATATAATTTGTAGAAAGAGAGGAGTGGTCTATCACCTGCAGTGTCTGTGGTGAAATTCAGGTATGTTTACTAAAATATTTAATTAATTGATTAATTAATTAATTAATACAAAGTACAGTTAACACATTTATATTGCTGAGCAGCCCCCCCCCATCTGGAAAAAAAGTGTAAAAATGTTTTATTCCCCATGGTGAGCTAAGTGAGCACCTTTAACAGGGGGGTTTGGGGGGGAGATCAATATGAGATATCATGGCAGAGGCTTTCATAAACACACTTGGCATCCTCCAAACCAGCACTGAACATAGATTTATGCATTTAAAAGTTACTAAACTTTTTGTGTTTCATCTGCAGATTTTGCAAAGCTCTCACAAAAATCTCATTTAATTTCTTATGCTGACCTCGCAATATGTTGAAACCACGATGGGGTACATCGCGATGCTAAAGGGCTGCTGGTACTTATTATGATGAAGTTTTTACAAAGACCTTCAACATGTATTTTGCTTTTACACCATGTTCCAAATTATTATGAAATGAATCAAATTTAAGTGTCATAAAGATTAAATATTTTAAAACAGTCTTGTTTACTGATGAGTGCTGTGCAACCCTGGATGGTCCAGATGGATGGAGTGGTGGATGGCCACCATGTGCCAACAGGGCTATGA
>JAODKF010000001.1:39528582-39539575 GCA_026779585.1 Mormyrus proboscirostris | reverse complement strand
ACTAGTGACATGGTGAATTGCAACAGCAATAAAGGGAATATATATATATATATATATATATATGTTATATATATATATTATATTACATTATATTATATTATATACATACATGAAGTGCCTTTGCAAACTGGTTTCTTTTAAAATGTACTTTCCATATTCTTGTGAAATATTATATTTGAACTCATTGTCAGCAGGTGATCGTTGATAAAAAGGGGGTTGAAAGCTAATAAAAGACTCCACACACCTGCAGAAAAATTTTATCCAGGTAGTTTCATGAGAGAAATGTTTTGTATTCTGGCAAACCCACAAGCTGTCTTTCTTGGTCATTGGTATTATTCCATTGAAGTTTATTAACAGTTCTGACAATACAAACAAATAAATATAAGCCAAGTCACATGGAGGATGAAATTGAATACTAGATAACATGCCATTTTTAGTTTTACAATGCAAATATCAGCAAGTAATCATATATTGTGAATTTGCATTTTAAACTAAGAATTAAAAATGAATTACGAAAATTGGTAAAATTAATATTTACTGAATTTCTCAGTATCTGAATGTGTAGGGTCAGAAAAGCACTTACTGTGAATATGAATATGTAATGTGTGTGTATGTATATATAGTGGTAATATTTACTGTAATATGTTTTAATGATAAGAATTGCACTACCCAGAATACCATTTTAAAAGATGGGCATGACAATCCTTAATACTGCTGAATAATATTTGGTAAGACTATACTTAAGGTTATGGTTTTAGTAATTTATAAATGCATTCATAACGAATAATAATGCATTCGTAAATGATTATAAACTAGGCTATACGTATTTATCAAAAGGCACAACACATTATAGGAATGTGTATAATCTGTTATTAATACTTTATGAAACTCTCATCTATAATGCATTATATATACTTTTATAAAACATTATAATGGTCGGTATAAGCATTATGGATGCTTTGTACTGCATGTCTTTATGGCATTTTTAATGTAACATAAATGAGAGCTTCATAAGGCAGTCATAATGCATAAAACATAACTGTAATATGCCTTTTATAAATATTTATCTCCATTTTTAAATGCTTTATGAAAGTGTTATGTTGCATTATGAATGTGTTTATAAATTACTAAAAATATGGCTTTAAGTAAAGTGTTGCGTAATATTTTTTTTAGTTTTCAAATATAACCAACACATATACCCTACTGTACAGTATTTGCTATAAGAAAACAACTATGCTAATATCATTTATAATTTTATGTTGAAACATGCATATATGAATGATACTTAATAGCATGTTATTTTTAGTCTAAACATCTGTGGCCAACTTTTAAATGTTTCCTTTTTTAAGAGCACAGCTTTATTGTAGGCCAATGTAGATTTATTTAAAATATTTATTTATCCAAGGTTTGTGTATATCTTCACATATATATGTTTTGTGTGCCTTTAATGTTGTAAAGATAGAACTTATGTGAACTGTATATAAAGTTTTATAATACAAAGGAAAAGGCATTCTTCACCGCTGTGTTTATAACACAATACGGCACTGTACACCATTTACCATTTCTTTTGACAAAGTAGTTGATTGGCTGGCAGTTGACAGAATAAACTTCACTGATACCTTTATTTCTTTCTTTTTGTAAAGTGGCACTCAAATGCATTTTATTATTGGGTAATGATGTTATAAAATTGTTGTCATTTTCATGCCGCTTATTCAAAAAAAACCAGCAAAGGCTTGTTCAGTTTTAAAATGCCAAATACTCCAAATGGTATTTTTTTTTAAACAACGTGATAAAATAGAAAAGGGTGCATTTTTTAACCTTAATTGTGAATTTTAATATCAAATTTAGCTAGATCACTGAAAACTGAGACAAGATCATTCAAGGAAACCCAGATATTTTTCTTTATATTTTATGATCACTTGTAAGAATAACTAGAGGTGCACCGATACCGATATTCGGGAATTTGTATGTCCAACTAGTTGATGTATTGATGTGGCTGCCATATTGGATTTCATTGAAAAATTAAGAATTTTCCAAAGACCACAAATTTTGTCCAATCTTCCTCTAATGTGTGAAAGATTCTTTGTACCGAGCCTCACAAGACGTACCCAAGGGATTATTGATTTTCAAAGTTGTTTGCCTGTCATTGTCAATTGAAATTGGCAGCAAAGCTGCCTAACAAGATTTGTGGCAATATTTCATCAAAGTTTTGGTGTTTTGAGACCACACTTGATAAGTGGATTCAGGGCCACACCTTCAGGATGTCCACCAAATTTCATGTTATTTGACCACTGGGGAGCGCTGCAACAATCTATGATATATATTTCCTACTGCATTTTGATGTATTGGTCTAACAAAGTGGCTATGACCAGGGATTGTCAACAGTTATCTCTGCCCATCCCATTATGTCCCTTTTTTGCCAGCAGTTGTCACTGGTCTTTCTGTATGTTCCTAATGGATTCAACCAATTTTAACACTCTTACCTTTTCTGCTTGTCTACTAGCTTTTACTTCTGAGATTCTCTTTATCTGTACCCATGCATCTAATACTCATGATGGTCCCCTTCTCCCTTTCCTTTTATTGCTTTACTCTACACCTTCGACTGCTAGACTTCTCATTAACAATAAAATATCTTCACATATCACTCACTCCCTCTTTAAACTTAACTGGTGACCTGTCACTTTCTGTATACAGTATAAACTCTTTCTGATGACTTTTGAAGCCATACGTGATCTTGCTCCCCGGTATATTGCATAGCTTCTCCTCCCTTATTCACCTGCCCTTTCCCTCAAGTCTGCAGGTACTGGTCTCCACCACTTGTCTTCTATAGGTGGCAGGGCCTTCAGGTTTTTAGTCCTAACATCTTGGAACTTACTACTATAAAGCCTATGGGACTTATGCTCCACGTTTCTTTTTAGGCAAATTTAAAAACATCTTTTTACTCAATGATTCACTTCCTACACTTCTTCCTGATCTGTTGGTGTTGCAGTTTTTCATGTGTTAGCTTTATAGCATATGATCTCTCTTATTATATTACTATATTCTTTTATTTCCTCTTTCTTAATTAATTCCATGGCATTTATGCCATAGTATTGTGCTTGGCCCAATTATTGTTGTTTGCAGCTATATTTTTTATCTATATTTCTATTTCATGGTTTTCCAACCTCACAGTCAAATGTTAACTGTACAATAACAATTAATGTTTTATCATTTACTGGAGTTACCATGGCTATGTGCGAGGTAAATAATGTGCTTTTGACCTTTATTTCATTCTACACCCACTTCTCCCATCTTAACCCATTCCTCATCTGGAAGGCAAATATTTTAATGTGCATTTACCGAATAAGCCAAAACACATTGTATCTAAAGTAGATGACTCACTTAGGTATGTTTATCAACATTAAGCATTTGTTGTGTTTTTGTCCAGGCAAGGCTACAGCCAAGTACAGTAAAATACTGGTATATTCTCAAAAGACATGCGGAAGAGCATGCATGTGTTTATGGGTATGGAAGGGGGATATTTCCCGTGTTTAGTTTTGCAAATGGGCGTAAGATTAGCAGGAATTTATATGGGGCCTGGGTTGTCTTCAAAATATAGGAGACAAAATTTATTCAAGAAACAGCAAATGGTATTTCTGTTTCAAAGAAAAAGAGAGAATGTGTTATTTTCTGTGGGAAAAGGGACATAGGATATAAGAAGTTACTAGCAAAAATAAATATTTACTCTGTTGTGTGATTTGAGGGCTGTGGATTTCCCTGTCCATTTTAACCTATGGAATTAGTCATGCAACTATAAATCATACAAGGAGAAAATCCATGCCTGTTCCTTTAATACAGACTTTGAATCGTAAATGATTTGCTCTTTATGTAATGATATTTTAAGTCCAGCAATTCATAAATCTACCCTGCTCTTTGTAAGTTACAAATAATAATTCCTTTTTTGGAAGAACCAAGTATTGTAATTCTCCTTGATATTGGGCGACCAACTTTGTGAAATGACTAGTGAAAAACAGTGGTGACTAATGTACTAATGTACAGACTAGAATTACACTGCCCAGCCAAAAACTCGCCACTTGAAATTATATATATTTGTTATATATATATATATATATATATATAACAAATATTTAAGAGCCAATGACTGGATCATTATTATAGCCCAGCAATGTTATGCAGCAATCAAGTAAAGTCAGCTGAGTACCTGAATGTACTGAATGGTGAAGTTACACCTCCATTCATCATCAATGGATTTTTTTCTTCTCTGTTGGCCTGGGTATATTCCAGGACAAGAATGCCAAGACTCATTGGTTTCGAATTGTCAAAGAGTGGTTTAGGGAGCATGAGGAATCATTTTCACGTATGACTTGGTCACCACAGAGCTGGTGGGAGGAATCTTTGTGACTCTTGTATTAATTTGCCTGAATGCATGCCCATGAACATTATGATTAGTTAGCTGGAAACTCTGGTGCCACCCGAATTGGAACATAGCAAAAGACAAGTGTGTGATTTGTGGTGAAACTGCAGCCTCTGCATTTAAGGAATGCTGCTCTTTTTTAGGACTTTGCTCACATGTACCAGTACTGGAAATTTTTGCTTCAGTGTGATTCCTTAAGAAGCCTTCCAGTAACATGCTCATGCACACATTTTCCTGCTGGCAGGACCCATCAGCACATTTCTGATGAGGAGCACTGTTGACAAAGCATCTACTTCTGTACAGGCTCTCTTACTTCAGATACAAAACTTGGCAAGACTTATCTAACTTTCAGTTTTTCAGATATCCAACCCTATAGACTCATGATGGATCTATTCTAGTTGTGTATCTTATGTTCAGATAATTGAGAATCATTTGCAGTAATATATCCTTACAACTTATATAGTATAAATTAATTTGTACATTATACTGTCTGATGTAACAAGGCACTATATGAAAGCAATCTGTTTTTATGGCTCCTTCATCACCATAGTATTCAAATTATTAATAATTATAACAGGTGTAGCCAAAGTTGAAGAGAGATTTGAAAGGATTGTAGTAGATTCAGCCAGAACCTTCATTTTGGCTAGAGAGACGGAGCTGAATGCTTTTGAACATCATTAACCATATACCTTAGTCTGTTGCTCTGGCCTATCTGTTATGAATACAAATGATTAATGCTGTATAGATAATTACTTTTCTTGTTTAAACAGTGGTAAATTGTACTTATCACCAGTCTGTCTGTTATGCCCTTGCATCTAATTCTACACATACATTTCCAGAACAGAGATTAAATGTGATGAGAACAGCATCCTGATCTAAGCTTTGAAGCCAATTCTTCCATCATGTGGCTGTGAAGCATACCTTGGTATAAGGAGGGCAAACTACACAAGATAATGTGGTGACCAGGGCCAATTTTCTGGTGAAGGGGAAAACAGATTTTGTGACATATGCTCATATTGTGGAAATGAACCACATCGAACATGCAGATGGAAAAGCATATTCTGGTTTAAAAGAGCAACTTAATTTGGTTGGAGGACCACTATTATCATTTTAAAGGTACTTCAACAGCTTCAGCGATTACACTAGCTCATTCATGTTAAACTACTATCTCCATATCCTTCAGGCAAATATCTAAGAAACTGGGGACATGAAATACAAGGAAAATGTTGGAAGACTAACCCAAAAGAGAAGAAAAAGGAGAAAAAATACAGTCCAAAAAGAAACATGCAGTTGTTTAGTTTTGTGCATTGACAACCTATCCCCTCCACTGAGGTCAGCATTGCTCCATCCGGATCACCGGCTGATAACAGGATCAACCGACAATGGCGGTATTCACCCACAATAGGAATAGCCAAAAGTCAGGAAGAAGAAAATGAATCAATACAAAGTAATGGGTATTTATCCCCTAGGGTGGAGTCTAGGATATAAGCAGTGGAAGGGTCAAATAAGGCCAATAATAATGTAGCATAATAGATTGTGGTGTGGACATTTAAATTTCATCTTATAAATTATAAAAAAAATCCTTAAAACTAAATGGAAATCTCTAAAGGGAGAGAGGATCACCCTGAAACGAAATCAAAAATGGAGTGAAGAGGGGGAAGGAAAAAAGCAGAGTTCTGCAGCTGATCCTGTATAACCATGACTGAAAATTAGTCCAATCAAAGTCAGTTGAATGTCATATGAGCTGGCTGTAGGAGCAGGGAAGCTGCTAATCATCCTATCGTAATGGTACAGATCATGCAAATCCTGCCCTGTGCCATCGTTTTGCCCCTCACCGCAACAGCCAAAAACATTTTTTAGGTTAGTGTTTCTGTATGTCCGTATAATTGCTTTAAAATGGTCTGTGTGCACCCTGACCTTCATCATCAGGTTTCTGGTTTGGCCTCTGAATCACTGTGCCCTTATATGGAGAAACAGCTATTTAAAATGGATGTATGGTTTTTGACAAAGACTTAATAGTACCTTAACCCCAGGGAAAAGGGCAAATAAAATGATTCCAAGAGGTGCTCACTGTCCTACTTATACCACCCATTGCAGAAGTTTGCATCATATCCATTGACAGGCCTGCAATATAATTCCTTTTTGTCAATCAAAAGTTAAGGCCCAGCCCTGAATTTGTATGTAGTGTACATGGCAAACCCACTCAGATGTTTCGATGTTTTTTTAAACAATATAGATCTATTATGTCCCTTAAATTATCTCCAGAGAGCTCTCTACTCTTTTGGTGCAGACTATACTGTAGTTACAAAGTGTGCATTTAATGACCGCTGTTCACTAATCTTTCCTGTAGGCATTTTAATGACCTTTGCCAACAAAATATTGTTTTTTAATTTAAATAAAAAAAAACTAACCAAATAAACTGAACAGCTAATAGTTAGTGCAAGTGAAACTGATCAATGACTAGCATGCCGAGTAATAACATAAGAACTGTAAAAGAAGGCATACTACGACATAGGTAAAATACTGCTTTGACAATTTGGCATTCACAGGTAGTTCAATGGAAGCTCTGGTAAGAGAAGAGTTTTAAAATGAAAATCTAAGTAGCCCTATTTGTACAGTTGATATAACATGTAAATAACAGTACACTATATTAAGGGACAACAATTAGCATCTCAGGTGTGCTCAGGTATGTTTGTTGAATGCCTTGTTACAGACACGGGGCTTGGTGCAGGTGGGACAAGGAAGGTGATGATCCATTTACAGCTCTAGACAAAGGCGTTTATCAAACAAGCTGAACACCTTGGGGAAGGCACAAAATAAAAGGGACCATAAGGGGTCAAATGGGGAATACAAGAAGGAAGGAGGACACAGCAATAGGACAAAGCAAGACAGTTAACCTTCACCAACTTGCAGCTACATTCACAATAGCAGACTCAGTAGCAGAACAAAAGCAGGCACTTAAATACACAAATAATGATGACTAACAAAAGGCAGGTGTCAACCATCAAGACAATTAACCAATGAGCACAGTACAGGGAAACAGGTCACAGGTGGAGACACATAACTAACAATTAAAGCACAGAAACTAGGGAACTTTAACAAATACCAAAACCAGGAAACATTACATACTGGGAAATAAACACTAGGAATTTTTACACATAACTGAGGGCTAACACTGGGAGGGACTAGGAACACAACCACAAGCAGAACTTATTTAAACTGGACACAAATAGGATAATCAAAACTAAAATATTAGAAAACAGAAACCCAATAAGCAAAACAAAGGAGGCTGGCCTCAAACCCATGACTGCAGGGTTACAGCTTTGGTACCACATGTAGCTATACAGCAGCCAGGGGAGGATGGAAAACACACTGGGGACTAGTACCACCAGCAACACCTGCTGGCCAAACAGGGGCCGGACAATTGGTTCAGGGATGGTTGGGAACTGACCCGGACACCATCTGGTGAACTGTGTGGTACGCATTAACTAATTCAGGGCTAGCCTGTACAATAGATAGTACTGTATAGAATTTAGAGATCAGTGACCATTATTGACACACTACAGCACACAGTGCACTACAACAAAATGTGTCCTCTGCATTTAATTCATATGGGACCATTTTTGACACACCACAACAAAATGTGTCCTCTGCATTTAACCCACATGTGACCATTGTTGATACACCATAACAAAATGTGTCCTCTGCATTTAACCCATATATGACATAGCAGGGGGCAGCTAATTCAGTGCCCAGGGAGCAGTGCCTTGCTGGTCAGGGATTTAAACCAGCAATCTTTCAATTACAAGTGTGCTTCCCTAAACCTCATAGGCTACAATCTTGCCACTGCGCAAAGATGTCTGTATAAGCAAATGCTAGGGGAACCATCCATTCAAATGGGGCGTAGAAAGGCAAGAGGGAATTTTTTTTTTGTTACTTTTGCTATATTTATTAACTAATACTATTTTTCATTATTGTTTCAAAATAATAAAAAGCTTATTAAATAAGCAAATATTGTTATTATAATTATTATATCATGCACTTTAAGTGATGCTGATATGATTAACAGCATCTAGTGCAGTATCATGTCAAAAAGACCCACTGGTGCCCAGGGAAGAAGAAGAAGAGGAAGAAAAATGGAAAAAAGACAGGGGTAATAATCACCGATGAGAGTAATTACCATGTTACTGTCTGTGGTCCATGGAACGAAGTGTTATTAGCCTCTGGATTATTAGACATTTGCTAATTTAATAAGCTAGAATTAATGTTGGTTACTCCCTATGTAATTTCATTAGAGGATTGGTGAATAACTTATAGTATAATTTTTAGAAGACACTTTTCTTTTAAGTGTGTTGCTGCACTTGCACTAACCATCCACTGGATCTGAAGATCAAGATAGCCACTTGTATTAATTGAATAAAATGTTCTTCTGTTTCCATCCCCAGTTTAAACTAACAGATAACACATTCTCTTGTTGTTTAGTTTGTATTTAGAAAGATGCAATGTGACTTAGGTGATTGGTTTGGTTTTAAAACCATCGCTGCAGGGGCCCCTCAATCCTAGAGGTGACTTCGGCGGCTGTCTAAGGCACCATCTTCTAAGGAGGTGCTGACTTGCCAGCCAGTTCACTTTGCCTAAAACAGGGGGTGCTGGTGGTGATGCTCGCCAAAGGCGTGGAGTAATTAGTCAAACTATTTCTGTATTAATCTATTTATTTTGATTGTATTATACATAAATATATTTTCAACATAATGTCAAGTAGGGCTCTCCATATCATTCAACCTAAAGTTTAAATAAATACATGTAGATAGACAGCAGCGGTGCACAGAAAGTACTGATACTGTATGATGCCTTTATATAGGATTTATATTTGGTCTCTCCAATCAGGGTCACACAGAGTAACACAGTATTTAGAGTGACACCAAGGTCATTACTTTTTTTCTGTGTGTATCTTTGGAAGGCAGCCAAACACTCCGATCTCCGCAGCTTCCTTGACATGTAAACTCTGGCAAATGTTAAACATAACTAGTGCGTTGGAAAAAAAAAAAGGACTACATTTGTGCAGGACAGATGTGATTTAATGCAGACCTTGCACTTTGTAACCTGTCTGCAGTAACATATAGTGAATGTTTGAATTTAAACTGTTGCTCTAGTTTAATATCCCTTAACCAGAAATCTGAAAGAGCCTCCCATAAAGTAAAAAGTAATCTCATCCCTGGCAGTTTACTTCATGACAGAAACTTAGGTTGTTTGCAGTAGCCAGCAGTTTGTTGCTGCTACTATCAGACATTTTCAAATATTTAAAATAATGTAGAATCATACACATTAGTATTTTTATAATTGTGCTAATATTACTGGTCATAATATTAATGTTTGAAAATTAATGCTTCAAAAGAAGTGGATACATTCATACTATTAATTAAATGTGTTCACATCACAGTATACTTGAGTATTTTAGCATTTATTTACATAATAGTATTTTTAAGCCTAGCCCTGAGTTTTGCATTCAAAAAGTGAGAAGGATGGGAAGGATGTGGATGGAAAAAGGAGGTGTTAAAGCAAATCAACACTTAGACTGTGTAATAAAGTGGAACTTGATTGTCCAAAGGACAGGCGAGTAATCAAGCACTGCACAAAAAGTTGGAAATCACATGCACCCAGATGAAAAGCTCCAGTAAAAAAACCTATCTAGCCTTTTTGGTTATTTTAAGAAGAAAATTCAAGGTAAACAAATTTGGGCATTTAGTTCAGTTCAGATAGGCTTGCTGTAATACGTGTTTTCACATCAGAGTTCTGGAACGTGGTCCCTGGTTACAAGTTCCTGGGCTGTCTGAACGGTTAAATTTGTATCTCCTCGCTACTTTCGTGTGTCGCTTTCCAACTGCAAAACAGAACTAGGACCTTTATGCTAAGTAAGGACATGCTAAAAGCTTGTAGGTTGAACTTCACACATAATTCGAAACTGCACTCCGACCCCACAACAATGAAGGATGAACGCGTTGATTTGTTAAGTTATGTGCTAGTTTTTTTTTTTTTTTTGGGGGGGGGGGGGGTTGTGTTGAAAACGAGACAGAGCCTTTTATTTATATTTTATACATACAACCCATGACTTTCATATTTAGTTTATAAAACTGGCCAGCAGATCGATCTTTTATTTGTCACAGAATTAAAAATGATGCAATGTTATCCCACTAATAAGAACCGGCCATGTTCTTTGCTGCACCAGTGATATAACACAAGGGTAAATTGGTTATGGGTTGAATTTTCTGATGCAGAAATATGGAGACATAAGCAAAAAAAAAATATTCATTTAATTTAACTGACGTTAAAAAGTAATTCCACATTCTCAGTTTTTGCTCTGCTAATTATATCTGCTAAGTATGAATACAGACCGTGAAAGCAGGGCCTCATGATCCTTCTGGCTTTTTGGATTTTAAGCAGGAGGTGTCAGAAAAGTTACCACAGGGATAACTGGCCTGTGGCAGCCAAGCGTTCAATTCTTGCCAGTGTGGGGAAGCAATAAAAAAGGCCAATAGGATGTTGGGGTATATCTCCAGGTGTGTGGAGTTTAAGTCAAGG
>JAODKF010000001.1:39506308-39518759 GCA_026779585.1 Mormyrus proboscirostris | reverse complement strand
CACACAATTTTTGTCACAGAAAGGTTAATGTCAGATCAAAAAAAAAAAATACATTTTTGTCTCAGACAGTGGATCACTTGTTCTGAGTAACCCTCATTCACTGTAACCCTGTACAAGACAAGCTGTTATGGAAGATGGATGGATTTTCTAGATAGCACTGTTACATAGAATCAGGTATGCTCTGATGTGGTATTCCTACAAAGCATTAAGAATCTTAAGAAAAGCAGTAACTCACTAAACAGCAGTGTGGGTACTTCACACAATGAAATACAATATTGTTTCAACTCAGCTTACTTGTTAGATCAAGAAGTAGCTCAGTTTAATGTAATGCTTGATGATTTAAAAAGCTCTTGTAGTTGTGATTTGATCAACATGATACTTTAATTAAACATCCAAAAGCTTTTGTATGTTTCTAAGCTGAACCTGGCTCTGTGTATCACTGACAGTGAGTAACACTAGCACCTAGAGCTAGAGCTACCAATTTTCATATAAATCTGCACATTCCAATGAAACATGCTATGTTTAACTGAAATATGACACCGTGTTTTGTTAGACACCTATACAGAAGTCCTTCATTGGCAGTGAATGAAGTTGGGCTTATTTGGTCTATGTTAAGGCTAAAAAATACATAGAAAAAGTTTTAGTGTAACTTTGAAGTGATAAAAGGAGTTTAATGTATTGACTGCAGCGATTATTGTAACCATGTCGATGAAGCTACACTTTTAGAATATGGGGGCTTTGTTTTTAAAAGTGTTTGTTAACTTTATTTATTGATCAAATATACTCATGTAGAGTGAAGAAGTCCTAGCAAAAAACTGGTGTTTTCCAAAACAATGAGGTGTGTTTTCATTACACTTCAAATAATATTTAATGTATAGTTCTTATGGTCTTGAAATAATAGTATTTAGTATAAGATTTTTTTTCAGATAAAGCTCACAAATGAGTTGACATTCATTGAACTAAGGGCTTATTGATGAGGCAAAAATACTTGGATATTTGGTTCAGGTAATTTTTAACCATAGCCTGTACAGTACATACTTCTCGAGCATGACAGAGAAAATAACAAAGGTGTTCTTGGCAGACATACAGCAAACTATTGACCACAGTTTTAAGAGTGCTCCGCTTGGTTATCATGAAGATTTTGCTTACACTACAAATGGAATGCCTCAAACTGATGTAGAAGATCTTTTTTGTTCTTTTACTGTTAGCGAAGCAAATGTCATGTTATGCAAATGCATAACCAATGAAACGCTGCATCTCATCTGAGATTTTCCTTTTTCATGCTCTAAACAATGACCCCAGACTGCTTGTCATGACATTGAAATTACTCACAAGATAATTACGTGGTGCTTGCATGACTCTTCTTTTGCCTCATTGTCTAAAGGCAAAGCTTCCCACTGCCTTCTTCAAGAAGAAACAAATAATTGCATCTTGTCTTAAAACCCTAGCCTTGAAGTATACTAATTTAGGAACGTAAGCCCTGCCTTAAAAATACCTACCAAATGTCCTTATTGAACATAGTGTTCCCTTGTTCCTTATACATCTGTGAAATGATGCATTACTAATTTTTTCCAATCCTGCCTACTTCCCATACTTTTGACAGGTGCAGACATGATAGTGATCCTTTAATATACAACGTGAATATATAATCTTATAAACTGGTCTATATAATTTATTATTCAACATGTCTTGATCCTCTGCATTATTAATCGATAAAACAAAATAGAGGAATTTTATTAGAATATTGAACATTTGGGCTGCAGAGGTTCCACAATAATTTGATATGCAGGGGTGGCTTTTATGAATTTATAGCCATTGAGTCTCATTTACAGCAGCTACAATACAGTGATCATTTGCATTTTTTTACTTTTAATCTCGTAATACCTGTGAGCAGGCATAATGAACCATTCCAATACTATAACACCAGCGGGGCTAGTACTCAGGAGAACTGTAGTGCCGGAGTAAGAGCATGGGTGTGACACATACGTGGCAGAAGAGATTTGTACACCTTGCATTCAATGTTACTTGTGATGTGGCAGTTCGTGCTTCTTTCTGACTTTATAGAAAACCTGCCAGTACTTGCAAAGTTATGCCTGAGTGCTTTCTGCGAAATCTAAATTGTGGCTCCTTTGAAATGGAATGCAGCTCCACTTGATTGTGTTATGCTGATGTACAGGTACAGGAATGACATCCTTTGCTAACTTAAACAAATTCTCCCACACGATCTGGTGAAGTAAACATCCTGTGTCACGAACAGGAAAACATGTGTTTACCAAAAGTCCTTTGGTTATGGGTGGCATCAGATCTCATAATGAAGTGCTCCTGTTTACATGTTCAGCAAAAATTCTGTTTGCGGTTTTGCCCAAAAATGTTGATCACATAATACTTCCTTTGGTCCAAATTCATGGTAATAATTTTCACAATTACTATATCTAGAAATCCCAGCTTTACGTCAAAGACATTTTATTTGTAGAAAATTAATTCAAATTTATGACACAAAAATTATTAACATTAAATAAAATACAAATCAGTATATAAAACATAAATGGATGCATATGAAATGGGAATTAACAGCCATATGTTAGTTTTCTCTTATATTATAATTTAATTATAAATACTGTGATTCACAATTTTAAATATGAATTATATTTAGAAACCTCAATCATGCTTAACTAATAAGGATTTGTAAACACTTTGGTACTTAAATCAACAAAAGTAAACTGCCTAGAACCATTATCATTTCTCCCTCTGGCTACAGAAGCATAGCTGAACAGCTGCTAATGAAATTATGTTAAGTACTAAATCAGGCACTAATGCAATTTTGTGCTAATGAGACATGTGTGAGAGCACTGCATCATTTTTTGCACTGATACTTGAAATTGAGGACTAATGTACTGGATGATAAGTACCTGAATCTTCTGAAGGTGAAATACTTTATTAGTCTGTCCTTGTCAAGAAAGAAACTTGCAAGTCATGCTCTTTTGCATCTCTTTGATGCATGTTCATGACAGGCTTATATTACTGCCATTATATTCTGTTATTCTGGTTATATTAAATTCGTCATAAGCAGAGTCTGCAGAGATAAGTTCAATTTAGGTTTCCCCTAATTAATGTTAAATTAACACTTGGAATGCATTTCTTTTATATTTCCTAATATGATTAAAGTCTCTGTGCATCTTGTGCTTTGTGTCAAGTAATTTTTTTTTCAAGTTGTGTATCATATACAGTAGACAACAATATGAATTTGCTAAGCTATTATTGCAGAGGGACAACTGGTAATTACCGTTTTTAAACATTTCATTAAACTACATTAATTTTACCTTAGCCAAATAAGTTGCTTAAACTTTTGTACTCTTTTAAGCATTACTTGTCCTCTTTTAATAAACATTTATTTGGTTCTGGTAATTATATAAATCTGTGGAAATTTTACTTTTACCCAGATTTAACAATAAAATAAAACAATAGGTATAGCAAAATATATTAATAACATCTGTGCCTCAGTGCTATGCACTTAAAGGGATAAACTATATAAAACCAGTGAGGTAATGCTGACTTTTACATTTTCACAATTTTCCAGGTGGGCACAGGGGTGAAGCTCATCAGGCCATGAAGTGCTATGTCTGATTTGACTAATAAAACTTGCAAAGCAAATTAGTGTAAAGACTAGCATATTTTTTCCAGCTTCTAATACCTTCTAATACATTTTCATATTATTTATTAAAGTATTTTTAGAAGGACACACTGTCATTCTCTGCAGTCTACACCACATTCTGTGTCTTTTTGTTCAAGATATGGCAGATTGAGGAGCACAAAAAGATATACTTGATTTACAAAACAGGGTTTGTGATGTTAATTCCGATTTGGAATGGCTCAAATTACTGTATACATACCGTGCAGGTACTACTGATATTCAATTACAGCAATTAAGTTGGAATGCAAAACAGAAACCCCAGTCACTCCTTTTTGGTCAGGCACGGTGACATATTGGGTCTCTGGATTTTGAAAGAAGAGAGGACCGGCTCTTGTCTTTCTCAAGCAAACTAGCAGCACACAGAAGGCCCAGGCAACAATATACCTGAGTGCCAAAGGTAGATGAATGGACCCACCAGATGGGACTCTGTGTAAGGTGCTCTTTGAAGCTGTGGTTAGAAACATCCTTTCTGTTACCTCAGAGTTGTGCAATGGGATAACCTACAGTCAGTTCTCATTACTAGTCTTAAATTAAAGATTATTTTCTGAAAAACCTGCTCACAAAGTAACCCCTGTTTTTTGCTTCATATTCACCATTTCGTCTGTTCCATGCCTCACCTTTGAAATCTTTACTATAACAAACAAACCTGTTGAAATGTGGGTGGGTAGCTCACTGGAAATAATGATTAACTGGCTGCAGGTGCTGTAGTGGGCTGGGGACTGACTCATACACAATAGGTTTTAGAATGTCATATTTAGGTGGGAAATGTTACACCCTTGAGCAATGCATGCTAATCACTTTACTTAAACATGCAGGTCTATGAATAGTTTACAATACTTGGATTTTATTTCCTACTATTTGTGTAGTGCCTTTGTGTCTTTAAGCAAAAACATATTTGTACTGTTCACATACAGTAGATATTTTATAGTGATAACTGCATTTGTAATTGTAAAGAAATGGTTTCAAGGGTTTTTCATTAATTTCTGGCAAGCTTTTAGGTTATTGAGGGTAATTTTACATTGTTTGTTAGGAATGATGACACTAACATAAATTCCATCCCACCACACACCCATATTATAGCCTGTGCAATTAACCTGCTACTAATCAAATTTGCAATATTCATCGGGTAATTTCCCTTTATTACTACGTGCAATAACCACTTTACAGTATGTATTCTCTTTAATATATCGTATTTGTTTCACTTATGTATATCTCATGGTGTATATAGCGCAGAGTTTCTCTTTTATAATTTTATTTCAGTTTCTTATACTCATATCATATATTTTTTTTTACATTCTGGTTTTGTGTCCCTGTGTGACTGTTTAGTAGTAACATGAGCAATTTCCTCCGGGATCAATAAAGTTTTCTGATTCTGATTCTGAAAAACCATTCCCACAAATTTCTTCTCACTGCAGAATCTGGGTTGTAACCATCATGTGAAAAACCTATTTTTTATGCAGTTGCTGTGTCAAATGATTTATTTTAAAATTTAGTATTTCTTTATTGAAATTATGTTTAATTGTTACACTTGGCTATTGTAATAAAATATAGTCAATAGAAAATATTTATCCACCAAAAAAAGAAGGGGAAGACAAACAGTAACAAAGATATAATACGCTGCTGTAGCTGAAAGCACTCCACGGGAAGCTTCCCATGAAACTTAGCCATTAGGATAAAATTAAAATTTTTCAAAAGGCTCTTTCAGCATGAGGGACAGAAACAGTAATTAGTTTCTGTGACAGTAAAATTCTGGAATTTTATCGGAGCATATCAACAACGTCCATTCATGAATTTAACTGGTCCAGATGAGATAGCAGTGTGGTATACAGCTTTGTTAATAGTGATACTTATTGAATATGGGAATAAGATATGGCTTTTCTTTGTCGCCGAACAGAGAGCCCTTATCATGTCTTTGGATCATCCTCTTTTGACATGCAGAATTTACCATTCAGTGAGAAAAACTTTGACTTGACAGTCAGATTTATTTAAAATGCCTGGAAAAGCCATGGCATCGGCCATTTTAATGTGTATTTGGCCTTACACAAAACCCCCACTGTTGCTGGCACATGGTGGGCCACAAAGCTCATTTTACTAGTAAAGACCTATCAGGGTTACCCTTCCAGACTTTGTCTCAGCCACAGACAATTCACCAATGTGATCAAAGGAGGGGGACGATGTAACACTGGCATTCAAGTTCATGTTGTGACCGGAGCAATGCCTGACAAAAAGGGGGCTGAGGAGTGTATCTGGAGACAGACAGATAGCTATGGCATACATACAGTATAGAGAGGTTCTAGTTTCAGGCTAGATTTGGGTTTCTGATTGGTGACAAATGTGTGAGCTCTTTTACCTGCCAAGATCCACAGATTCTCCATTGCCATTTTAATTAATTAATTATTTTTTTGTGTCCCCTGTAAGAGGACTTTGGAACACTGCCTGCCTTGTGTTGTAAGATATATCTACTTTCTTCATATTGTTTCTAAAAGACTGGCTCTCTCATGCTGCAGAACAAAAGGGATCAAATGTTTAACAGGCGCCGCTCTGGGACTCCTGATGATCACATGATATTTAGTGGAATTCGGTAATGAATGGGTTCAAAAAGGCCAAAATGAGTAACATACGTCAAACACAAAAGACAGATATTTAGTTTCCTTAGGTTTTATTATCAGTATTACATAAATATGCTTTTAGCAACAAAAGCATTCAAGGTTCTGTTATTATTATTATTATTATTATTATTATTATTATTATTATTATTAATAATAATAATAATAAAGACAGACCTAAATATTTTTTTTCTTTTCACACAGACTAATGATCCTAACTGAATTTTTGAAAATTTCCAGTGATTTTATGCTTGATAATCAGAATCAGAATATCTTTATTGTCATTGTAATGGGTACAACAAAATTATGTGCAGTCCTTGTGGTGTTATACCAGAAATACATACATATTTAAATACACACTTACAAGAAATACATACTTCCTTAAAACATATAGACATATAAAGAACATAAAAACATATTGCATGTGGTTGTATCTATTGCACTATATTTTGCATTATATGAAGGTTATTAGGCATCATTCAGCACCCTGGTAGCAACAGAAACTGTCTGTTGGTCCTTGTTTTGATGCTCCTGTATCTTTTGCCTGATGGCAGCAGTTGGAATATATCATGAGCGGGATGTGAGGAGTCTTTTTGGATGTTTTCTGCTTTTCCTAAACAATGAGAGCTGTGCAGTTTATCCAGAGAGGGTAAAGGGCAGCCGTTGATCTCCTTGCCAGTCTTTACAATCCGCTGAAGTGATTTCCTCACTTGTTATGCAGCTGGAAAACCACACATACAGACAGTAGGCAGGGATGTTCTCAATGGAACAGCGATAGAAGGACATCAGCAGTTTTTGGGGATGATATTTTTCCTGAGGATTCTCAGGAAATAAAGCCTCTGCTGAGCCTTCTTTGTCAGATTTGCTGTGTTCACACCCTAAGACAGGTCCTCCATGATGTGAACTCCCAGAATGAGGAAGTCTGACATTCTCTTCACACAGTCCTCTCTGATGTAAAGTGGTTTAATGTTCGTTCTCTTTCTCCTGAAATCCACAACAATCTCTTTGGTCTTAATTGTGTTCAGGGGCAGGTTACTATCTGTGCATCATGCAGTCAACCGCTCCACTTTGTCTGTAGGCGGACTCATCCTACCCAGAAACAAGCCCTACTACAGTGGTGTCGTCTGCAAATTTGACAATGGTGTTACTGTGGTGGGTAGGGGCGCAGTCATGTGTGTATGGACAGAAAAGCAGGGGGCTTAACACACAGCCCTAGGGAGAGCTGGTACTGATGCTGATGGCCAAGGAGATGTGGGAGCCCACCCTAATCCTCTGCATGTGTTCTGTCAGAAAGTCTTTAATCCATAGACAGGTGGAATATGGAAGTCCAAGGGCTAACAGCTTACACATCAATCTGTGAGGGAGGATGGTGTTAAAAGCAGAGCTAAAATGAATAAAGAGGAGACATGCATAGCTCCCTTGGAGCTCCAGATGGGACAGAGTAGCATGGAGAGCAACAGCATCCTCAGTAGACCTATTTGCCCTGTAAGCAAATTGGTGCACATCGAAAGTAGGAGGGATGAAGGACATTATATGACTCCTAACCAGTCTCTCAAAGCATTAGCACTGGGGTGAGCGCTACTGGCCGATGGTCATTCAGGCAGTTTATGGGTAATGGGACTATAGTGGAGGATTTCAGACAGGGTGGAACTGAGGTCTGGAACAGTGAAAAGACCCCAGCCAGCTGCTCTGCACAGTTCCTCAGCACATGTCCAAGAATGCCATCAGTACCTGCTTCCTTCTTGGGATTGACAGCCTGAAGCGAGCATTTTACAGTACCTCATGTTCCTCCACGCTAAGGGTGGGGGTGATGTTGTGGGCTGCAGCTGCATATGTAACAGCTGCCTTGGGTAATTCCAACTCAAACCGTGCAAAGAAGTGGTTAACATCCTATGCTATTGAGGCATCACCTTCAACAGCTCCTTTGTTATGAACTCCCTGCCAAACCTGCCTGATGTTATTACTGTCCAGGTGCTCCTCGATCCTCATCCTGTAATCCCTTTTAGCCATTCTGATGCCTCTCCTCAGGCTAGTTCGTGCCACACTGTAGAGGGCCTTATCTCCTGATTTGAAGGCAGTGTTCTTCTCCTTTAGCAGCTGCTGAACCTCTCTTCTCATCCAGGGCTTCTGGTTTGGATAGACATGGATACATTACTCCACTGTGACAGTGTCAATGCAGGTCTTGATGTAGCTCAACACACTGTCAGTATAGAGTTACAGGTCTGGATGTTCAAAAGTCACCCAGTTCGTCCTGTCAAAGCAATCCGGCAGCTGCAGAGGGGCATCATTAGGCCAGGTTGTGATATATCTTATGATGGTATAAGCAGATTTACAGAGAGGGGTGTATGCAGGATTCATTAGCAGTGACATGTGGTCAGACTGGGCTAGGTGTGGAAGTAGTTCTGCTTTGTCTCCTAGATGGATGTTTGAGTAGACTTTATCTAGTGTGTTGGCTCCTCTAATAGGACACTTCACGTGCTGATGGAGTTTGGGGAGAACTACTTTTAAGTACAATTGATTAAAGTCCCCTGCGATAATGGACACTGCGTCAGGATGCTCTGTTGGCTGTTGATGCTGCTGTAGAAATGTCTCAGAGCCAAGTTAGCATTAGCAGCTGGAGGTGTGTAAACCACGGTGATCATTACCACATTAAACTCTCGTGGTAAGTAGATGGGTCCATTCATGTACCCCAAATCAGGGGGGCTTGTTGTGTACAGTTGTGTATGTGCTTTATTCACTGGTTAAAATCATTTAGTTAAAATTTTTATTATTAATAGGATACTAATACTCATAAGACACAACCAATCAATAATACAGTTTCTACAAAACTATAGAAGAATAAATTTGGAAAACTTACATTATCCATATAATCCAACAGAGTAATAGATCCTAGAATATCTTGTTCCTTATTACCATGACAGAAGAATATCAGTAGTTTTGACACATTTCCTGGAGACATCTGGAACTGACACATTCTTCTATCATTCTCTCTCTATTTTTATAGCTAGTGTGTTATCTCCACACCACAAAAAGATTATAATCTGGTTTTCACTCATTGATCTAACCAGGTCATACAACCTGGGAGAAATGAAACCAAAAGGGGTTATATGCTTTTGTAAACATGACATGGAATGACTTAATGGTAAATGTTGGATACCTATAAATTATGAGTAGACACAAAGTATAATAGTTTGAGTAATTGTTTTAGTATGTTAGGGGGATATAGGGCTCTCGAAGGAAAAAACAGGCTCACGTAGGTTTGCTTCTAATAACGCTTTATTACAAGTAATACAAAATAACCTTACGTTAAAATCAATACCAAAATATTAGATCAAGGGCAATGCAAAATAATACCATATCACAAGTGATATCCAATAATATGATATATCATTAACAATAATAAAACTGTCAATATCAGAGATTATAGGTGTGTAAACATAAAACATGCATACATAGAAAGCGCAAATTCATATTATTGTTATTGTGATTATAAGTAATACCATCAGTGATTGAATCAATACATTGACACTGCAGAGCTATTCACACTTGGACGTGCCATCATCACCTACCCTCACTCTTATACTGGGGAGCCCATTTCAGTCCTAGCAGGAGACCAACACGTGCCGGGCGATGCACGCTCAATCCCGTGGCTGAGCTCCCCTCAGTACTGAGTTTCCTCTTTCTTTATACAATTTTTGGGTGCTGCGTGTGGGCAGGGGACGAGCTGGCCAGGCTCACCCCTCCCCTCAGGCAGGGCGTTTGTCCAATTCCCAATTTTGTCAGAGTAAGCAGCTTCACAGTTTCAATCAGAAGTGATAAGACAAGTTTCTCCTTCACACACTGACCATTAGGTGTGGTTTCAATCAAAGATAAGTAGACAAGTATCCTAGGACACGGCTTCAATTAACATAGGAATGAGCAGTGCTTTCTCTTTCCCTTTGAAGACTCTTAACATAAGAAGACAAGGCAGTCTTAACCTTAATACAATAATATTATAGGTGAATCATGAACGAAGTATTCAAATCTCAGGATGATCAGTCCACACACAAACAGAATCAATCAATACTTCAATCACCTCATATGTATGACAGTAACAGGATAATGATTAATTCTAGGCAACGTAGTCATCCGGAAATTCGTCCTAATACAGTAATGTAACCCATATGGTGATAAAAGTTATGAAACTATCAAAATAAAATGTTTTTTTATTATTCAATATTCTGGACACTAGAATTACATATTAGATGTGATATGACTGAACCCTTACCCATACTAGTTCAACTTATATAATATGTGAAGCAGTAACATGGACTACTATATTTGAAATCCTTCCCAAAATTGACAGGCTTTAGTTAACACCAATTTCTAAATTATTCATTAATAATAACACATACAGTATTCGACTGTTTGAGAGATATAGGTTGTATAACATTGGTATCAAAAGCAATAGTTTCACCTGCAACACTGCAGTCCAAATAGCTCCATTTTTCAAAAAATGTACATAAAGACACATATATTGCAATCACTCACTGGTGCCTCCTAGTGTAAACTTTGGGATGGTTGCAAAGGGTAAAAAGCATTCCACACTGTAGAAAAATAAAAAAGTTTTTTCCGAAAATTTACCATGAAGGTAAAATGGCATTTTGACATATTTTTCATTTTACTAGAATATACTGTCACGTTCGTGGGCAGGTGAGCAAGCAAGGAGGCGAGAACCGCAGGGTAAACGGGGGAAACAGGGTTTATTCGGAACGAAAGGCAGACAGGCACGAACATCTAGTAACACTACGATGACTGATCTGGGAAACCGGGGGAGACGCGGACTAATATACACAAGACAAAGCAAACTGAACAAGGCACAGATGAAAACAATCAGGTATAAACACTAGGTAATGAGGGGGGCGTGGCACACAGGAGGATCGTACGGAGCCGGGCGTGACATATACCTTTAAAATACAGTAAATCTGGATTTTTAAATTCATGTTTTGTAAAATTAGGATTACAATATGTAATTTTACATTATAAGAATCTACTGTTTTTTTTACATGGCTGTGCTATTTTAAAACGTTCTTGAATCTTGAATTATCATTGTATATGTATAGTATAGCATTATACATTGCTGTTAAAAAGACCACATAGTACATACAGCCTTTTCCAACTACATGCATATGCCTATAGAAATACAGAATTGTATGCAGTAACAGTACAGTAGCCAATAGGTTTATTAACAGTTCCACGAACAGCAAAAATCAAGGGGGAGATCCAAAAGAGTAGTCGTGGCATAGGCAGAAGTCGAGTACAGGGAAGGTCAATCCTATACAGTACGTATGGACGATGGACGAGACGTGGGGACAACGAAGAAGAAGGAGCGGGATTGTCAGGGCAGCAAGGAGACGGAGCAGGAGGGCAGGTCAGGTGGGATCAGGCAGAGGGGCAAGGAGCAGGTAGGGCAGATGACACGGCAGGGAAGGACACGCCAGGGCAGGACAAGCAGGGGAGACAGAACACAAGTAAAACTTTTACTAAGGCTCATTAGAAATGGCAACAATACTTTGCACAGGCTTCTAGGAAAAGCCGGTGCGAAATAGTATCGCTACTGTCTGCCGATTGTCTACCGGCGCTCGGCCCCACCCTTGTGGGCGTGACAATTAGGAACATACATGGTGTGTGTGAATGGTGTGTGTGAGTGTGCTCTGCGATGGGCTATTTTTATTTTTTTGTGGCGGGTCACTAACAGTGATCGTGAATAGACATACAGGGTTAGGGGAAAGGTTTTGAGAAAAGGTGGACCCAAGTTCCAAAAATTTCATATTAAAAAGGCAATAATGAATATAAATAATATTAAAAAAATATCAATTGTGATTTTTCTGACAGATATTGCGATTGCAATATGACGTACGATATTTTTTAAAAGGCAAGCTTCAGTTCAATACTCAGTGTGTAATAGATTTAAAACATATAATGCAGTATTACCACATGAGAAAACATCAATATAGTAAATTGTCAATATTCTAATACAAAGATGAGAATTTAAACATGGGAATTGCTACGAAAATGTAGGTAACATTTCATAATATTGTTCCGTAGTTAACAGGTAAATATGCAGGAACTAAGTAGCAACAAAGGAGTAGTGCTTCATTAACACCTAAATTAG
>JAODKF010000001.1:39479225-39497453 GCA_026779585.1 Mormyrus proboscirostris | reverse complement strand
TGTGGGGATGAGAGTACTTGCGTGACACCACAGGGGGGCGCCACTTGAAAAGCCAAAAAAAAAACATATTGTTCTGTACTGTTCTGGAATAAAACAGACACATTCCTTAGTATGTTCTTTCTTTCTGCCTGGCTTACAGTCTGAAAGGCTGCGGGTCATGGGGGGGGGGTGGGTTCTCACAATGACGTGTGAATGTGTCATTAACTTCTTTGCTTGGCCACAATGAAATAGATATGTTTACAGGGGTCAAGGTGAGGTTAACACTGATCCAATGGTCAAGCATGGTCGTAGTAACATGATGTTTTGCTGACAGTACATTGGGTAAAGAGAATGGAATAATGAAGCAGTACTAGATAGATAGATTGGTAATTTTTTGTCACAGTACCAGACAAAAAAGGAGGAACATAAAAGAAACACAGCATAATATGTATTTACTGAAACCCTTTGGAGTCTGAGGCCTCTCGCCCACTTTCAAAGTAGTCTGACATGCCTTGACATTTTACAGTTTTATTGAAATGCTAAGACACATTTCCTAAAATCTCCTCTACTTTAATCAAACCACTAAGCACAAACCCTAAAATTCAAGCTAAACTCACAAAACCTTACACTCGTTTAGCAAAATCAAACAACCTTCACCAACACTGCTTTTGGATCATGCATCAATCCAGTTGGTTAAATAAACACCACTGAACAGTCATTACACACTACAGCAAAAAATTGAAAACACTACCAGTCAAAACTGTTGTTGCCATGTAAATTAGAAACCGGAAGACTATAGTAAAAAAAAAAGTATGGTCGTCTACCAAAAATATTTGTATGTTTGCTTCACCAGCAACCTGAATGAGAGATGGGAATAACTGACCACAACCTACAGTACATATGACTGAAGAAGCTGATGTCTTTCTGCCAGTGTTTTACTTAAGTGTAAAAAATTGTGAAGTTTTCAGGCACACTCCTAAAAATAGGAGAGCTTACTCCAAACCTCCGTGTCCACAAGCGTATCAGTGGGCCAAATTTAAAGATAAGGTTGGGATAATGCAACAAGTAGTGATGCTTTGGTTTGAGAGGGTGGTCAGGGAACAAACTGTTCCGTAAATACACATATTCCTCTAGAAAAACTTTCAGGTATGCAACCTCATTCTGATGAATTTTTGGAGCAGCAATGAATTCAGCTTTTTCCCTTAGTTTAATGCACAACTGCGCAACCTCAATTTCAATAGGGTCGTTGATCCACCTTCCAACATAAACTGGTAAAGGTTGTAAGAGAGACCCATTTTGTGTGGCTGAACCAACTAGTTTTTGGCATTTTCCTTAATTTCACATGGTTTGTTGTGTGAGTCACTGCCATGAAGTTTTGTGTTTGTGTTGGCCTGCTTTATCTTGCCATAGGTGAAATGTTTTTCAGCTTTCACCAAATGTTCAATATACAGGGCCAAATCATTTGCCACTACCCCCTCAAAAAGATCATGCCCAAGACATGGAGGAAGTACAGAGACTTCAGTGAGTTGAAAATTGATTCAAATTTGATTCCATCTATTATATTCTGGTCAGAGATCAGTTGTTCAACGCTATCATTATAATTTGCAAGTGAAGCTGTGGGCCAAGTACCAGTGGAGATTTGGCAAACATGTTTCTGTCAATCAAGCAGTACCTACAAAAGTATTTGCTACTGCTGAAATTTTCAGTAAAATGTGTCCCCAACAGAGTGGGAACCACATATGGCAATCAGTGATGCCTTAAGGTTGCTCCCATCCCCTAACTGAAAACCCGAATCCTCCAAGTCTTTTAGGTCATCAGCAAGGCGGGAAAATACCTTGCCCTGGCCAAAAGCCTTAAAATCCTGCTCTCTGCAAAGCAAAACAAGCTGAGCTGGGTCAACAGTGGATCGATTATGTGGTAATATTTCACCAATTGTCATGTACATGGCCATGATTTCGTGTTTCTTTTTGCCAGAGCCTAGGGGGTTTGTCACCTCAAAGGCATCCAGGTACAGAATAACTGACACAGAAGATGGTGAACCTTGTAAAACTGCATTTTGTTGAAAGTTTTTGCCGTCATTAACATCATTTACAGTAAAACCATATCACTGTCCACATGTAATTTAGACTCTGCATACTGGTCTTTCACAGTGGACTGCCTAAACAAGGCAGCAAGTGTTTCTTCCACAGGTAAATACTGGCAAAAACTTGCCACTGGAATTTGTCCCTAGGAACATCTCAGCAGGTGCAACATAATCAAAATTTTGTTTGAAATATAGTTTCCAGGAACTGTCTGATCTCAACACACCTTTGTTGTAAATAGTTAAAAGATCCTGTTGTTCAAGTTCGTTAATTATCCTTACTGATGTGTAATCCTGTCAGTTTCTCCTCTCCTGTCAGTTTTTAAGAACTTGCTGCATTCCACTGATATGGATCTCTTGAAATTGCTCAACAATGCACTGTACTGTTGTGGCTGGCAAAAGCAGTTTGGCCTGCAGTTTTAAATAAAATAATGTCAAATTCTTTAGAAACGTCTCAGGGCTCAAATCCGGGTGACTATCAAGAGATCTGTGACTATAAAGAGCTGAATTATGCTCATCTTGGACTTGGATGTCTTGGATTTGGACATAAGTATCTTGTCGTGCAAGTGGCCATGTGACAGATGACTGCCTATGTTTTTTATATATGTGTGTGGCAAAGGATGACCACACCCTATAATATTTTGAGCATCCCTCAAAAGGACAAGTGATTTTTTTGCCATTGCGTATGAATACACAGCAAGGAAAAATTATAGGCCACATAATCACATCCTAGGACACTGCAGTTGTCGTTACCAATATTCTGATATGTTCCTTGTTTCTGTGACACAGCAATTGTGTGATTTCTGTGCATGTGGGACTTTAATGCAGAAAATGTCCTGAAATTGCCAGGACACTGTTCTATGCCACATGAAAACCTGTAGTTGGGGAAGATGGTGGTGCAGGAGGTAGTGCTATCGTTTGGCAACCAGAGGCTTATAGGTTCGATCCCTGATTTCTCCTGACCCCATCAAAGTGTCCTTGAGCAAGACACTGAATCCCTAATCGCTCCTGGTGAGCAGGTTGGCGCCTTGCATGGCAGCCTCTGCCACCGGTGTGTGAATATGAGGCATGAATTGTAAAGCGCTTTGAGTACTCGTAGGAGTAGAAAAGCACTATATAAATGCAGTCCATTTACTATGACTTTTTGGTCACAAAAGGTTGCAAAACTAGCAGTGCAGTAGCTGCAAACCTTACAGGTATACATATTAACTGTCTGAGAATCACCCTTGTACCACTAGCTAGACTCCAGTGTATGAATATCATAGAGGCTAACTTTATCTTAATGTCAGCTACACTCTGCTTTTTACAAAATAAGTTTGATTTTAATTCAGCTGACAAATTTGTCTGTAAAAACAAAGGGCAACTCCGTTTACTTTTAAGTTGAAGTTGTCGCTAATTTTTTAAGTCGCTAATTTGGTGCCACAGATTTAACAACAGCGATTACTTTCAGTATTTTTTTTAACCTTGTCTCTTGTTCAGTCGGTGTCCTCTCAGGTCTCAGCAATAAAAATCTTCATAGACATTTATGGACATCACTGGTGTGTCCGTATTCACCATGGGTTGCTTCCACCCTTTTGTCTGGAAACGTCCGTGTCCAACTGCGTAGCTCCTTCCTTGGTAAACCCCGTACATGCAGCTACTGTGTTGGTTCCTAATCTAAACCAATGGTCAAAAAGGGTTCCTAATCTAAAACCAAATGTAAAAACTGAAAAAAGACAAAACAACTCTATGCCTAAAAGAAGATACTGTACGTGGGCGCCAAACGAGCCATTAAGGTAACTACAGTAATATACATTAATTTTAAATAATACAGTAAGACGCTGTATATGGTGTTTGACATCACCAAAAATTCCCATAATGCATTGGATATTACAGCAATATTACGGGAAAGAGGATTTACTGTATCATACTGAGTGATATACAGTAATTAACTGTAAAATTTACATAAACGTCTAACAGTGTAGCTAATGTGGTAAACTGTTAAGCATTTCGCTTTGCTTCCATACAAAACGCAATCAATGACTAAACGCTTCAAAAGTCATGGATTCTTCTCACATTCACAACATTAAATTTTCAGAGGCCATTTTGCACACACCTACATACTGACCCTAAAACTACTAATAAGACAGTCAAAACTGAAATACGTCAATTTGCTCAATTACTTTCAAGACCTATAACAGATTGTAAAAACCAAATAATATAAACAAATTATGTCAATTGACACAAGATCAAACAATGAATGCTGGATGCCAAGATATTTCTCCAGAGCAATGCCAAGGATGGTTCATGCATGTGATGAGATACTACCCTAGATACTACCCTGTCTTAGCAATTGAAAAAAACTGTAAGAAAATAGACGATACTAACCTTTTTACAGTTTATAGAATGCAACGGCTTAAACGTTGATGAATAAAATGTGCAATAACATTATATTACGGGAATAATACAAAACAATAAATGAATATTAGAACAACAAATTGTCACTTCTGGTCAGGATGCCAATCTTCAAAACAGTTCCTGTCTCATTGAAAGCACTAAACAGGGCATGCTTTTCACTTCCAAGTGGTTTTTGTATGTACTGTATAATATCATAGTGCTGGATTAGTACAGTATGTACTGGTATGCTCGCTAGTCAAGTACCTAGCCCTGTTTGTCTCTGGTGTTGTAAAAGCTTCGGCTGTGACTTCAGTTTACTTTAACTCCAACATGTTATTCAGCTAAGAAAGAAATCCTGCTTTGTAAAGTACCCCTGATCTCAACCCAATTGAAAATATGTGAGTTATCCTTAAAAGACGGGTCTGTGCCAGGAACCCAACTAGTTTAAATTAACTAGAAATTCTGCAAAGAACAGAGGTCCAATATTCAGCCAAAATACCAGAAGCTTGTTAACAGCTACCAAAAGATTCTGGTTTATACCTGTTGTACTTGTGTATGCAAACTTGTGACCACAACTAAAATGTGTTTTTGTAAAGAAAACACCATCTCACGGTAACACTCTGCAAGTGAATAAATGGGTGGGTTTAGATGAAAATTTAGGCACATTCCCAGAAGAAGAGAGGTACTCCTTTGGCTGGCTTTTGGCAGGCAGTTGGTTTACAGAGGAAAACAGAGGCGGCTGCATCTGTATGGTCCTTTTTGGTCAAAGTCTTTCTCATGATGGTGGGTAAATCTGGGATGGCTCTTCTAATCCTCATGACTTTTTTGTGTGCATATTAAAATGGGGCAGATGTGTGGAGGTGGAGGCTCATTGACTTAACACCCTATGGTGTAAACTATAGAGTCAATAAAGATTACCACTGTAAAAAACGACACTCACTGCGCACTGTAAAGTGTTGAAGGTAACACTGAATGAACCATATGAACACCATGTGGTGTTAACTTACAGTAGCACCGCTTCCTGCATTACCTGTTTAACAAAACCTGTTAAACCTGTTCAAAAGATAATAGTCACACTTTTTGCAGAAGTCACATGACAATCAGGAAATGATGATCATCACCCACTGATCCCAATGAACCAAATGAACTGCAGATCAAGTAAAAAAGCATTAGAGGGCAGTTTTGGAAAAAAATACATGGAATACACAGCAAATGTGCCAGTGATAAATTAACACAATGGGTCCACACCATTCAATGTTACCTTTAACACTTTACAGTGTGCAGTGAGGCGATCTTGTTTTCACAGTGTTAATCTTACACTAAATAGGTAGACATGATCTTCCGGACCTTTGCTTCAAGAAAGTTTCTCTAACTGGACCTCTTTAAATTTTAGTTAAATACCCCTGACTTAAAAGCTAAATAATAAGTTAATTATATTATTTTAGCACGGGCTACAGCAAGCCCCGCGTGCAATTGTAAATAGCCCTTGTTATGTTGTTGTTGGTGTTGTTAATAGTTGCGTTCCCATATTGTCGAGGGTGTGTTTGCCCGAGTCTTTTGTGTACCCGGTCCGATCTTCGCGTGTATTTAGTTTATGTAAATATCCCACTGTGTATGCATCTTGCAACTAGGCGCCTGACAACATTATGTATCCCATCGTTGTATTCGGTTCAGTGCTTTTTTGGGTGCCTTTTGTGGTCTTTTTTATAAAGACAAATAAAGAGCGTGTAAGTCTCCATATCTCTCCGTGCACCCGCGACACCTTGGTCCGCCCGGCGTCACAACATGTTTTTTTAAAATGTCAGCTTCTGGAACAGAAACTGCACGTGTTTCATTTACTGATTAAGAATTCCTTGCTAAGCCGCTTTTATAAACCCCCCTCTGATTTTTGCATGTATTTGAACATGTAATACAAAGTTTTTATCAAGTTGACAATCAGCTATTACAAGCGGTTGGCATTTGATCGAGGAAAAAACAGCCATGAGACCCACCCCTTGCCGAAGTTCGGGCGTGTTTCAGGTGTAATTTGAAGTGAAAGTATGGCCAGCAAGACGGCATTTCGTGTAGGGATGTAACCGCATTAATCAGAGCGCATATAAGCTGTTTATTAAAACGGTTCATTGTATAAAAATATGGGTGAGATGCAGGTAAAAAGTATCATCGTTATTTTGATCTTGTTCAAGTTCGTCAGTAACTCTGATGGTATGTACATTTTGAAGACAGTTTTATATGTCTGATAACTCGTATAATAATTTTGGAGAAATACAATTGAGTTGTTCCTGTTGTGGGTGTACTATTAATGTATGTACAATGGTTTGTTGTCATAAAGAGGTTTTATATCTTATTCCTGTGGTAGGTTTCCTGCTGCACGGCTCTGCTGGTCCTTTAACAGCCCGGCTGGGAAGAGCTGTACTGCTGCCCTGCTTTGTGGACAGACCCCTGCCTTTGGAGGAGCTGGAGCTGAACTGGAGAAGGACTGATTCAGACACCATCGTGCACCTGTTCCAGGGGGGTCAGAGCAGACCTGAATCACAGGGGGATGCCTACAGGGGCAGAGCATACTTCTTTCCTCAGGAAATCCCTAAAGGCAACTTCTCTCTGCTGCTTGAGGGTGTGAGGACTGCAGATGCCGGAGTGTACAAATGTGTGGTTTACACAGAGCAGGAAAGCCATGAAACACAGGTGAAAATAAAGGAAGTAGGCAAGTGAACCATTCTGATTTATGGCTTAAGAGACATGGGCTTGTATTATCTTTTGAGATGATTATTATGTTGGTGCATGTGGAGTACAGCTGGGAAATTCCTTTGAAATAGGTATTTGAATTTTAATTATAGGCCTATAACAGATTTATGATTCAAAATTTAAATATTAAGGATACCAAGGCCATCAAAGAGAGTTTGATATTTGGGGGAGGGGGCAAAACTTAATCATTTAATTATATAAATCAATATATAAAGGTATATATTTAGGGGGGGAGGGTAAATGAAATCCACATTAAATATTGTGGGGTACCGGTTCCTACACAGCAAATGTGCCAGTGTTAAAGTAACACTGCATGGTGTTTATATGGATGTTAAGTCAATGTGTCTCCACCTCCACAGATCTGGCCTTTCTTCTTTCTTCTGAAAAAAAAACACAGCAGCTTGGGTTAGTAAAACACAGCAGCTGAATGCCCAAATGAGTTTAAATGAGAGTACATTAAAATAGGGTAGATATGGGCAACCCATTTTATACTTGTGTGCCACCCATATGGGCTTGCAATTTGGAGGAAAGCAAAGAGGTGGAGACACATTGTCTTAACACTTTAGGTTGTAAATTGAACACTATGAGAGTTCATAAATATTAACACTGTAAAAACACTATGAAATACACTCACACTGTAAAGTGTTAATGGTAACACTGACTGGTGTTTACCCATATACACCCCATGCAGTGTTAATTTAACACTGGTACATTTGCTGTGTATGGCTGCTGAAGTAGGCTTGTATATTCATGGTACAGACTGAGCCCATCTTTGCACATTATCCTGCACTAGTTTTGTGCAACTGACTGTGAAAGGTGAAACCTGCAATGTTAGCCTGCCACTGTTTTAAGTGAGGAAATTGATGAGGAGGTATAATATAAAGAAACATTAACAAAAGAATAGCTTCAATAACAACAAAATAGGAATTTAAACTGGCATGGAATTAAAACATTATATGAATGACATCAGACAACTGACACAGGCTTATGTGCATAAAATAGCTTAAAACTTAACCAATGGTATTATACAATCACATACTTCTATTTGTTTAGGCTATGTTTAACTAGGCTTGGGCAGTATTTAGTGTTTTATTTCATCATATTGTCCATACATGATAGTGTGACTTGGTGTTTTGATGGTATTTTCCAAAGTGACACTATTCAGCTTCAGTCTGCATTTTTCAGGTTTTTGGGAGTTAGTGTGTCACCACATTCTTCCTCTGAGCCATATATTATGTCACTAGCTTCCTTGTTGGATTGTTTCAGTCATTCTTGTTTCCTGAATTATTTCATGCAAATCTGCCCCTAGTGGCTGATCCCTTATTCTACGTTAAATGCAAGGTCCACTAAGCAAATCAAAAATTAAGGCATGTTGCATTATCGGTAGTATCCCACATAAATCTTTAATAATTTTGGAATTGAATTTTTGCTGTTAAATATGTAAATATTGTTAAAATGAAAACTTTATTTTTAACATTAACTTTGACCTCCGAGGCCTAATGTGTAATATAATTGTTTTTTAGAAACTGTAGTTGAGTTGTTTGTACTTTGTAAATGTTTTTTTTTTTTTTTTTCCAGAGCGGCTGGGGGTGATGGGTGCAGATGAGCCTGTCTATGCACATGCTGGGGAGGATGTGACTCTCAGCTGCTCTGTGGACACCCATGGTAATGTGACAGAGTGTCAGGTGAAATGGCTAAAGACAGATGACGATGACAGTGGCATCTTAGCCCTTCTGTATGCTGATGGAGAGAACAGACCAGAGTCACAGGATGGGAGATACTCTGGAAGAGCTGAGTTCTTCATTGAGGAAATTCCCAAAGGAAACTTTGCAATGAAACTGAGGAACGTCAGGACTGAAGACAAAGGAGAGTTCAGATGTGAAGTCCACTCAGATACTGATTCTGCCAGTACAACTGCCAGGATTGCAGCACTGGGTGAGTCACTAGAAGGACTGGTTTAACGTGCATCTCAGCATAGTTTTGTGTGATTAAATCACATGTTCATTCCTTTGAGGGTTAGTGGTTCTGCTGCAGACTGATCTTTATGCAAATGCAATAATCTGCTCAGTTTAACAGTAGAAATGGTCAGATTTAGTAGTTTAAAGCTGTAAGTATACTTCAGACAATGGAATAGATGTTGTTCTGGCAATATGATGTCCTATAATGTATAATCACCACAACAATGACTGTTTTGGCACGCCGCCTGTGCAGGGTCCCCAAGGAGACTTTGGGTACGTTTGACTTGGGCTTAGGTCTATCTGCAACTGACGTGATGTGGAGTGAGATCTACCAGCAGCAGTAGGGGTGGGGTATAAACTGCAGCCATGTCGGACAACTTCTACTCCTCATAATCTGCGAGATCTGACTGAAATGGCAGCATTGCCAGAAGGGTGTAGATAAAGCTATACAAATATCACCTGCATGCACATTACGTCTATTACAATAACCAGCTCCAGATTCAAACTGTTACACAGCAAATGTGCCAGTGTTAAATTAACCCTGCATGGTGTCTATATGGGTGTTAGTCCATTTTAATATGCACACAAGTCATGAGGATCAGAAGAGCCACCCCAGATTTACCCACCATCATGAGAAAGACTCTGACCAAAATGGATGTTACAGTTTTTTCTGGTTTTATATTAGAACTTTGCTGCTTGAGATTGAAGACTGGAGATTAGTCAGGGTGTTTTTTTTTTTTTTAATCCTGCTATGTGGTTTTTGCAACATGTTGGTGCCAAGTCAGAGGAAAAAACGCTTGGAGACGTTCTGGACATGTCTTCTGCATGGCATATATTTTAATGCTGTGGGGGTGTATTTGGTTGCCAGTCCTGCCCTTGGATGATTAACATATGCAGAAAGGTGTCAGGACAGTTGTGATGCCCTTTTCTTTGCAGCTCCTGGTACCACCCACTCCCCTGTAGACCAGTGGTGCTGGATGTATATTTGTATAGCATGACACTGTACTGTTTTTGAATTAATTGTTTTTTTTTTACTCTTCCATGATTGTGATGAAAAGGGCAAGAGAATAAAAGCCACTGAAATGGCCCTGGTGTGCTAGGCACTGATTTGGTGAGATGGTTTAGCTTCATGGCAGGGGTCTTCAAATCTGCACTATTATTCAAAATCCAGGCCTTGTTTTCAGTTCTCCCAAGTAGTTAAATAATTACTGATTCTGATTGATCAGAGGCTTCATACTTGGCTCTGAGGCAAAGGATGGCTGGAAAATCAATATCGCTTGGATCTTGAGAATTGTGATTTGAATAATAGGGCTTGATGGCTTACTTGCATGTTACTATGAAAGATGATGTGTACTGCTACAATTGAGAGTGCTTTGGGATGCACATAGATAAGAACTACACTACTCAGACAAGCCAGGAGAACTATAAATACAATACAATACAATAAAATATGGTAAAGATTAATATCAGTGCCATATCATCCTCGATCATGGTGGGTTGTGGTCTAAAAGCAATAAAATCACCACCCATTATATCTGCTTTAGCTGAAATGCACTCTTTCAGCCATTAAGACAGCTCTCACCTTTTCTCAGTCCTGCTAAATTATATTACACAGTCTAACACAGTATTCAATTCAATACAATTTTAATTATATAGCGCTTTTAACAACAGTCATTGTCACAAAGCACTTTACATTCAACCGGCCAGAACCCCACCAAGCAAGCCAGTGGCGACAGTGGCAAGGAAAAACTCCCTCTGGCAGGAAGAAACCTTGAAAGGAACCTAGACTCAGAAGGGGACCCCATCGTCCTCTGGGCGACCGGGTAGCATGAAACTGCATTTACATTCACAGTAATTTGAGTCCATATACTTTTACAAGTCCCAGTAGGTTTCAAGACCCAGTTGGTTTCATCAAAGATGATTCAACAGCTGATGATTCAAGTGGTGTAGGTGTGGTTTGGGAACAGCTCGGAAAAGACAAGATGGAAAAGAGCTATTGCCCTACACCTAACCTAACCTCCGGCAGTACTGAAGTAACTATGGCAGCCTGACTAAAAGAGAGACCTGGAGAGAAGCATAGACATGAGGGTTTCCAGGGGTTTTGGCATTCAGCCAAACTACCGCTAACTAGTTAAGTGATCAGCGAGAGTGGCAGGACGACAGCACCAATCCCTCCTTTCACGTTTAATCTCAAATGACTATGAACCTCCAGATCTCCCATTCACCATCGAAAAGGGGATTTTACTATTCAAAAGACTGGCTGATGGTGCGTTCGTTTTTCTCTCAGAACTTGGAAATTCCAAGTCGAGTGACATCACATCCGACAATCTCCCATTCAAGCTACCTCATCTAGGAACAAACATGGCTGCCTCCATGAACACGCTTTTTTTATAAAAGCTTTATAAAATATTTTAGTACATTCGTAGCGATATTCTTTTTTTGAGAGGCAAGCAAACTACAAACAAACCAAAGACGTAATACATTTAACAAAATAAACATTTTTAAAGATTTATAAAATAGAATTACTATTGTTTGTGTAAGCCGCCATGTTGAATTTACGTCACAGGCGCAACTCGGACAACAAACTCTTGTCCAACATCAATGTCATAAAAGAGGCGTGTTTCCGATGGGAAGTGACGTTTTTCATGACATTTTGTGACGTTTTCATCCAAGTTCCAACTTGGAAAGAATTAATCGAACGCACCATAAAGAGGTACGTCTTAAGCGTTGACTTAAAAGCAGAGATTGTGTCTGAGTTCCGAACACTAATGGGAAGTTTATTCCATAACTGTGGTCCTTTATGACCAAATGCTCTTCCCCTAAAAGTGACATTCTTTATTCAAGGTATGAATAGAAGACCTGCATCTTGCGATCTAAGTGTATGATTTGGAATGTAATTGCAAATGAGGTCATTTACAGCTTACAAGGCCATTTACAGCTTTATAAGTTAAGAGTAGTATAGCTTCACAGTCTGTGTTTTGGATTAGTGCCATATGTTTCATTAACTTTTATACCACAGGTGGTTCTCTGGAGAGCTTGACTGGCTCTTTCTACCCCTAATAAAAAAAAACTATCTTATTCAGGCTTAAATAAATATATTTCTAATGAATTTCATGTTTTTCAATGTCTTCCAACTTACATGAGCACAGTTCTTGTACTTGTGAGGCACCCATATGGGCTTGTAATTTGGGAAGAGGTCGAGACACATTGTCTTAACACTCTAGGTTGTAAATTGAACATTACAAGAGTTAATAAATATTAACACCATAAAACAACACTCACTGCACGCTGTAAAGTGTAAAAGGTAACACTGAATGGTGTAGACCCATATAGACACTATGAAGTGTTAATTTAAGACTGGCACATTTGCTGTGTAGCAGTGGAAAATAATAACCTATTGTCTATAGTGGCCCTGTGTAAGAAGCTGCTAGGGAAAAGATCAAATACTTTTTACTTCAAGGATTCAAAGTTATTATTGTCATTATTGTCAATATTATTGTCATGTACAATGCAATTCTTACTCGAATGCTTTCTTCACAGATTGGACAATTAAATAAAGCAGCGCAACATTACAGTAACTAACAATAAATAAACCACTAACTTACATGTACTATTAGAGCATTTATGTAATTTATTTAAACTTTATTTTACCAGATAAATTAACTGAAAACCAGTTCTCACTGCCTTACGTGATATTCGGGAGAAATGGCAGATAAGGCATCGGATCTGCCTGTGATACAAACATCTTGCGTGTAATTAAACTCTTCAGGCAATAAAGACAAAGTTGTGTCGTCACGGAGGCGGCTCCAGTTTGTGCAGTCGGCTGAGAGGTGCTGCACGATCTGTCTGAAGTCATTTTGCTCTCATGAGGTTTTGTAGCATGTGACATGGAGACGCATGGTGACATCTTGCAGCACTGGTTTAAGTCGGACAAAAAAAATCTAACCATGATGCATTGCATCAGGACCAGAATGCATTGCTTTAAGCCAGTGCTGTAAGCGGCTGCATGAAGTTAAACGCACCCTTTTTAGATTGCTTTAATCCTACCTGCTGTCCACAATCGGCTGACATAAATATGAGGTTGCAGGATTGGTCAGCAGTACTAGTTATATAGTTACCAACATGCTTTGCAATGCACCACACTTTAAATATTGTACAGATACAGCCACCCCAATTTTCCCCTCCAAGCCGACTGCCTGCTGGCAGCCTGCCAAAAGCCAGCCAAAGGGAGTAACCCCCCTCCTTCTGGGGGTGTGCCTAAATTTTCACCTACACCTGCCCATTTATTCACTTGCAGGGTGTTATTATGAGATGGTGCTTTCTTTACAAAAACACATTTTAGTTGTGGTCACAAGTTTACAACAGGTATCAACCAGAATCTTTTGGTAGCCATTAGCAAGCTTCTGGTATAATTTTGGATGAATATTGGACCACTGTTCTTTGTAGAATTTCTAGTTCATTTAAACTAGTTGGGTTCCTGGCACGGACCCGGCTTTTAAGGATAACCCACAAATTTTCAATAGGGTTGAGATCAGGGGTACTTCACAAAGCGTGATTTCTTGCATAGCTGAATAACTTGTTGGAGTTAAGGTAAACTAAAGACCTAGCCAAAGTTTTTACAACACCAGAGACAAACAGGGCTAGGTACTTGACTAGTGAGCATGCTGGTACATACAGTACTAATCCAGCATTATGATATTATACAGTACATACAAAAACCCCTCGGAAGTGAAAAGCATGTCTTGTTTTCTGCTTTCAATCAGACAAGAACTGTTTTGAAGCTTGGCATCCTGATCAGAATTGACAATTTGTTGTTCTAATATTTAGTTATTGTTTTGTATTATTCCCGTAATATAGTAGTATAGTTATAGTAACATTATAGTAGTATAATGTTATTGCACATTTTATTAATCAGCGTTTAAGCCGTTGCATGCTATAAACTGTAAAAAGGTTAGTATTGTCTATTTTCTTACAGTTTTTTTCAATTGCTAAGACAGGGTAGTATCTAGGGTAGTATCTCTTCACATGCATGAACCATCCTTGGCATTGCTCTGGAGAAATATTTGTAATATAAAGTGATTGCACATTTTATTCATCAACGTTTAATCCATTGCATGTTATACACTGTTGGAATAGATCGAAGGGGGTTGTTTTTCTTGCGTTGGTTTGGCGGAGAAAGGACCAATGTGGTTTGGGAGGGAGGGGAATCCCTTGGCTGTCCGCGGTTAATGTTGGGGGAAATGTGTTGGGTCCGTGACTGATATTAGATCGGCCGCGGGCGAAGATAAGTAGGCAAGAGTGAGGGGGGGGTGAGTGTGTAGGGAAGCTAGTTATGCGTGGGTGATAGGGAGCTGCGGAGCGAAGTGAGCTTTGGGAGTGGGGCCTCTTCCTTCTTTGGGGGGGACAGGGGGGCTGTATTACCTCTCTCCGGAGAAGTAACCGTCCTTTTAAAGGTTTTTTTTGTCTTTTGTATGAATGTGTACGGTTGTGTGTCGATGACCTTTTTTTTAGCCGGGGTTCGTAGTAGGGTTTGTTGAGGGCGGGGAAGGAGGCTGATGGGGGTGATTTGAGTGATATACAGAGTGGAGTGCTTTTTCCCTCACTAGCTTTGTGTATTTATAATTATGGATTTTGTTGGGCGTTATTTGATGGTGTAGCGTTAACATGTGTGATGTATTGGCCCCTATTGTCTGGTGTTGCCCTCTGGAAAGGATTGTGATCTCCGGCTATTAAATTAATTAAATAAAGTAATACTCTATTTATACCCTTGGCTTCGGTGTCTGGACCTCCCCAGATAATTTATAAAAAAGGTGGTGGCAGCGGTTACCAGTGAACCCGTTTCGGTTGTAGCGGACATAGGAGCTTTAGTTCGCTGCACTTATTACAATAGGTTAGTATTGTCTCTTTTCTGACTGTTTTTTCAATTGCTAATACAGCGTAGTATCTAGGGTAGTATCTCATCACATGCATGAACCATCCTTGGCATTGCTCTGGAGAAATATCTTGGCATCCAGTATTCATTGTTTGATCTTGTGTCAATTGACATAATTTGTTTATGTGGTTTTTACAATCTATTATAGGTCTTGATAGTAATTTAGCAAATTGATGTATTTCAGTTTTGACTGTCTTATTAGCAGTCTTAGGGTCAGTATGTAGGTATGTGCAAAATGGCCTCTGAAAAATTAATGTTGTGAGTGAGACAGGAATCCATGACTTTTGAAGCGTTTAGTCATTCATTGCATTTTCCATGAAAGCAAAGAGAAATGCTTAATAGTTTAGCCCACATACATTAATGTTGTGGTGACTGTATGAAGAGTTTTGAGAAAGAAACTTCAATATCTGTCTTAGCAACTGAAAAAAATTGTAAAATTCACATTGCTTTTCCAAACTGACTGGTGTGAGGGGCAGTGACAGACATTCCAGACTGATGGGCCATTTACGGTATGCAAAGGTATGGTGACTCCAAAGTCACAACAAAGTTGTAACCTCATGCAATTTTTTGAATGCCTCATTCACCTTTGTGTGGCCAAAGAGTAACTAGAACATAGAATACATGCCATAGGTGAATAGGAGCTGAATTTAAATGTCAGGGTACAAATGGGCCACACAGAGGATTCTTCCTGCATCACCCAACAAGGGATAGCATCTCTAGACCCAGCCCTGAGACATGATGATGAGGCAGAATGAATATTCCTCCGTGACTCTGGCTTGGCAGTTGCACAACATTTTACTGTAATATGCTTCTCATTTGTTTGCTTTTTGGCTTTGTCCTTTACAGTAACTTTTCTGGAGTACTGAATACGGCAAACGTTACATATCAGTTATCAGTCATAACTGTACAGTATACAAATATTTTTGGTAGACGACCATACTTTTTTTTTTTTACTATAGTGTTCCGGTTTCTAATTTACATGCCAACAACAGTTTTGACTGGTAGTGTTTTCAATTTTTTGCTGTAGTGTGTAATGACTGTTCAGTGGTGTTTATTTAACTGACAGGTTTGATGCATGATCTGAAAGCAGTGTTTGTTTTTGAGTAAAGATAATTTAGTTTTGAGAAGATGCTAAATGAGTGTAAGGTTTTGTGAGTTTAGCTTGAATTTTAGGGTTTGTGCTTTGTGGTTTGATTAAAGGAGAGGAGATTTTAGGAAATGTGTCTTAGCATTTCATTAAAACTGTAAAATGTCAAGGCATGTCAGACTACTTTGAAAGTGGGTGAGAGGCCTGAGACTCCAAAGGGATACAGTAAATACTTATTATGCTATGTTTCTTTTATGTTCTTCCTTTTGTGTCTGGTACTCTAACAAAAAATTACCAATCTATCTATCTATTGCTGCTTCATTATTCTATTCTCTTTGTGCAATGTACCGTCAGCAAAACAGCATGATACTACCACCATGCTTGACCATTGGATCAGTGTTCCTATGTTAAGAAAACAACCTCACCTTGACCTCTGCAAACATATCTCTTTTCATTGTGGCCAAGTAAAGAAGTTAATGACACATTCACACGTCATTGTGAGAACCCATCCCCCCCTCATGACCAGCAGCCTTTCAGACTGTTAGCCAGACAGACAGAAAGAACACACTAAGGGATGTGTCTGTTTTATTCCAGCACAGTACAGAACAACATGTTTTTTTTTTTCATTTTCCACTCTGTCTACCTTTATTCTCCACAATCAACCTTATTACTTTGTTTAGGCCTGTAATTAGTCTGTTACACACATCTTGGGCCCGTCTCTTCTCCCAAAATAACTCTTGGACACACTGTTGCTTTGTACCTGGCTTGGCCTCCTTGCGGATGTCTTTCATCATGTGCCAAACAAGCTCAATGGGCTTCAAATCTGTTTAATTTTCATATACCTCTCATTGCTTGACAATATTAGTCTTATTACTTTGTTTAGGCCTGTAAATATTGCACACATCTTGGGTCCGCCTCCAAAGAGGGAAGTAAAATAACATTCTAATTTCATCAATAAACTGAGAAAAACACATTTTGCTAGTTTTAGGCCATCTTTACCTCACAACAGAAAGTATTTCTTAAATTTCAAAGGCCATTTATTGCACTGTAGTCAGCTTATTAATGAAATTGAATTTTTGTCTAAATATAGGAAATTTATACTTGCTTAGATTTTCATTTTCTGCAGTGGAGTTACAATACCTGAGTTCAGATAAGTCACTTCAGCTTTCGTGATCACTGCTCTCCCTGGTGGATGGATAAATCATTGCAAATACTTTACACACAGAGTTAAGGGGTGGATCATGCCGGCCCCCTTGTTCATTACATCATCGTGGGGGATCTCATTACAGTCAAGGACCAGCCAAGGGCCAGCCAAGGCCCCATCATGGAAACAGGGGAAAATTCAAGTGGCTGCATCTGTACATTAATATGCAAATTTGTGTGTTTATGTTAGTAGTAAACGTCATAACTGTGTTAGGATTGCCATAGAATGTTTATGTTTTGTTAGTGTGTAACTGAGAATGTTGAAATTGTTGGCTTCCCTGTCTGCACTGCTTTTAATATTAAACCAATAGTGGTTGTTAATAAAGAGAGAAACTTCTTTTATCCAAGAGCGGTCATCTCTTTTATTAACTATTCATTACATTAAAATGACTAAGGCATTTGCCACAGTTTGTTTACTTGAGCTTTGTATCTGGGTTTGCTGCATCAAAAACATTGTGCGCTTTCTAGGGTTGAGGCATGACACAGAATGAAGAAGGTGGCTCCATCGTTATAAGTATGTCACACATTGTTTGCCCCCACGTGTTCGATTTAGTTTTAGTTTGGAATATGAAAAGTCAGGCTGAACAGCATTTCACACACAGGAATGACACAGCTGAGGAAAAATATTTAATCATACATTTCTCTTCCACTTTGTGAGACTAAATGGTGTAGATGTGTTAATTATAATGCAGCTTGACAAACAGCCTATTTTATAAAATGGTCAATGGAGTGTTATTCTGATTTTTTTTTAGGTTATTCCTCCCTGCATTGGCTGATTCTGGGGCTGTGCATCACTGTCACACCTGTAGTCATACTTACTGGTGCTTTATCTGTCAGGCATTTAATAAGGGAAGGTAAGTGTAGCATCTGC
>JAODKF010000001.1:39428818-39453347 GCA_026779585.1 Mormyrus proboscirostris | reverse complement strand
ACAGGCTTGCTTGGTGGGGTTCTGACCGGGTTAATGTAAAGTGCTTTGTGACAATGTTGTTAAAAGCGCTATATAAATAAAATTGAATTGAATTGAATAACAAAGTGAAAGGGAAGGAGGGACTGGGAGGACAAGACAACCAGAGCTAGGAGAAGGGTGACACAAGGGGAGTCTTTTTATGTTTTTTTATAGTTTTTCACAGACACTTTACAAACACTAGGTGTAACGAACATCAGGAGTGACAAAGACCGAAGAAACAAACAAAAAACACATCTACTGAATACAACCCCAAGCTAAGCTAATCCTAAGTGAACACAAAAAAGGGTAAAACGAAACAACAATGCCTAAGCCAAACTAACAGTAATCCCCACATTTACGAATAAACAAAAGGCAGACAGTCCTTACATACACCTAGTGAAACACACAAACACACAGCCAAAGCAAAGGTATCCAGAGGGGAGATCAAAGAGGCGAATTCGAAATACAGGCGAAAGTTAAAAAACCAAGCAAGCAGTCAACACCAGGGCGAAGGTACAAAAAGGGATGACGTGAGAGTTGAAAACCAGGAGCAAAACAGTCATACACAAGCAATCATACAAAAGCAAAGCAAACAAAGCGCGAGCTAACAGGTGAGAAGCGAGCAGCCGAAGTGACAAAGAGGACAAAGAGGAGGCCTCTTCTACCGGAAACTGCTCCGTGAGGGAGGTGGGCCATGTCCAGAAGGCAGAGTCAAAGGAGCGGCTGAGGAATGGGCAAGTGGGCAGGACGTCTGAAAAACTGGTATGGTATCTTCCTGAACTTACGGCATGTAACACTTACGGCTCGTAACATATGGTGCACATGAATCTAATTCTAGGAATTTTAGTGATGAATGAGAGGGTGTCATAGCTTTTTCCTTAGTGGAAATTAGCATCAGCAGTGAATTTATTTCTTTTTTTTGCATAGATGATGCTATTACAGATACATTACAAATATAATTTGAAAGATTTAATACTGATATTTTGATATTTCTTAATAAAGACCTAAATATATAATGGGGTATGCTATTTTTTCACATTATTGTAATAAATATACAAATGTCAATGAAATAGTACTAAAAATAGAGATAAAGAAAAAGAAAAAATAATAAAATCAGTAAAGATAAAGAGCACTGTAAGCAGTTTCCACAGTATATGATTGGGTTGTTTTGGTCTGTCAGAGATGTTGCTCCACAACATTCATTATTCCCTCCTGACTGAGACAGTGTCCTTTAAGTAATTCAGCATTCGTTTAATGTTTTTACAGTACGACATTGGCTGGTGTCAATCCATGACTCATTTTGCGACTGTTTGTGAATTTGTCTTAGTGACTTAAAGAGTTCTCTCAACTACTTTTTAATTCTCCCAGACTTAGGTGCTACTTTTAGTGCAAAGGGGTTTTGTGAATTGCTTTAGTCAAATAAACATTGGAGTCCTACATTTAGGACTGACATACCCATAGTTCTTAAGAATTTCTCCTAAATCAGCAAGTTAGGAGCTACTTTTAGCCTTAAGATGCTTTGTGAATATGGGCCCTGGTAGAATTTTAGTAGAATTTAGTGATTATTGTCAACACACCACACAGTGCGCAACAACTAAATGTGTCCTCTGCATTTAACCCATATGTGACTTTTGTGACATAACAGGGGGCAGCTAATTCAGCACCCGGGGAGCAGTGCCTTGCTCAGGGTACCTCAGTGGTGACTGGCTGGTGGGGGATTTGATCCTGCAATCTTTCAATTACAAGTGCACTTCCCTAACAATCAAGCCCCCACTGCCCACTGGCCAATAGCATGTAGCACCATTATTTAATTAGAACTTCTGTTTCATGTTACTTCAGATATTTATCTAAGCATTTATAAATGTCAGAACAGAATTTTAAATCAGATGGAGGTCTTTATGTTATAGTATAATCCAATGTCAAACTTTCTTTGACTTGAGTTTTTTTGAGGTTTTACAAAGGAGCTGGGGCGTCAAAGAAGACTGAATACCCTGGCAGAGTCAGCAGGTTCAGCACTTCTAGCTTCACCCTGCATAGGTGTTGACATCAAAAATGATTTTTATCAAAAATTATAAAAATAATGAAAAAAAAATCATTTTAACATCAAAAATCAGAAATTTTGTGCCTACATTCCTTTCTCTTTTGACTGTGTGGCTGAATAACAATTTACTCCTCAGCTGCGGGCTCACTGCTGTCAGATCTTACACACAATCGGACATCATGAAGTGACTGCAGTGATTAAATGTAAGAGGTGATATTTTTTTGTAGTAGTAAGTAAAAAGCTTAGTATTCATGAAGTAAAATATATGCAGGAGTCTGTGTTTCCAGAGGTTCATTATAATTAACAAAAACTTATAGATTGGGTCCAAGATTGAAAGGTGAAACCATGAAACCATTATGGTTCTAGGTTCTATCCTATGGTTCTATCCTGCAGAAAATCCAAATAGCAAACAAACAGACATCCACACACAGGGGTCAAACTTTACTACTATTTCATTTTTTTCACCCAGATTGTACATTTCCTATATTGTATTACAACAGGGGTGGGTGTATTTCTGAATCATTTTCTGTCTGTAGATGGTAAATCTGTTTTGTTTACATAAGGGTAATGTACTCGTTCTATTATAATAACCACAGAAATTTGATATTGTGTTTTTAAATTTTAATTTTACTGGGATAGGGTATACATTATTTAGGTATCTGTGCCCATGTCCAGATGGCCATGGGTTCAAATCCCATGGCCCTTATGTAGGGCCTTTAACCCAACTGTCCAAATGATGCTGGATGACTTTGACGTCTCGTTGTAAGCTCTGCTCACTGAAATTACACTTGGGACAATGGCATCTGCATAAATAGAAAATGTGAATATGCAATATGGAATATTTTTTATTTTTAATAAATATGTGATGAACAAAAACATGTATAAAAAATAACAGATAAAATAAGCATATGTACAATAAGTTTTTTAAAAAATGTCTTGCCAAGCAAGTGTTGTGCCTCCAGGTCATGGACTGACAATGGGACCAGTAAAACCAACAAAAATAAAGTGACATTAGTGTGACGGTCATGGAGTGACCGCACAGGGAAGGCCTCCATGGAGACTGTTTTACTCATAAATGTGCAGACACAGCCATTAGCACACCCACATTCACCTGTACATGGACTTTCGCATTCACATCTAACATTATTCAGTAAACATTGGACTGATGTTTTAATAAATGCAATGTACATGTAATGAAAAGAAAACACAAGATTATTTTGTTATGCTGTAGACATTTATTGTGCTTAGGTAGGAAAAGAGATGTTTGTGCAGTGAGTGTAGTTCTGGTCTTTGGTCTGGCAGCATCTGCCCAGCAGCAAAAGGGTGCTGTCAGGAAGTGAAGCATTATTTATTTGGTTCCGGGCCTAATTGGCCTAGTCCATGCTGGGTATGGCCAAGGGGATGACAGAGGTGGCCTTGATCAAACCACCTCTGTATTGTGTCTTTCCCTGTGCTACTAGGATGGGCTGTTTTTGTACTTACGGTATTCAGTAAATCAGTAAATTCAGTAAATCTGCTTATTTGCATATGTAAGAGTGTGTGATTTGTCTTACTCTTACTCTTGTTGTGTAGGGGTTAATTAATTGTTCTGTGTTCACCATGGTTTGTAAATGGTGCTGGCCACCTTCTACGCCTACGCCTTGGCTGTCGTTGGCTATGCCTTCGCCTGTTGCACCTGCGGCTCCCTCCTGCCCTCCGCCTTCCTCCACGTCCCCTTTGTCATTCCCTCCTGCTCCCTCTTCGTGCTTGCTGAGGGTCTCTCCAGTTTCGGCCTCGCGGTCGCCGGCTGCCACTGCAGCTCCCCATTCCCCCCCTCCCTTTGCCTCCTTGCTCCCTGCCTTTGTGCCCCCTGTATTTGCCCTCTGTTCCTCTGTGCCTTCCGGTCCCTTTGTGCCCCCTGTGTTTCCTCCCCGTCCCTTTGTGCCTTTGTTCCCATCTGGTCCCTTCGTGCCTTCTGTGAGTGTGCCCCCTGGTGTTGTCCATTCATCGTCTCCCTCCTTGGGTTCTGTGTTCCCGATTTTGGTGCCCCTGTGCCTGTCTGCATTCCCAGTGGTTTGTCGTCTTTTGTCTGAGTTGGTCTCCCTGTGCCTGTTTTGCGTGTCTGTGTCTCTTGCTCCCCTTGGGTGGGCCCCGAGTGCGCGCCTTTGGGAGGGGGGGGATGGAGGGCTCTGTTCTGCCCCACTCGTCCTGCCCCCTTGTTGACCATGCCTATATGATAAAACAGATTTACCATGATTGTTTAAGTTCATGTTTCAGGGGAAGTGGTGGATGTAAGTGTTTAAATGTGTAAGGAACATGATTACAAATGTGAAAGCCAATGCAAAGCATTAATTTGAAATCATAATGCATTATTATTAATAATTGATTGGGATTGAGTGGTTACAGTGATGGATGGATGGATACATTAATGCACTTTGATACCCCAGTGGGAGGACAGTATGAACAAAATGTTTTTTATAGAGACCTATAGTAGAGCAGTGCAGTATGACCAAAAATTTATATCATGGCATTTTTCAAAGTTATATCGGTTTCACGGTATATGACTTTTTTTTTTTTTTTTTTTTTTAAAGTATGACTGGGTGTTTACCACATTTTACAGGGTTTTACAGGACACATTTTTGTTTTACGCTTTTTTGTTGTGCTCACCTTAACTATATTATTTTATTAGCTATTGCACCTATCTGCTACCTTAATGATAACATATGGCTAAGGTGTTTGCTGGCTAACTGCATATAGATAAATGGCTAATGTTGAGGTGTGTGCCGGTCAAGTTAACATTTTTGATACAGGTTTAATAGTTCAGTGAAGGTTTGACACGCTACTTGACTTTGTCGCCACAATTTTGTAGCACTGTAGCACTGTCGCAAAAAAAAGCCTTTCCATGCAGTCTTATGTCACGGAGTCTTGATTGTTATGTTGCATGTGAGCACAGAGGCTTTGCAAGTGTAGTGATTTGTCCTCTGCATTTTAGAGGCTAGCAGATTGAGAATTTTGTGGTATTTTGTAAGTTTTCCTGAATTTTGAATTTTCTAAATTTTGGATCTTAGTGTGTGACTCATGCTGTACTGATAGGACGCCAAATTATTATGAGCATATGGGCAGAAAGGACCAAGTAAGGCTCAAAAAAAAACAAACAAAAATTTTTACTCGCCAGATGTGTACATTACATAGGTGTGTGACAGGGTAAATAATAAAAATAAAGACGCAAAGGTATATAATTTGCAAATTTAGAAAGTCCAGTCAATTCCAATTAAACAATTTTACGCGACTGTCAAGACAGTGAGTTCTGTTCTCAAATTCTGTCATCTTTGCATTTACGAGCAGTGCTCAGATAGCATACTAAAGGTGTGTAAATGTGTTTGAGGTAGATGGTTTCAAGTGTAATTTTATCAATACCTTCTGTTCCAATTAGGAAACATGATGAGTCTCTTTAATCAAATAGTACATGTGTCTTTTGGGACATTTTTTCTGTCCCCAAAAAGAGAAACTTATAAAAATCAGTGATTGCAATCAAAAAACTAAAAATGCCAAAAGTCTTGTATTTTGTTAATTATGGTTATGGTTAGGGCTGGGTATGGGTTAAGTTTTCATAGTTGGGATTAGGATTATGCATAGGTGAATGGGTGTAACTTGCACACTTAGATGGACTGACATGCTTCCCAGAATATGAATGCCCTGCACTTTCTGGGACCCCATTTTGACCCTGTAAATGATGAATAATTTGCATTTTCCTTAAATTACTTAAATCTTCTCATTCAATTCAATGGTCTTTGAATATCTCTCTTAAAAATGGATTGAATGCTCCCTCTACTGTTCAAAAATGTTAAATGTGAAGAAACCTATTTCTATATGGAACTACAATACCTATAGAAAAACATCTATATATGTCTTGAGTTTGAATTACAAAATATAAATAATGCCAAAAAACAACAACAATAATAATATGCAATAAAAAGTTTTGCTTTTCATATGTTTTTATTGAGATTGAGATCTTACTAATTAACTTTAGAGGAGAGGTTTTTTTTTGGTGAGTATTTAATGGATTATTGCTCACCTTTTATCTTGGGAATAATTTTATCACTTTAATGTTTGAGAAAAGTTTTGCAAAGTAAAAAAATGATTAATGTTTTGCAGCCTTATCAATGCTATTTTGAGACATGTTTCTAGGCCTCCAGACCTTTAATCAAAAGATTGTATGTCTCCAGGTCTTTTGTGTCCCTGGCCTTCTATTTTCCTAGTTAAATGTAATTCTCCACAACTCTCTCATCAATCTCTCTCTATATATATGAGTCCGGCTCCTCCTGTCATCCTGCCCGTATGTTTCCCCGTCCTGTGTTTGCCCGTCGTACGGACTTCTCGGCTATTGACCCACACTCACAGAATACGACCACGATTACTGCTTGTTGTTATTGGACTTGTCTGCCTGATCGCTATCCGGATGGTTGCTGTCTCCCTCGCTCCGCGGGGCTGACGATTGCCTGTGTTCCTCTGGCTTATACTTTATTAAAGCCCTGTTTTCCCCGCATTTCTATTTTCCCCTTCTTAGCCCAGCGTGACAATAATACACATTATAATAATAATGTTGTACATTATCCAATGCTGAATGCTGTACATTATTCAATGCTAACATAGTTGGTGACAGCAGTTCTGTTTTGCACCGATGCATACTTTGTATATCAGGAGGTGGAGTGCACTGATTTAGAGATGTCTTGCACAACAATAATGCACTATTAATTACTTGAACACATAATAATGCATTACTTTCTATCAACACCTGTTGCTTAAAACCCCAATTCCAAAAAAGCTGGGATGGTGTGCAAATTATAAATAACAACAGAATGCAATGATATACAAATCTTATAAACTCGTATTTTATTCACGAGAACATATAAAACATAATACAGTGAGACAATTACATATTACAGTAAAACATTTGTGATTACGATAAGACATTTTGCTATTTCATGAAAAATATTGCCTCATTTTGAATTTCATGACAAGTACACATCTCAAAAAAGTTGGGACGGGGGCAATAGGAGGCTGGAAAAATTAGTGGTACAAAAACCCAACAGCTGGAGGAACAATTTGCAAATAATTATGTTAATTGGCAACAGGTCAGTAACATGACCAAGTCTCTCAGAAGTAAAGATGGGCAGAGGATCACCAATCCCCCTAAAAATGTGTTGACAAATAGTGAAGCACTTTCAGAAAAAAAAAAGTTCTTCAGTATAAAAATATCATCATGTACAGTACATAATATAATGAAAGATTTCAGAGAATCTGGAGAAATCTCTGTGCATAAGGGTCAAGACCAAAAAACTGTATTGGATGTCCATGGAGGTCCAGATCTTTCACCCATTGAGAACATTTTGTGCATCATAAAACGAAAATTACAACACTAAGACCTTGGACAATTAAGCAACTAGAATCCTGTATCAGACAAGAATGGGACAACATTCCTCTCCCAAAACACAAGCAACTGATCTCTTCAGTCCCCAGATGTTTACAGGCTGTTGTTAAAAGAAGAGGTGATGCCACACAGTGGTAAACATGGCCTTGTCCCAACTGTTTTGGAATTGGGATTGTATATTAAATTGAAATTCAATTAAATTCAATTAATTTTTATATATCTAACATTATAGAAAAATAAATAGTGGACTTGCTTGCTAAATGCAGTGGGATGGAGACCATTCTGTTTGTCAGGCCAAAGTCCATCAATGAGTCGATTCTCTATGTTGGCCTGTGCAGGGTGCCAGACTGAATTTTGCACCCATGATGTTACAATTCACAAGTTCCATCCACAATGTCACCCTTACATGGTACTAAATCAGGACATTGCCCACCATGGGAAATGTAGGAAGGAAGGCAGAAAGCATGGGTGGTCAGAAAATGCATAGATGCATTAACAGACAGGCATAGTAGATAAAAATGTCATGTACAGTACAGTAGCACCAGTAGCCATAGTTCCAGTGTGTTATGTAAGTTGTGGGTAAGTTAAACTGAAATAATGTCTTTCGAGATTTAAAGACTGATTCGTCATCCTGAACATATTCTGGCAAACTGTTCCACAATATAGGGGCCCTGTACTGGAATGCTACTGTATAATGCCTGTTCCCACTTTATTTATATGTGGAATGACAAGGAAACCTGCATTCTGTGATCTGAGTGGATTATGCAGCTTGTAGGCAATCCTGTTAGCTAGGCAGGTGCTATTCCTTTAAGTGCCTTATATGTAAGTAGGAGACCTTTGAAGTCAGTCTTCAACCTAAAAGGAAGCCAGTGCAGGGAGTGGAGAGCAGGGGTTGTGTGTTCCAACTTCCTTTTCCTTGTGACAATTTGAGGTTCTATATTTTGAATATGCTGCAAGGTGTTTAATGTGCAGTATGTGCTCCCAGATAACAGAGCATTACAGTAGTCAAACCATCTTTATACAAAGGCATGTAATATTTTTTTCAAGAATAGTAAGGAACAGTTATCATCACCAAAGGCATAGTTTAGTGATGCTACGTAGTTGTTGGAAGCATATCTTCAGTACTGCATCCACATGTGATTTGAATGAGAAATTTTAAAGACAGACTAGAAAATTTTAATAGTTTGGAAAGTGAATGGATTTTTCTGTGCACATGTTGTGTGGTTCTTTCAAATCAAAAGTTAAACAAAATATACTATAAAAATATCTTGCCATTTTCCTCTATAAACTATATCATGCAAAAGGGTTTATTTAGTGTAAACTACAGTGACTGCAGCCATATTTATATCAATCGAAATAAAAGTATAAAAAATATGAAAAAAATTATAAACTGTAGGAGAAATTAGGTCACATAATTTGTGTCTCCACCAATACCCAGGGAAACTATTATTTTATTAAGTAATTATTTATAATTATGCTTGAACAGTATGTTTCTCCAGCACACACTATTATAGAAGTCGGAATTATTCAATGCTACTCTGCATTTAACCCATATTTGACTTTCATGACATAGCAGGGGGCAGCTAATTCAGCGCCCAGGGAGCAGTGCTTGGGGACGGTCAGGGTACCTCAGTGGCGATTTGCTGGTGGGGGATTCTCACCTGCAATCTTTTGATAACAAGTGCGCTTCCTTAGCCATCAAGCCATCAGCTACCATTGATGCCGCTTGACGACTGGTGAATGGTCCAAGTCCACAGCAGAGCCCATCATCCTTGCTCAGGTGGCATCGTCACCTGGGACAACAGTCTGACTGACTAGCAGGAGTGGCATAAGGGCGTGCTCCAGTGCTCTCTACCTGTCTGTTGGCTGTTCTTGCGCTGGCTTCCCGGCAGTAGCATGCCCAGTGCCCTTTCTTCCCACAGCTCCAGCAGATGAGCTTCTTTTTCCAAGCTGTCCTTGTCCAAATAGCATCACAGTTTCTCCACTGCCTCCAAGTCACCAATGGGATTTGCATATCCTGGCATGGTTGTGAGGCATGTACATAGCCCTGTTGGTGATTGCTATTGGGGCAGTGAGTGGCTCTGTGAACTAAGCCTTTGTGCTTGTAATCAGAACGTTGCTGGTTCAAACCCAACCTCGGCATGTCTGTGTCTCCTTGAGCAAGGTCCTTAACCCCCAGCTCCCTTGGTGCCACTACAGGTGGCCGACCTTCACAGACAACATACTCTGCAAAGACCAAGCTGAGGGAGGCGTAAAAACAATTTCCCCATGGGCACAATAAAGTATCAATTGTTATGTTTGCCTGTATCTTATGTGAACCCTGTCTGATCCTTGCATGTCTTTAGCATTGTATAAATTACCCACCGTGTGTGTACCTTACACTCCAGCGTCAGACTTCCTTGTGTTTCCCATGTATAGTTGGCTTGGTGCACATTGGGTGCCTGTGTTAGTCCTTGTAAAGGCTATAATAAAACAACCTTTTCTTCCCCACAAGCAAGCCTCCTCTTTATTTGCCGCCACTTTGATATTTCAGACTACTCAGGGCTACTATATATAAATACTCCAGAGAGCTGCGGCACCTCCCGATTTACAGATTAAGCACTGCTTAGATGGTATAGTCTACTACACACCTACACTATACAGTATAGCCTAAATACTGATAAAAGGTAGTAAATACACAGTAAATGCATAAACAGGGCTGCCAACTGTCACGCATCTGCATGACATGCTTTCGGACTCATGCAAAAAATCTTACGGGAAATCTGTGTTATTCCGTTATAAAATTATAATATATTTTAAAAATTAGCTACATTAAAAGAGTTGGGGTAGTTTACAAACCTTACAGACTACATACAAGGTAATAAAACTACTACATACATGTAAATGCATGCACATATATGTGTACACTTGTCTCAAATAGAATCTCTCCAGCCAGCTGATCAAAGTTGGAAACCCTGCATATACCAGTAAAATAGTTGTTTATTATTGTAATACTGTATGTGCTGTTCGTAATTGTATGTGATAAACTTTACATGATGCAGTAGGTTTGTTTGAACCAACATCACCACAAATCTGTAGAAAAAGTAAAAGCAGTCCACTGTGACGTTACGACGGAAACAACGTCACTTGGCAATACAGTTTTTTCAGCTTCATTATAATACCACTGTAGATGTGGTCCATCTACTGAAATGTTGTTATGTAAAGCATGATTGTATGTCTGTAAGTGGCTTGCCAATAAACACTAAATGCTATTTTTGCTTTTCTGCTTTTCCTCATAAAAGTGAAAATCCTCTTTGGATTTCTTTCAGTTAGTGAAAACAAGTGTTTGAAATCAAGTATATAATTTTGTACCTTAGTTAAAGTATTGAGATTGCTGATTTATTAAATAATTATAACTCATTCATGCAGGAAAAAATCAAATATTGCTTAATAGTATACACAATATTTTGCCCTGCAGTGTTTATGACAACCAGATTGTTATTTGCTCTCCTACCCAGAGGCTGACTGCAGGCTGCATTCAGATGGTTTGCTTCTACCTGTTCTCCTGCATGCATGCTAAACTCTCCTGCTTGCCATCTGCATCAATGGTCTCATCTGTCCAACCAGTGATTCCCTGGCCACTTAGCCAACGAACCAAAGAGGCACCAGACGTATAGGGCTTACGCCGACCCCACTAAGTAAACACATGTGAGCAGTAAACCTAACACTCCACCTAAGGCTTTCCTTTAAACAAGCGGTGGGCAATTTTACCTGAAAATGGCCGGTGTGTATGCAGGTTTTCGCTGCAACTCACATTACTAATTAGAGGACTGATTGGATGAAGAGTCCTCACACCTGGGTTTGAACAGTGGACCTAAAGATTATCCCTGCACACACTCCAGCCTTTTGTGGATAAGATTGCCCACCCCTGCTCTAAACTGACCATATCTATATATATAGAGATGTCACGACCGCGAGGGCATGGAACGTGGAAAAAGGAGCAGGAGTCAAGGAGTCAGGGAAACACGGGGTTTAATTTGGAGTCAAGGAGTCAGGGAAACAAGGGGTTTAATTTGGAGTCAAGACAAGCAGGAACATGGAACAGGCAGAAACGACGCAATGACTAACGTAGACTTAAATACACAACAGTGACTAACAAGACTTGAAACAGCTGGTAACAATGGGATTCCACATGATGTAGATGAGGGGACATGGCACACGGGAGGATAGGACAATCGGGGCATGACAATATGCGTAAGAACAACTGACTGACAGCAGTCATCTAAAACCGCCAGAAGCTGATATTTTACAGTTATTTGTAGTTTGTGATTTTGCAAATATGATACACTGGAAGATTAAGTAACTGCAGCAACAGTTCAATAAAGTTCTGCAATCTCTAAAAATAGATTGTATTGGATTATTATTATTGTTGATATTAGATGCAAGGCACCTATTGTAATTGTCAGTATTTTTCTTCACTGTAATAATAATATTAATAATAATAATATAATAATAAATAATAATTTTCCAGCATTTTGAAAACATACTTAAGCAAAATCACCACCAATTTTGGTGTAGGGATGGGCCGTTCTACATTTTTTCAGTTCCGATCCGATTCCGATACACAACTGTCGATACCGATACAAATTCCGACACAAGAGCTCTTTTTAATTTGTTATACTTTATATATTAATTTAAGCTAGTAAATACAATTGGGAAAATATATAACAAAAAATATTTAATTAGGCTACTACAAACATACATAACATACTGTTCCACCTCATTTGTACATCTTGTTTTAAGCGTTTTTGAGGCATTTGCAGTTCAATGTAAATATCTTCAAAGCAAGTAGAGTCAGAATGGGACCGAGGTGTGCTTGTAAGTAAGAAATGCCCGTAACTTAGAAATACTTCGACAGCACAGTACAACATATATGTACATGTGTATGCATACAATGTACATGATATTTATGAGGTGCAAGGCTTATAATTGGATGCTATTTCAGTCTGAGCTAGCGAATCATCCCGTTTTATTCTTGCAGTGGTCATCCAGTTTTTAACCAGCATCAAGGGAACTGGATGATTTTTTCTTTACTATTCCAAATATTGTCTACCGTAGACTTAGTGACTATGCTTCCTTTTTGAAGCCATCGATTTTGCACCGTTTTACACACTGCTGTAAATTCAGCTCCGCCCACAGCCTCGTCCTCTAGCTCGCTCACCATTCAACGTTCGTTCCGCCTCCACATGCAGACCCTGCTTACAACTCTCTGTATGTGGCTTTCATCACTTCTAGTGATGGGAAGTTTGGATCATTTTACCAACCCGGACCTTTGAGCCTTGTTCAGCAAAATGAACAAATCTTTTTTCAAGTCATTTTGTTCATTTTAGCAAAATAAAAATGGTTTAATAGGGAAACACAGAGGTATAACAAGGGCGACAGGGCTCGACACTGCACACTACAATGACAGAACTAGGGAAACAAACTCTGACGTGGACTTAAATACATCAAACTAATACAGACAATTGGAAACAGCTGTGAAACACTGGGAAGGATCAGCACAGTCGGGGTGTGACACTGAGGGGCAGCGTTAGTGTTAGATTTGAATGCTGCAAAAAAACACTCTTAAAATGGGATAGAGTTGTCATGCGATTGATTGTACAAATAGCTCTAACACAAAATACGTCCTATCTTTTTAGAGATTGCCAAAAACTAAATAAGTAAGTACAGGGCGTGGATTGGTCACACATAGCTGATACCAAATCCGTCAAATAGGTCTGGATCAGCACCGATACTGATCCGAATATTGGGACCAAAAGTTATTCAAATCATTCTGCTAAGTCAAATGCAAATGATATGTCAGAACCTTATGTGGGATATGAATTTACAACCCAATTCTGAGGAAGCTCAACAGAAATAGCATCACTGCACAAGTTGGGGCCACTGAAATAAGCAAAAATGCATTTTGGCTAATAACTGCTGAAGAGTTTGCCATAGAAAAAGCATTCTCATGTCTGCTAACACCATGAGAGGGCCCCAGGTAAATCCATTGGAATTTTGATGTCCACATAAATGATGTGGCTGCCATATTGGATTTTATTGAAAATATAGGAATTTTCCACAGGCCACAAATTTTGTCTCATATTCACCTTTCAAACTTGGCACATTGATAGCAGTCACTGTATTCCCTCACCAAAATTGTGGTCATTTCATCTATCCCTGTAGTGCTACCAGTTTTCAAGATTTTCTGTGGTTATGAAGGCTTTTGAGAGACTTGTGCTATCATACCTTAAAACCATCACGGACCCACTGGTTGACCCCCTACAGTTTGCCTACAGAACCAATAGATCTGTGGATGACACAGTTAACATCGGACTCCATTTCATGCTCCAACACTTGGGCTGTCCTAAGACATATGTTAGGATTCTGTTTGTGGACTTTAGCTCTGCATATAATACTATTCTCCCAGAGTTAATGCGGACTAAATTCTCCCAAGTGTCCATGCCTGAACCACTATGCATGTCGATCTACAGCTTCCTCACAAACAGAACACAACATGTGAGAATGGGCAAACACACCTCAGAACCACAAACCATCAGCACTGGAGTGCCACAGGGCTGCCTGCTTTCCCCTTTGCTCTTCTCTCTGTATACAAAAAACTGCACATCGGGGGACCCCATTGTAAAACTCATTAAGTTTGCAGATAACATAACTCTGATTGGACTGATTCAGAACAGCGACGAGTCAGCATATAGAGAGGAGGTCAAGTAGTTGACAACATGGTGTTGTTCAAATAACCTGGAACTTAATGCCCAAAAAACTGCTAAAAATCCTCACCTAGTGTCACACCCATAACCATACAAGGTTCAACTGACAATACTGTTGAATCTTTTCAATTCCCAGGGACTACAATTTCCCACGACCTGAAATGGCAGCTCCACATCACCTCCATCACAAAGAGAGCCTAGCAGAGGATTTACTTTGAGGCAGTTAATAATGCACCATCTCTTCCATTCTACGATGGTCCAGTTTTACGCTGCAATCATTGAGTCCATCCCCACCTCTTCCATCACATTCTCGTTTGGTTGGATCAGCCATTAAACAAGAAATAGCCAGACTGCAACGCATCATCCACTTAGCAGAACGAATAATCAGCTGTTTATTTCCCCCACTGGTTTTCCCACGATTTCGAATTTTTCTGAAAATCTACTTTTGTAAACTCATCCTAGGGTGGTAATCCAATCAGCACCAAATTTGGTAGGCATCATCTACAGAGGGCTGGGAGAAAAATTTCTTCAAATCATTATGCTAAGTCAAATGCTATGGCCACTGTCGTCCAATGACTTTAAAGACAAAGCCACCAAACCTTAAATGAGGCCACATCTCCACAACACTTGAATATATCAAAATCCTATTTGGGGAAACAACTTCGGACACAATTCCAATCAACAACAATGGTGTCAATCCATCAGTAGGGGGTGCCACAGTGGGCAAAGATGGTTTTTGATTAATAACTACTGAATTGTTTGCCCTAAAAAAAACATTATAACATTAAACATTATATAAGTCACCTAACAATAATGCAGGGCCCCAGTCATTTCTAATGGAAATTACATGGTCACCTAATTGATATGGCCACCATATTCGATTTTGTTGAAAAATTAAGTATTTTCAACAGGCCACATATTTTGTCCAATCGTAACCAATTTTTTTTCAGATATGATCTATGTATCAAACCTCACAAATTATATTAGAGGGATTTTTGATTATCAGTGCTGTTGGCCCTTCATCATCAAACGAATTTCGCAGCAAAGCTGTCTGTCAGGGTGTGTGACCATATCTCAGCAATGCTTTGGTCTTTTGCCACCAAACGTAGAGATGTGCATAAAACTTTGTGTCATTTGACCACTAGGGGTGCTGCAATAAGGAAAAACATGTTTTTCCTAATACATTTTGATGTATTGGCCTTATAAAAGTTGTTGTTATGGCTGGGGATTGCCAGAATTAATCTTTGTCAGTCCCATCTTGTCCATGTTTTGCCAGTAATATGTTCCAAATGAACATATTACTGGCAAAATAGTAATATGTAACCATACATCCATCCAAAAATAGTAATATGTAACCATACATCAATTCATTTTCCAAAACGCTTTTCCTTCTGGGTCACAGGGGGTCCATAGCCAACCCCGGAAGCTACAAGCACAAAGCGGGGAACAACCCAGGATGGGGGGGCCAGCCCATCTCAGGGCACACTCGCACATCATTCACTCACACACGCACAATTTAGTAACTCCAATTAGCCTCAGCATGTCTTTGGACTGTGGGGGGAAACCGGAGTACCCGGAGGAAACCCCATGCTGACATGGGGAGAACATGAAAACTCCACACACATGTAACCCAGGCGGAGACTCCAACCCTGGTCTCAGAGGTGTGAGGCAATGGTGCTAACCACTGCCCCTATTATTATTATTTTATAAAATTACTACAACAATAGTAATAATAATAAACAGTAATAATAATATTAATAATAAAAAGTTTGAAACATGCACAAAGCAGATCCACTGAGAATCCCCTGACAGAGGCAGTTATATAAAATGTAGTTTTTTTGGGAACCGTAAGGTGGCAGTGTTGATTCAACCAAATCACACAGTGATTTTTTTTTTGTTTTCAGAGCTGTATTTTCCAAATGGTACAGTGTTCTCCCCATACTTAATTGTTGTGATTATGTAGCATTTTTAGGTCAGCAACGGTTTTATGTGTTTAATGGAAAGACGTTTGCAGTAATTTAGAAAATAAGTCATTACAAGGGTAGCACTCAACTCTGGAATAACAGGATAAGCTCCATACCTCACATTTATATGCTAGCATTCAAACATACACCCACATGTAAATTTGGCTCTACAGGAGATTAATATTCTGACAGTTTTTGCTCATTTTCACTTCAAATAGAGAAGCGGTAAAGTCTAACACACTGTGGATTACAATATTATAGACTGAAATAAAATGTTTAAGTTGTTGTAAATGACTTCAAATACAAAGCACTCATTAAGAATTGTGTTTCCTATACAGGAAATGCTGAATGGATAATTGTCTCTGCTCATGGACTCTTCAATTTGCAATGCTGCTTCAGAGTTTTAACATTGCACAATTACATCTGACACTAATTATGTCAGACTGTCAGTATTATTCTTAATTCAACTAATGGTTTGGGTTTTACTCATATCTTATAAATGTGGGCCTCACAATAGACAGAGATATAACATATGTTGTGTTACAATTATTATATTGTTTGTATATAGACAACTGATTAAGGAATAACATATGAAAGTAAAGGTTCACCTGAGATAGGAAATAATTCAACTGATTTGAATATTTTATTAAAGCTATTAAAGTGTGAGCTATGATGTTAGTGTGTGCATATAACGTAGGACTATAGCATGACATTTTCATTTATTTGTGTATTCCCTCCACTCAAAATTAAAGGAGACAAGTGTCACAAGACATCAGATGTTCAGTCTATTTTACTTCATGCATTATTCATTTTCACCATTACTTCTTTTCTGAGTATACATTGTCACTTCAACTGCAATACGCATGAAAATAGCTGGAATAAAACATATTACATTTGCGCTGATAAAAGGTAATAACAACACTATAGCTAGACACACCACTCTTAACTTGGCACTCGTATGAACTGGGGAAAACAGTCTGAACAAAAGAAACTATGCCACTTTAAGAGAGATCATTGTTTTCTATTAGAATGTTTCACTTACAAACAAGGTAGGTGAGATGCTTATGACCTCATTAATCATAAATGGGAGTTTTCCTATCATGGAATGACCTGACATTTGTCGTTGTGGATGCCATTCCATAACTGGATTGCAAATCCTAATGGAGAATTAAAAGAAAAATTAATGAAACATGAAGGACGAGACACATGATGGGCACTGCCAACATCACTACACAAGGCTTTCCCTTAAAGCAGAGCAATGTTACGTAAAGAACCCACAAGCCCTCAGGGGTCTTCTGTGATCCTAACAGGTTCTTGCAGAGTCACTATGCACCAAAGTGACAACTATAGTTTAACAAAGCATTGTTTATAAACTAATAGACATGCTGCTGACCTTCTAGTGAATCCAGACATCTCATACCAGCTTGTCACACAGGGGTCTGGAGCCAATGGGCGCAAGGCAGGGAAAAAACCCAGGACAGTACATACACGCACACAGTCATACCTATGGAGAATTTCATGACTCCAGCACATATTACCATGTTTCTGGACTGTGGGAGGAAACCAGAGAACCTGGAGGAAACTCACATCCTAGAGATGTGAGGCAACAATGCTTACCACTGCACCACCATTCCACTGCCTTCTAAGGAATGATTTCAGAAATTTATACTCATTCATTTGGATGTCATCACTGTTGGACATTTTCCATTTGCATGATGGTTTCAGTAAGGATCTTCAGAAGACATGAAATTATGGGGATTTGTTTTTTGACAAACTTATGATTTAATTTTTGTTGAAATTTTTATTTAACCCCACAAAACTTCAGTGTATGGAAGTGAACACAACAACTACAAGAATCATGAATACGTTGGATTCACACTGTCAAATACTGGGCAGTTCCTTGGGCTGAAATTGTTCTACTTCCCTGACATTTTACAGTAGTTTTATCCATCCATCCTCCATTTTTTTGCAGCCAGTTGTCATATTCAGGGTCAGAGCCTATCCTGGAGGCTCCAGACACAAGGCAAGGAACAACCCAGGATGGAGTGCTAACCCATTGCAGGGCACACATTCACACACCAGTCACTCACATATGCATACCTACAGGCCATTTTGCAACTCCAATTAAATTCAGCATGTTTTTGGAAACCAGAGTACCTGGAACTCCATGCACATGGGACCCTGGCAGAGACTTGAAGTTAAGGACTAACCACTGCACCACCATACCACCCCTCAATAGTTTTACAAAGAATACAAAGTCTAAGCTCTCTCAGATTGAATTATGAGGAGTATTCAGCTGACAGGTGTGCTCAGTCTGTAATAAAATATTAACTCATGCAATATTGACTCATGCAATTAATATTTGTAACATAAGTAGCACCTCACTTGAAGTAAGAGCTTATTAAACATTGTCATAAATGTAATGAAATAATGTCATAAATCATAATAGTGGCTTACAACTGCTGTCATAACCTATGTAAAGAATGCCAGTAAAAGATTAATAGAATGGCAGTTATTGGATATTGATGGTGGTTTTTTCTCTGTGACATGCAATAACAGTTGTCAAAGATGTTCTGAGAACTACCAAACTCTTATGAACTGTCATAATATCAAATTATGAAGATGTATACTAAACTAAAATCCTCATTTTATTTTTTGTTGAGAAGTAAATAGTGGTATAGCAATAAGATAAGTTAAGGTTTATTGTCATTGTCACTTGACAATGAAATTGAGAAAGTGCAGGCGACTCAATGTGAGGCATGAGTAATAACAAATTGTACTAACTATACATATACTGACTATACAAATTGTACTAACTATACATATTACAAATTGTGTGAGATATGCAAATGCAGACTGTCTTGAAAAATTACTTGCATTTTTAATGAGCTTCTGTGTTTCATTTTTCCCAGGAAGTTCACATAGAATCTTTGGATTTCTGGAAGACAATACATGGCGCCTTTCCACCAGCAACACATGGCTAACAATACTAACATTCTGTTTCTTGCTATAAGGTGAAGAGAAGATTTTCATTCATTGCTCTGATGGCAAGGTTTGACTTGCAGCTGACTGAAGCACTTATCCTCTCAAAGAACTGACACTCAAGTCGGAATTGCAAAACAATCAGTGCTCTGCTGCAGTGCTCTTCCTCATGTCGGCTCTCTTCACTGCAGTACTCAGATGTCCCTGGGGGCTATAAGTGGATTTCTTTCTCCCTGTTTGCAGTTGCCCCCCCCCATACCTTATTACCAAAAGACTAATGCCCAGAAGTTTCTGTTGGACCAGCACCACGATGTTTGTGTCTGTGTAATGGGCTTTACAGGTGGAAAGGATGAAGGCAGTAGGATGACAGCTTAAGGTGCAATGTGTGATTTTCCTGTGAGGCAGACTCGACTTCCAAACTTCCTCAGACTGGGAAACATTCTGCTTCAAAGCATATGATGAGAGGGATTATCCTGCCCTGTCAACCATCAACTGGTTTTACCCACTTTCTGTTTGTATACAGTACAGGTAGGTGTCAATGTCATTAATTGGGCCAATGATCAAAAGACACTATGTTTTTATGAGCCAGTGCTGTGAATATAAATAATGAAACACACACACACACTGTTTGGGTTTTGGCTTTTTCTTTATAATTATTATTACAGATTGATGACATTCAAAACAACAGTTTTTCAGAAAACAATTAGAAAGGGCAACAGTTAAATAAAGCCGCAAAATAAAACCTTTCTGTTCCCTAAATTAGTCCTTCTTATGTTGGGGCCCTTCCCGACTGGTGTCAGTCCTCTTCCCTATCACACGATCCGTGAGGAAGGGGGATTAAAGAATACCTCACACATTTCTAAGTTCAGTTCTGGTCGCCACCCAGTTCGCACTGCAAATTCCTGGGTCTTCGGATCTGGGGATCGCCTCTGGATCGGGGAACCTGAATCACACACAAATCAGCAGAAATGCCCCGGCAGATGGTTTGTGAGCAGCTGCACCCCCCTTTGTTTTTTTTTTTTTTATGGTATCACCAAAAACCTGACCTTAGATCGAAATGGCTTGTTACTTTCATACTCTAACTTCCCATGATTTATTACTAACCAACCCCTTGTCTTAATTAGTTCAAATCATGTTCACAAGCAATTTAGTTGTACAACAAAAATATATCAAGTCCCAGCTATGAAACTGCAAATAAATTCAAAGTGAGTATAAACACATTCAAGTATTCAATACACTGTAGCTATATCAGTAACCAGCAGAAGAATCAATTCACAAGAATATAAAAATAAAAAATACTTCTTTAAAATGGGTATAAAACAACTGTAGTAACCGAAAGGCTCTATGGCTGGACGGGCTTAACGGTCTCTCCCTGCAGCGGTGACAACCCTGCACTAAACATTGGCCTCTTTAATTACTACAACATGAAATAAACATAAATCAACCAAAACGTCTCTCAATTACCTTTATCCTTTTACAATATCTTTAGCAGCTATTGTTTAGGAAAATAACATCACCATTATAATAAATAACCAACATCAATGGCTCTTTAGTTTGGATAGAACACTGAATCATGCCAGTAAATGGCTAGGACTCAGCTAATAGGCTACTAGTTTCTCAAACATGTAAGCTTCAAGTGGCTAGCACCATTATCACCTCTTTTAGGGTAATCAGCACCAGACAACATATATGTTAGTTGCTTTCCAATAACCTGCAAAGTTTGCAGTATCACCAATGAGTTTATGCATGAATAGGCTTGATAGCATTTTGCATCAGCACATCGGCGAAAAACATCCAGTCCTCCACACTGCTCTACAAGTTCAATGTAATTGTGGCCATTCAGTTTCATCAAGAATTAATCTGCCTTCTTTAGAAGGTATTTTAACCTTGCCAATGGATAATAGACTTGGCCACTTTATCAGCCCAGCACAACGGCTGTGAGCGCAAGGGGCTCCTTCTTCATTTTGGGGGGAAAAAGGGAAATTGTCATGATTAGAGGTAGCGGGAGTCAGAGCTAGGGGTGTGACCAAATAAGGCTCACCGATTAGCTAGTTTGGAAAGCTTATAAAATGTAGTAAGGGACATTAAACCACTTATAGCACTTGTGAGACACAATGCTGTGTGCAAAATATTTCAATTAAATAACTGCCTTAAAGAGATAAGTATAATATAAAAGGGCAGTAGTTCGGGACAGGGCTACATTTAAATAAGGAAATGAATGATGCACAGTAATCCTATCCACTATGGGTTTCAAAGCCCCATTTTCCCACCCCAACAAATGCCATTTAGCTATCTAAAGGCAAACATCCAATGAGACTGGATCTTCTAACTATGAAATTACTATCCCTGTTATTAAACTGCCCATTACTCATGGCCATAGGTGGAAATCAGCAGGAGAACATTTTAAAATGGATTTGAGAAAGTACGTCTTTACACATGTAGTTACAGTATGGTCTTCCTGTTAGTGTAGTAAAAGCTACAACCTTGGGTTCTTTTAAGTCAGAGCTAGATAAGATTTTAACAATTCTGAGCTATTAGTTGAGTTCTCCCCAAATGAGTTTAATGGGCCGAATAGCCTCCTCTCATTTGTAAATTTATGTTCTTATAAAGTATCATTATGTGTGTGTGAGTGTGTTCTGCAATTGAAAGGCATCTGACCCAGGGTGAACCCCAGCTTTGTACCCTATAAATGGGAATACTACAGTAACTAAGTATGCTACTGACTATTCTCATATAAAATTATTATAGAAATATTAGTTAATTAGGGGATTTATCTGTTCATTCCAGGTTTTCATCAGAAAAATCAAGTCTTTGGAGGTATGTTCTTTCGTGTTTGTTTCCCATGATCCATGAATAGGGGGATAGATATCCTGTTTAATATTTTTTGATAGATTTTCTCTAATTTAAATGCTGAGGCTCGGCCCTGTAGAGTAAGAGGCATGTGCTAGCCACAACATGGACACCAATTATCAATAGACGAACATAAAGGATGCTGTTTGGCTCTATAGCACTGAGCTGACTCAGGATCTGAATGGGAAAGCTGAAAGGTGAGTACACATCCCTCATCCTGCTATAGAAAGAAAAAGATAAATATCTGGTTGATTAGAAAGCTGGTTCCTGGGTTGGTACTCAGTGGGCACGGCACTTGTTATCCTCATGGATCTTTGATGGATATTTGGTGATGTAGGAATTATTAACTCAGGTAAATTTTAATATCTCCACCTTTATGTCTTGAAATTAATTAAATTTTAACTAATTATTATTTAATGCTGATTGTTAACCAATTGTTATGCCGAATGGTCGATGTCACGCCCAGCTCCGTCCAAACCTCCTGTGTGCCATGCCCACCTCGTTACCTCGTGTTTATGCCCGATTGTTTCCACCTGTTGCTTGTTACTGCCAGCTCGTCCTGTGTATTTAGTCCGCGTCAGTCCCATCATATCCGTCATTGTATTGTTATTGGACGTTCGTGCTTGTCTGCCCTAGTGTCCAGAATAAACCCCCTTTTCTGTTCACCCTGCTGCTCTCGCCTCCTTACCTGCTCGCCTGCTCGTGAAACGTAACAGAATGACGGATCTCCACAAGACGCTTCGAGCTACTGGGGAGGTTCATCCAGTGGACCAACCTGCTCGACCGGAGAGAGGACCCAGATGCCCGCCGGCTGGTGGACAGGTGCTGGGAACTCCTTGATCGGAGGTTCTGCACCGGTGAGGAACAGCCGCTGGATGAGGTAGGAAAGAGCCTGAAGCAGCTGAGGGAGAGAGTGGCCGTCTGGCTGCCCCATCTGGGGTATGCCGCCGTCAAGCCGCCCCCTGACTCATCCCCTGCCACTAGCTCAGTACAGAGCGAAACAATGCGGGAGCGGCGAAAGAAAAAGTGGCGCCGAGGGAAGCAGGAAGACGGCCCGACCCTCTTCTTGGGAGCCTGCTCCCTACTCCCTGCCTGGGAGGACACCACTGCCGCCGACCCGGTCAGCCCTGCCAATGAGCTGCAGCCTCCGATGGAGGCGTACAATTATCGGCATGCGCGCCTGGGACAAGGGGGAATACGCGCGGTAAGGTGTCTGCCAGGATTTTAAAGGGACAACGTCCGCTTTAAGGACGTGCACTCGGGCGAGCCTGCCCGAGATTACGGATATGCCCGAGCTCCTGACTTTACCCGCGATTGCCCTGCCAGCCGCCGACGATGCCGCCACGCCCGCGGTTGATGTCGCCGCCGCCACACCTGAGCCCGAGGTGCCCCCAGCTGGTCGCACGCCCGAGGTGCCCGCTGGGGCGCCCCCAGCTGGTCGCACACCTGAGGTGCCCGCTGCGGCGCCCCTGCTGGTCGCACGCCTGACCTGCCCGTCTCGCCTGACCTGCCCGTCCAGCCCTGCTCTCCTGTCCTACCCGACTCTCCGGTCCAACCCGTCCTGCCCGGCTCGCCTGTCCAGCCCTGCGCTCCAGTCCAGCCCGTCCTGCCCTGCTCTCCTGTCCAGCCCATCTTGCCGAACCAGCCCATCCAGCCCTGCTCATCCGTCCAGCCCTGGACGCCCGCGGCCTCATCGGAGACAGTGACTCCAACCCAGAACCCTGTTGTCATGAGGTCCTGGCTCCGTACTCCAGCGAGGAGGAGGAGCTGGAGTGGGACCCCTTGGGGACCTCCCTCTGGACTCCCGCTCCCAGGCCCTTCCGGGACCAATGCCCTGTGGGACCCCGCCTGTCCGTGTCCCGAAAGGGATGGGGCCACAGACGTCGGGCCTGGTTCCCTGCCCCCTGGCTTACCCTCGCGCGCCTTGGCTGGGGCTCCGGGGCCACCTGTGGTTCCTGCGGCTCGGGGTCGGCGGTTGGCTCCGGGTCCCCCCCCGGGGCATCGGTGCCGGTCCTTGGGCCCGCCTCCGGCTCCATGTCGGCTGCCTCTGGGCCCCCCTGCTCTGCCTGGGTGTCGGACGGCGCCTTCCCGGGCTCCGGCTGCACTGTCGCCGGCTGCGGCTTCCCCCTCCTGCCCGCCTGCTCCGCTAGTCCCTCCTACTCCCTTTACTCACCTTATTTGAGATCACTAATATTAAGGATATAAATCGTTACCCACCGGTTTTACTGCTGTGCATATAGTTTACCCACCTTAAATTTGTTGTTACCACTAAAGTCTGTGGTGTTTCACAAGAGTGCAAGCCAGTGCATTTTAGTGTAAAATGCGGAAAAGGCTTTTTCTCCGCAATAAACTCCGCAATAAATAAAAAAATGTTTACTTTGTTTGTCCGTAATAAATGCAGACACACTCGCTTGCATGCTCTCTCCCCCTGTCACATACAGTATGTGTATCAACATTAAATAACATTAGACAATTATTTAATAATATTCTTAGTAGCAGCAGTGGTAGTCTGTGCTTT
>JAODKF010000001.1:39416477-39428718 GCA_026779585.1 Mormyrus proboscirostris | reverse complement strand
TTCGCTGCAACTCCGTGCTTAGAGTAGAACGTAGAGGACCGATCGACTGAAGAGTTTGCACAACTGGGTTTGAGCAAATGATCGAACTGTTATCCCAAAAAAACCGGCCCTTTCTGGATATGATAACCCACCCCTGTAATGGCATATGCAGTCAGTGTGTATTGCTTGGTGAAGGATGTTGTGTAGCCTATGGTCATTGTGCTATATTGTCACGATCCGCCCCGTCTGATCCTCCTGTGTGCCACGCCCACCTCATTTCCTCGTGTGATACTTGAGGAGGAGCATCTCGACCTGCTCTGGGATTGCATATTCTGGCAAAGCCGGCCAAAGGTACGGAGGGACCCAGGACTACAGGCGATCGCCCAGAGATGCCGGACTCTCCTAGAGGAGAAGAAGCCGACCGGAAAGCAGGACTTAGCGGACGCACGCCATCACCTCCAACTCTTAGTGGAGGGGGTCGAGAGGAGAAGAGGCGAGCCGTCTCCTGCCTGCCCCGGTTGGCGACGGAAAAATGGGTGCAGGGGAAAAGAAGAAGCCCCGATGGTCTTCCTGGGATCCTGCTCTCTGGTCCCAGCTTGGGAGACTGCTGCCACGCCTGCGGTTCCTCCCGCGGAAGGGAAAGCCGCCGCGCTCGTGACTTCGCCCACTGCGCCGGAAGCACCCGAGGGGCTGGAGGACATGCCGGTCCTCCTACCTCCCGCTGGCCGCACGCCCGCGGTTGATGTCGCCGCCGAGGTGCTCCCTGCTGGCCACGTGCCGGCTACACCCGCCGAGGCGCCCCCGGCTGGCCACGTGTCGGCGGTGCCTGCCGAGGCACCCCCTGCTGGCCGCTCGCCTGAGCCTGACCAGCCCGACCTACCTTACTCGCTGGTCCTGCCCGACCTGCCCTGCTCGCCGGTCCTGCCCGTCTCGCCCTGCTCTCCGGACCAGCCCGTCTCGCCCGTCCAGCACGCACCGCCTGACCAGCTCGTCCAGCCCGCGCCGCCTGACCAGCTCGTGCCTCCGCCCGCTGCCCTGACTGTAGTCCCCGAAGAGGTCCCAGACTATGGGACTATAGCTCCTTCCTCCGGAGAAGAGGAGGAGCTCGAGTGGGACCCCTCGGGGACCTCCCTCGTGACTCCTTGTCCCTCACCCCGGAACGGTCAACGCCCAGGGAAACCCCACCTGTCAGTGTCCCGTAAGGGACGAGGACACAGGCGTCGAGCCTGGGTCCCGCCCGCCCTGCCCCCTGGCTCGCTCTTGCGCGCCTTGGCTGGGGCTCAGAGGCCGCCTGCGGCTCCTATGGCTCGGGGTCGACGGTCGCCTGCGGGTCCCCCCCCGGTACCTCGGTGCTGGTCCTCGGCGTCGCCTCCGGTACCGTGTCGGCCGCCTCCGGGCCCCCCTGCTCCACCTGGGCGTCGGACGTCGCCTTCCCGGGCTCCTGCTGCGCCATCGCCAGTGGCGGCTTCCCCCTCCTGCCCGCCTGCGCCGCTGTTCCCTCCTGCTCCCTCTGTGTCCCCTCCGTCTCTCCCTCGTCCCGTTCCCGTGGCCCCTGTGTCATCCTCTGCGCCTCCCTTCTCCCTCTCCCCTGCGGCCCCTTTGTCCTCCGTCCCTGCCTGTTTGGTCTCCCCTGTCTGCTCCTCATCCCTTTGTTCCTCGTGTTCCTGCTCCTCCCTTCGTCCCGCCTGTTTCTGCTCCTTGTCTCTCTGTTCCTCCTGTTCCTCCTCCGTTCACTCCTCGCCCTGTTGTTCCTCCGTTCTCTGTTCCCCCGGTGTCTCCCTTCCTCGTTTGTCTCTCTGCCTTCCCCATTTTGTGTCAAGTCCTCTCCTGGCTTTTGCCATTGTCCCTGTTCTGTGTTTCCGTCCTGTTCCCCGTGCCTCGTTGATGATCTTGTTTTGTTTTCCAGGTCCTGTTCTCCCGGTTTGTCTTGTCCGTCGCCTCCCCTCGGGCTCGCCCGGTGTGCGCACCTTTGGGGGGGGGTTATGTCACGCCCATTTCTGTACCATCCTCCCGTGTGCCACGCCCACCTCATTACCTCGTGTGATGCCCCGATCGTGATCACCTGTGTCCTGTTAATTCCTGACCTGCCTGTGTATTTAGTCCACGTCTTTCCCCAGTATGTCAGATCCGTCATTGTATCGTCGCCTGATGTTCATACCTGTCTGCCCTTTCCTGCGAATAAACCCCGTTTCTCTGTCCATCTGGCTCTGCTCGCCTGCTTATACGCTCGCTCGCCCACCGAACGTGACACAATCATCATACATAAAAAATAAATAAATTACATGAAGTTTGTATAATGATTATGCTCCCTTTATGGTGTGAAATAAAAACGAAGTAACGTTCTGAAGTAGGACATCTATTTCCAAGACAACAGCTTCTTCTGCTGGCAGGTGCCACCTCACCTGGGAATCTAAGCTCTGGAAACCGAATATATACCCACGATACAGCCCCATTAAAAAGACACGCTCTCAAAAGCCACCCTCTTTGTCCAACGGATGCAAAGAACATATATCCTAAACGAGACGTGCAAGCAGAATGATCATTTGCATCTTTGTCATCATCATTATTGTTGTTGTTGCTGCTGTTTTATAATTGAAAATAATAAACTTTTTCAGAAAAAACTGCAATGATGGTGAATTGGCCAAAAGCATTAACTGCATAGTAATTTACATCATCAGACATTTAAACAGTGTTCCATCAAAATCTGTTTTTATTTTGAACAACAGAAAATACTTATATACAAATACTTTAATAACATATATGGTTCCCTGTACTGCAGAAAAACAGGACTAGTAAGACAATGATTCTACTCATAAGACCTTCTTTGGGTAAACATTAACGGTAAAATCATGCTGCCAGATGAGAGACCCACTGGCAAGAACCTTCAAAGGTGTCAATGCAAAAGTGCAGCACGGTGCCTGAGAACCTGATCCCAGAATGACATGGGTCCAGATCAAAAAGGCTCAAATCTGAGCAGATGTGTGAGTTACCACACAGAAAAGGGTTAAAATAGTAACAGCTATGCTCAGGCACCTCCTGCCTTCAAGATGGACTCTCTGCATTTATAAAACCAAACTTCTCAGGAAAACACTACAATAAATATTTGCTATGGTCTGACAAGCCTGTTTAATCAGCATCCCGGGGCTGTCGCTGAGGGGCCTGCCAGAGGATGGGGCTGTCTGCCCCTCTGAATTAGAAACATCTCGCTCCATGTGTTTGTTCCCTGGTGTTTGGCGCCAGACTCCTTCATCCATCATCTCTTCCAGTGGCTTTAATCTTCTAATTGATAGCAGTGAGCCCTGTGAGGTCGTACCGTGACATGTGACCCTGAACTGTCCTGTCTGGCTCTCTGGAACCCTGTAAAAACATTTATTTGTCAGACTGCTTCAGGAGGAATGTCCTTAATGATGCTACAGCAAGATGAACTGGAGCTTCTCTGCTTACTTTGATTTGTTAGTAATTCAGTTGTCACTCCATTCTGCTCTGATGAAAGACTGACTACAGCAGCTATAGAGATTCTGTAGAAGAATCTGGGTGCAGACACTGCAGGTTATGGACACTATGCGGTACAGATAGAGCAGGGTACTGACACTGAGGGCTACAGATACAGGGGTACAGATACTGTGGGGTACAGACACTGAGCGGCACAGACACTGTGGAGTACAGACACTGAGGGTTACAGACAGTGGAGTACAGACACTGAGGGGTACACATATTGTGGGGTACAGACACTATGGGGTACAGACACTGTGGAGTACAGACACTGGTATACAAACACTGTGGAGTACAGACACAGAGGTACAGACCAGGCCCACAGAAACCTGAAATGATTGCCAGCATCTTCCGATTAGGCCCCACCAGTGCTCTGACCATTTCTCTAGTGTCGGAAGCAGTACTGACACACTGGTATCCCAGCCAGGTTCCTCTTAGTCTACGTTGGCCATCCAACAAGACAGCTTCAGTTCACGGCCATTGGCCAGGCTGTCTTGGCAACCGGGGACTGTGTTTATGTAGGAAATTCTCACTTCTCCCCAAACTGGGAATGGGCAGGAAAGAAGCCGGCATGAATGTCCGCTGTGTTCCCCGGGTGCAGGAGAGCAGGGACCCCCTGGAGGGTCCCGTTTCACACTCTGATATAGTGTCTTTCTGTCAGATAAGTCCTGAAATGCTGTATTCAGTGCTACTGGCATCCTGTCCTGGGTGTAACTCAGCCCTGTGCCCTATGCTGCCTGGGCTCCCCCCAGAATAAGCGATGTGAAGGTGTTTGGGGGGGGGGGGGGTGTGTAATCAGGCTTCTGAGAATTAATCTTTTGGCTGTTTGTGTACTTAAGCACACAAGAAATTATTTAATTAATTAAGAAATATTAATTACTCAGCACATATCATATTTATATAGAATTTCAAATTTGTCTGCCTGTTTACTAAAGTAACAATTTAAATCTTTGCTTACAGGTTTAACCCTTAGATTTTTAAATCAGCAAAGAAAATTCAACGTCCATGTCACTGAACCTCATCTGCACTACTGAGAATGACACTGGCTGTTTACTTGAAAGGAGCAAACTGACCAGTAACACTCAGACAACAGAAGGATGAATTATAAAAACAGTTTACTTGAGCAAGCCCAAACCCCAAATGAAGAATTGGGGGCAGCTTTAGTTATTTGTCTGTGCACAATGTTAAGACCATATGGATGCTAACATCAAGGTCAACATACTCCTGGGGGTGGGGGGGGGGGGGCAGACAGAAAGTCTGTGGCTAATAAACATAAAATATCATAAAAATGACTCGTTAATGAATTCATGCATATAAGGCCAAAGCCAGACAAATAAATCGTACATTAGCTGTAATATAACAATAATGATGGTATGTACAGGACTGCATTGTCCTACAGGACTCCTGAACATGGAGTTAAAGGAGTAGATGATTTTCTGTGTCACACTCACTTATGTAGAGTTATAGGTTGCTTGGGGAGGTTTCGAGTTCAGATGGACCTTGGTGCTGGACTGCGTAGGCTCTCTGCAGCACCTGTAAGTAGCACAGTGGCTAAGCAAACAAGCTTATCAAGCTTCAGCAGAGCAGAAGGACAAGCTGCACAAGGTTCTTCAGGAAAATAGTGCAGTTAAGAAATGTTGAGTTCTTGGAATGACAATGTCACCTAATAAAAGACTAAAAAATATAATAGGAAAACTGGGATGAGTCATGTGATACTGTAAACGATGCCATCATGAAAATGCCATCCCATCGAATAAGCATCTGCAGTCTGGGTACAGTGCTATATATATATATAGTTTTTATGATGACAATTTGTGCATACCCCCAGAATGTTATGAATAGTGAAAATGAACTTAATCCTAAAAAACGCATTTCCACTGCGTTCAGCCCTGTCACAAAATGGCCTGCTCACATGGATGGCCTGGAATCATTCATGTGTGGGGTTGCTTCTCCTGCTAAGGAAGTGGGCTCATTCACAATTTTGCCTCAAAACACAGCCATGAATAAAGAATCCTCTGAGACCAACTTCCCCCAGCCATCCAAGAACAGTTTGATGACAAACAACGCCTATTCCAGCAAGACAGAGCACCGTGCCATAAGGCAAAAGTGATAACATCGACATTTTGAGTCTATGACCAGGAAACTCCCCATTAATCCCACTGATAACCTGTGGTCCATCTTCAAGCATTGATTATGCAAGAATGGACTGCCATCAGTCAGGATTAGGCCTAGAAGTTGATTGACAACAGCCAGGGCGAATTCCAGAGGTCTTGAAATATAAGGGCCAACACTGCAAATATCCATCCATTATCTGCCGCTTATCCGGGGTTCAGGTCTCAGGGGTAGCAGCTTCAGGAGAGATACCCAGACCTCCCTCTCCCCAGCTAACTCTACCAGCTAACCGAGAGATATAATCCCTCCAGCATGTCCTGGGTCTGCCCCGGGCCCTCCTCCCTGTAGGACATGCACGGAAAATCTCTCCGGGTAGCCGCCCAGGAGGCATCCAAACCAGGTGTCCAAACCACCTCAACTGGCTCCTTTTGACGTGAAGGAGCAGTGGTTCTACTCTGAGGCCCTCCCGGATATCCAAACTTCTCACCCTATCCCTAAGGGAGAGCCCAGACACCCTGCAGAGAAACCTCATTTGGGCCACCTGTATTCACGATCTCATTCTTTCGGTCATTACCCAAAGCTCATGACCATAGGTGAGGGTAGGGATAAAGATGGACTCATAGATCGAGAGCTTTGCTTTTCGGCTCAGTTCTTTCTTAGCCACAACGAACCAGTTAAGCGCCTGCAAAACTGTAGACGCCGTTCCGATTCGTCTATCCAGCTCCCGATCTCGTCTACCCTCACTCGTGAACAAGAACCCGAGATACTTAATCTCCTCCACTTGAGGCAGTATGTCTTCCCTGACCTGAAGAGGGCAATCCACCCGTTTCCAGCTGAGAACCATGGTCTTAGACATGGAGGTGCTAATCCTCATCCCCACCACTTCACGCTCGGCTGTGAACTGGCCCAGAGCACACTGGAGATCCCCAGCAGATGAAGCCAACAGGACAACATCGTCTGCAAAAAGCAGCAAGGCAATCCTGAGGCCACCAAACTGGACACCCTCAACACCCTAGCTGCACCTAGAAATCCTGTCCATAAATATTATAAACAGGACCAATGACGAAGGGCAGCCCTGGCGGAGCCCATCCCGCACTGGGAACACGTCCGACTTATTACTGGCAATGCAGACCAAGCTTCTGCTCCATTCATACAAGAATCGCCCACAACAATGGACCCCGGATCCCATATTCCTAAAGCACCTCAGGAACCCGGTCGTAAGCCTTTTCCAAATTCACAAAACACATGTAGACTGGATAGGCAAACTCCCAGGCTCCCTCCAGTACCCTTGCAAGGGTATAAAGCTGGTTCAGTCTTCCATGGCCAGGACAAAAACCGCATTGTTCCTCCTGAATCAGGTGATTCGACTATCGATCTCACCCTCCTCTCCAGTACCCCGGAATAGACTTTCCCAGGAAGGCTGAGAAGAAATCCCCCTGTAGTTGGAACACACCCTCCGGTCCCCTTTCTTAAATAAGGGGACCACCACCCCAGTCTGCCAATCCAGCGGCACTGTCCGTGACCTCCATGCACTGTTGAGAAGGCGTGTCAGCCACAACAGCCCCACAACACCCAGAGCCTTCAGGTACTCTGGGAGGATCTCGTCCACTCCCAGGGCCCGGCCACCATGCAGCTCTTTAACTACCCTGGCCACCTCAGCCCCAGTGATGAACAAGCCCCCCCCAGCACCCTCGGGCTCTGTGCCCTCAGATGTCTCAAAGGCAGTGTGCATACATGTATCTGAGGCAGGGTAGGAGGTCCTCAAAGTACTCCTTCCACCTCCGAGTGATGCTCTCAGGTCCGGTCAACAGCACCCCCTCCTCACTATAAATAGTAGGAACTAGGAGCCGCTTCCCCCTCCTGATATTCTGGATAGTTTGCCAGAACCTTTTTGAGGCCGACCAAAAGTTACTTTCCATGGCCTCACCAAACTCCTCCCATGCTCGGGTTTTTGCTTCTGCGACCGCCTGAGCCGCGTTCCGCCTGGCCTGCCGGTACCCGTCAGCTGCCTCCGGAGACCCCCGGGCTAATAATTACCGGTAAGCTTCCTTCTTCAGCTTGACAGCCCCCCTCACCTCTGGTATCCACCATCGGGTACGGGGGGTACCGCCACGACTGGCACCGACCACCCTGCAGCCACAGCCCCGTACAACCGCTTCCGCAATGGAGGTCCGGAACAGTGTCCATTCAGACTCAATGTCCCCAACCTCCCCCGGTATGCAGTTGGAATTCTGCCGGAGGTGCGAGTTAAAGCTCCGGTGAACAGGAGCCTCTGCCAGACATTCCCAGCAGACCCTCACTATGCGCTTGGGTCTACCTGGTCTGACCGGCTTCCTCCCCCGCCACCTGAGCCAGCACACCACCAGGTGGTGATCAGTTGACAGCTCTGCCCCTTTCTTTACCTGAGTGTCCAAGACGGAAGGCCACAGATCTGATGATATGATTATAAAATCGATCATCGACCTGTAGCCCCAGGCATGTTCGTACCATGTCCACTTATGGACACCCTTATCCTCGAACATGGTGTTCATTGTGGACAAACCATGCATTGCACAGAAGTACAATAACAGAACACCACTCAGGTTCAGATCAGGGAGGCCGTTCCTCCCAATCACCCAACTCCAGGTCACACTGTCATTGCCCACGTGAGCTTTGAAGTCCCCCAGCAAAACAATGGAATCCCCTTGTGGCACACCAACCAGCATACCACTAAGGCAATCCAAAAAGGCCGGGTACTCTGAAGTAACATTCGGCGCATAAGCGCAAATGACAGTCAGAGACCTATCCCCGACCTGAAGACACAGGGAGACAGCCCTCTCGTTCACCGGGGTAAACTCTGTTGTTAATGCACTAAGCTGTGGGGCCACCAGTAGTGCCACCCCAGCCCGGCGTCGCTCACCCGCCGCAACTCCAGAAGAAAAGAACACCCAGCTCCTCTCAGGCTCCTTCCCCACCAGAGATGTGACATGTCCCGAAAGCCAGTTTTGTCAGCCGGGGATCGGACCGCCAGGGCCTCCATTGGCCGCCACCCAAACCACAAAGCATCAAACCCCTGACATTCCCCTTGCGGGTGGTGGGCCCACCTGGGGTCAGTCCCTTGTGCCTCTTTCAGGCTATGCCTGGCCGGGCCCCATGCTGCAAACATTTTAATTATATTTCAGTATGCCATAGAAACATCTGACAAAAGATCTACAAACAATGAAGCTGCAAACCTTGTGAAAACCAATACTTGTGTCATTCTCAAAACTTTTGGCCATGACTGTAGACTAGGCTGTACAGGGCTGCAGAAGAACAATTTGTCTAAATAAACGCACTACTATGCGCACTGCTATCAAACATGGAAAATATGTAAGCAAAGCTTATCAATAACTTCAGATGAGTTCTAAATTATTTTCTTTTTCAGAATAAAAATGGTTGGACAATTTGGTCTGAATAACGCAAAAAAATTACTTAGTGATTTAGTCAAGACCACCTAAACTGAGACTGAGTCATTACCAAGACCAGAGTGGATCAAGACTGAAACAAGACCAAGACCAAGGAAGGGTGAGACCGAGACGAGACTAAGACCAAGACCAAGGGAGGGCTAAACCAAGTCAAGATCAGAAAGATACTAATGTTCGAGTCTAAATAACACAACAACGCATAAAAAGAGTAGTATAGGCACCATCTTGGGACTAGGCAGTATAGTCTAAAATTTTGTGTCACAGTATAATTTGATCCATGGACATTATTTCTTACAATTTCAATATAAATGCCTCTGTACAAATGTAACATTTTTTCAAATAAGAAGCACCTTATTGATTGCATTTGAATTTTGTAGCAGGATGTTACACCCTATGTTAACCCTTTGAGCCATAACACATTACAGTCATGTTTCTCATGCCTTATGAACGCTCTATGAAGATCTCATCTATAATGCATTTTGAATACCTTCATAATGCATAATGGTCAGTATAACAATTAAGGATGCCTTGTGCTGCATTATGAAGTTATAGTGTATGATAGATGAAACCTTCATAGAGCATTCATGAGTATAATGTGTTATGCCTTTTTATGAATCTCAACGTTGACAAATGTCATGAAAATGTTTATAATTGAGGTCATTTGGACGTTATTTTGTAGGGTCCTCGGTACAGGATAGACAATGTCAGAAATGATGTCCTTACCACGTCCTCACAACGTTACCATGCTATTTCAGAAACAGCTATACAACGTTGTTTTTTTGTTTTGTAGGACATTTCCAAATTATTTACTAATTCATTTATGTATAGATCATACATAAATTCCTAAGCTAGAAAGACTCATTTAAAACATCTTATTAATCAAACAAAACACTTCATTAAAAAAATATATAAACAGCACTTTATTAACATCAAAACCTTTACAATGTTGTTATTAAATGTTAAAGTCATCATTAACAAGCAAATTCATCCGCTTCAGGTCCCTGCTCCATTTCCCTTGTATCTCTCACTGCAGCATCATTCTAGGAGAACACAGAAGAAATAGTTACAGAAGACCATACAGTAGTTTACCTCTAAAACTGCATACATTCGTTAGATAACCTTGTATGGTATGAGTGGGATAGGTGTTATGAACCATGCATGTAAGAACACACATGTCTTAATGATATTTATGTAACTATTCAGTGTTAAGATAATCATTTACATTTACAGCATTTAGCAGATGCTCTTATCCAGAGTGACGTCTATTTTCTAAATTCAGGGACAGTCTCCCTGAAGCAAGTTGGGGTTAATTAAGGGTCTTGCTCAGGAAGCAGCGTTGGCAGCATTGTTCCGCGGCCAATAGCAATATAGCTCCTATAAATGTCAGACACAAAAGAACACCAAAAATTAACAAAATATAGAAAAGATGTTGACAGTAATATTAAAAGTAAAGTAGCTAAATGGTCATCACTTGAGAATTTCACTTTGAAACTGCTTAAACTAAAAACAGCAAAACTGACAATGATGCATCTTCTTTACATTAGATTGCATTTTACTTTCCTTTTCCTTGTATCTGTCCTTTTTCATGTCTTACCTCATTTACTTTTTCCAGCTAAGATGATGGTATTACATCAACTGAATTTTCCCTCAGAAAGTAAACTGCAAAACATTGATCAACCTAAAATTAAAAAATGAAATGCATCTAACAACTTTTCAGTGATAGAATTGTTTGTTAAAAGCAATTAAAGCACATTTACCAAGATTCAGAGATTATGCAGAATGGCAAGCACAACTCTAGATCCATGATTCTCTTCAATAATGATTGTCCTCTGTTCCAAGCAATCTTCAGGTACAATTTTCATTCGTGCATTTCTCACATGTGCTCTGTACGCTCCAATCAAACAAGAGTCACAAGGGCTGAGAAATAACGGCTCGACCTGTTCATAGACTCTACACTGGAACATTCTTCCACTGTTCTTCCTCTCAGAAACAACTGAAACCACTTCACAAAAAGATGTCTCTTTTAGCATGAATGTGTTGTTGGGATACTTTAGACCAACTGCATCTTCCTTAGTTTGTCTGCTTTTGGTTCGAATTAAAACGCTGCTCTCCTCAATTGTTTTCACGATTTGAGTAGGACGTCTTCTAGAGCGAATTAGTTTTTTAATCTCCTGTAGATAGCTTTCAAAACAAGACACTGCAACTATCCAAACATCCAAATTCTTATGCATCTTCCGTGATGTGAATCAAAGAGTGGACATTGTACACCAAGAAGCCTTACCCATATAAAAATCTCCCTTGTTCCACAAAAACACAAGTAATTCCTGCACATAGGAACTGTAGTGCTGAGCGAGTTTTGGGGAGACATGCATAGAGCTACGCTAAAGTTCATGAAATGCTCAAACAACTGGTGTGGAAGAATTACTTTAAGAACCACCTTTCCTGTGTACAAAGCGAAGTGGCGAAATTCTGTTGCTTTCCATCTTTCAAGTTCTTCCAAACCACGTGGCTTCCTTGCAAAAAATCTTGGCATAGCACTCATTAGCTGATTTAATCTATGACTAATTTCTTTTATCTGCACAGGAGATAGTCTTACTGTGGAATGGCCTCTTGTGCACACAGTAATTTTCTCATAACTCTTAGACAGCACTGATGCATGTAGTCAACAGAAAAACACCTGATCATGTCAATTGGAAGATTACAGAAAGGGGAAATCTTTTCCTCTTGATGATGTTCTGCATACGTTTGTTCTCTGAAAGTCAGATCAGTCCACAGCGTCAGATTTGTCACCTCTTGATAAGTCATTCTACCAAGCCGTCCATCACAGCCATAATAACCAGAGTACTGCTTTACACATTTCACCATGGCCTTTGCTGGGGCATCAAAAATAATCCACCTAATGTGTACTGCTACATTTCTCCCTTCCAACTCGATTCCAGTTTCTAATAAATTAGCCAGATCATGAATCGTATCTGTCACGATCGGGCAGTGAGCGAGTGAGTGAGCGGGTGAGCAGGTGGGCAAGTAAGCCCAAGAAGCAAGCGGGCAACGCAGCAGGGAGGACAAAGGGAGGAGGAGGACGAAGGGAGGAGGAGGAGGAACACGAGGAACAAAGGGAGACCACACAGGCAGGGACGGGGGACGGGGGACAAAGGGGAGCCCGAGGGAGCCGAAACGGGCGACGGGCAGCAGCCGAAGGGGCCGCAGGGGAGAGG
>JAODKF010000001.1:39376566-39387993 GCA_026779585.1 Mormyrus proboscirostris | reverse complement strand
ATAAGACGACCCCCCCACTTAGGAGCAGAAATTTATGGTGTGAAAAGTCGTCTTATACGCCAGAAAATACGGTACATCTAAACTTGCACCTCAGAAATGTGGTGGTGCACAGTGTTCTTGGTTTGGATCATTAAGTTCTCTTTCTGTCTGCCAGAAAACTACCACTTTAGTCTATCAATCAAATCATGTTGCATTTATGGCTTCTATGTATTTGGACTGTGACAGTTCTTCCCCCCATTATGACGATAATAGTGGAAACTGACCTAGCTACTTTTTACATTTTAATGAGGCTTCCAGAAACCTTAGATCTTTTGTTTTCACTGACTGACTTATGGATTGTCCATGTTGTGTTTTTATCATAATTTTTATTAAAACTCCAAATTTTAATTACGTTTGGTGCTACTAGGAGTGGAATGGAATGGAATGGAATGATCTTCGCTAGTAGATTGACATCACTTCTTGCTCCTCAGTAGCGTGGTTGTGTATCTATCACAACTGATTGAAATAAACAAAAATAATCATAGATTCCTATTTAATATTGTGTCCCAGATGACTAATAACCATATTGTTACTCAAAGCTTGCTGCATTATTTTCCAGTGATGACTTTATGCAATTTTTTGACCAAAAAATATGCTCAATTAGACATAACATTTTGAATATTCCAATAACCACATTCTCTGGCCTTGACACGGCATGTGCTAATGCTGCAACTGCACTATTTGAAGCATTTACCGTGGTTAGCCAGTCTGAACTGACGTCCTTAATTTTATCTTCAAATTCATCTGCTTGTATGCTAGACCCTGTTCCAACAAAATTATTTAAAGAGATGATCCCTGCAGTGATTGAACTGCTACTAGCAATAATTAACTCCTCAATCAGCATTGGCCATCTACCAAAATCTCTTAAACTAGCAGTAATTAAACCTCTATTGAAGAAGCCAAACTTGGATCCCTTGAAAATGAGAAACTACAGTATAGATCGATCTCTAATCTACCATTTATCTCTAAAACAATAGAGAGTTGTAGCTAGCCAACTAACATCATTTCCACAGTCTGGGTTTAGAGCTCATCATAGCACAGAGACTGCTCTACTCAAGGTAGTAAATGATCTTCTCCTATCTGCTGACCAAGGCTGTGCCTCGCTTGTAGTGCTGCATGACCTTAGTGCTGCTTTTGATACTATTGACCATGCCACTCTCCTAAACAGGCTTGAACATACTGTAGGCATAAGGGGAGTGGCACTCTCTTGGTTTAAATCTTACCTCTCAGACCGCTATCAGTATGTGAATTTAAATAGTGATTCCTCAGAACATGCAAAGGTCAGATACCACAAGGTTCAGTCTTAGCTCCCCTACTATTTTCACTATACATGTTACCTTTAGGCCTAATTATTTGTAAGCATGGAGTTAGCTTTCGCTGCTTTGCAGATGATACACAACTATATACATCAGCCAAACCAGAAGATAGACAACAACTTCAGAGAATGGAAGAATGTTTAATTCACATCAAAAAGTGGATGTCAAACAACTTCCTACAGCTAAATCTAGACAAGACTGAGGTTCTTCTAACTAAAGCCACCAAAAGTAAACTATAGGACATCATAGTCAATCTGGATGGACAATCTGTTTCACCAAGTACTGTGGTTAAAAACCTTGTTGTTATTCTAGATTCTGATCATTTGTTTGATGTACATGCTTCTAACATTAGCCATACTGCCTACTTTCACCTGCATAATATTGCCAAGTTAAGAAACATGCTTTCTTTCTAAGACGCAGAGAAATTGGTTCATGCGTTTATTCCCTCCAGGCTCGATTACTGCAATGTCTTATTCTCCAGCTGTCCAAATAGGTCATTAAATAAACTCCAGCTAGTCCAGAATGCAGCAGCCAGAGTCCTCACCAGAACTAAAAAATATGATCATATCACCCCAATTTTATCTTCATTACACTGGCTGCCAATTAGATTTTGTGTTGACTACAAAATACTACTCCTAACTTATAAAGCTGTAAATGGTCTTGCATTGCAGTATGTGAGTGACCTCTTGCAATTATATTCCAAATTGTACACCTAGTTCTCTAGATGCAGGCCTTCTATCCATACCCAGAGTAAAGAACGCTACTTTTGGAGGAAGAGCATTTGCTCATAAAGCTCCACAGTTATGGAATAAACTTCCCATTAATGTTCGGAACTCAGACACAATCTCTGCTTTCAAGTCAAGGCTTAAGACATACCTCTTTAGCCGGTCTTTTGGATAGTAAAACCCCTTTTTCTAAGGTGAATGGGAAAAATGGAGGTTCATAGACATTTGAGATTAAAGGTGAAAGGGGGGATTGGTGCTGTTGTTCTGCCACTCTCGGCAATCACTCAAGTTGTTGGCGGTAGTTTGGCTGGATGCCAAAATCCCTGGAAACCCTCATGTCTATGCTTCCCTCCAGGTTTCTCTTTTAGCCAGGCTGCCATAGTTACTTTAGTACTGCCGGAGGTTAGGTTAGGTGTAGGGAAATAACTCTTCTCCATCTTCTCTTTTCTAAGCTGTTCCCGAGCTGCACCTACACCACTTGAATCCTCGCCTGGACTCCTTGGAGATAACTACATGAATCCAACTGGGACTTATAAAACTATATGTACTCAAATTAACGTGATTGTAAATGCAGTTTCATGCTACCCGGTCACGCAGAGGAGGATGGGGTCCTCTTCCGAGTCTAGGTTCCTCTCAAGGTTTCTTCCTGCCAGAGGGAGTTTTTCCTTGCCACTGTCTCCACAGGCTTGCTGGGTGGGGTTCTGGCTGGTTGAATGTAAAGTGCTTTGTGACAATGACTGTTGTTAAAAGCGCTATATAAATAAAATTGAATTGGATTGAATGCTGCTTATGAATGTTCTATGAATGTATTATAACTGTATTATGAAGGTGAACTGAATGTTCTATAAATTCATAATTAATACATTTTTATGGTGAAGTTAATGTAAAGGATTTTCTAATGCAGTTTTTGAGAGGACTGCTTCTGCGAACAGCCAGAAGTCATCTGTAATTGGAACGTGACTTAAAAAATATAAAAACTTCTCATTTTGTATACTTCTCATAAGTGGTTTCTCAGATCTGCTGTTTTCCAGAGGTGGAAAACAGGTCCAGACAGTATAAATCCAGACCAAGATTTTGTTTCAACCAACCACTTCAGCATAAAGAATAACAGTCAGAGAATACTCAACTGGTTTGTGGAAACATAATCTTGGTCTGTTTATCTGAACCTGAAATGTCCACCTCTCCTGTTTTGTAATATGGGAGTATAGTGTCATTGTATTAATCTGAAAGGCAGTTTAATGCACATATGCTATGTACTAATACCTTCCATTCATTCTCACAAAACCATTTAAACAACATGGGATCACATGAAGATTGCAACTTGTTAGAGGTAACATGGAATACAAGGCAGTAGACACCCAAACAGGGTGCCATCACACAAAACACACAGAAAAGGCCATTTAGAGAGACCAGTGAACCTTAATAGTGTGTCCTAGAATGGTGGAGGGAAAGAATGGTATGCTGCTCACATGCAGCAGAACAGGCATCACAGAAATTAGGCCCCCAACCTTGGAATACTGACGTCACTGAGCTATACACTGAACCATCATGCTGCTAATAAGAATATGACCATGGAAACTAAGGCTATACGTCATAACATGGAGGTACATGCTTTACATTTGAACAGCAAACCTTATTGCTCAGTTACACAATGTAATAAAATTATGTGTCATGTAAAAATATATTTGCTTAATGAAAATAAAGCATATGCATTTAGACTAAAATAGACAAACCATTACAGTCTCCATGTACCAGTCGTGGATGTATACTGACAGTAGTATATTTCTTCAATACACAATATTAATAATAATAATAAACTGTGCTCTTTTTATTAATCATAGAGAATCTATTGCGTGGGCACATGTAGAAGTCTGCATGTGGGTTGTTGCCATGGTAACAGCAGAGGGAAAGGTTTTTAAAGGGGGAAAAACATGCTGTAAATGAAGGAGGAATAATCCAACCTTTCACGTTTATAATGTATGGTATAATGTCTATTGTTCAACTGTACACGCACACACATATATACACTCAGAATCACAAAGACATTATCACATCAGAACAATTACGGTCAAATGCAAGATCAAAAGCAATAGAAAGCATGACTATTAAACAGTGGGAAAGAAAAAAAGAAAATTTCAGGCCATTCACCCCAAAGACAACTATTTATAGGTTGTTTTTTTATAATTTTATAATATGTTATTTTTTTTATAATTTTTATAAAAAATTGTTTTTTAGATTAGTCTGAATGTCATGTTGTTTTTTTTTTATATTTTATACTGAGGAAATTCATACATTGGAGTATAGTTAGTTCACAGAGAAAAAAGAGGTAGATTTTATTCCATGACAAGTAGTCAACTGTTATCAAGCAGTATAAATATACGTTATTGTTTTATAGTAAGTAATACAATGTTATTTATATAGTCTTGGAATCTTAACTGAATAAAAAATAAAGACAGAAAGGTAATAACAACTGGATGGTGTACACAGCTGGAAAGGAACTTTAAAAAACATTCCCTTATGCTTCATGATGAAACATGCTTAACAAGTTTATTGTTCTATAATGGCCCTGGTCACAGAGTAATTCCAAAGTCTCCCCATGAATCCTATACACCACATACAAGGAGGAAGCATTCCAGGTATTTACTGTAACATAAATATATGTCCCCTGCTGTGAGAGATTCTGGCACTAGATGGTACTGGTTAGTCAGTTGCATTATTATATGAAATGCCAAGGCAGGGTATATGAAATTAACCTAACTTTTAAAATACAAAGGACATGACAATTTATTATCTTGAAGTACAATTAAGCATGCTGGAAGCTACATTAAACTTCATCCTCTTTTCCTATTGGGCTTTGATGTTGCAACTGGCTAATGAGCCCCCAGTCTCAACCCAGGCCCTTAGTGGTGGTGCAGTTGCTGTTGAGGCTTGATTGGAAGCTATGGGGCAGGTTTGTGTGAACATATAGCTGATCATAATAGATGATAAATCAATGCCTGCAAGTAAGCTGACAAATATGAAAACAGAAGATGACACAGATACACTTGGTTTGCTGCAAAGAGTGAAAAAAGTGACAGAATAACTAGGATTAACCCCTGGAAGACATTTGATATTACAAGTAATTCTGATGTGGAATTATTGGGAAAAATATCTGTTGTGTCTGTTAGTTCAGGTTCCCTTCCTGTGGAGAGGCAGATAAATTGTACTTTTATTGTTAAGACATCCTAACTTTTTGCAGTACACGCAGCTATAGGTCAAAATCCATGCCTCAAACTTTTTTCTACAATTTTTTTTTTAATTTATAGAGGTGGAAACTTCTTGCCATTTACAAATGGAAAATAGTGGTGGCAAGCCTTGCTTCATAAAAACTCATACATATGAGAAAGCCCTATTTATTCTAGTGGAAAATGAGAATAGGAAAATTGATTTGCTTTGGCTGTCCTCTGGCAGAGTAAACGCACAAAAAGTGAAACCGAGGTTTCAGAATAATAGCAGCCAGCCACCACACTCAACCTGATCATATGCTGATGGTTCCATGGTTTTTAAATGTAACATTAATTCATTCATTGATTCATGGTGAAAGGTTGTCCTCTTTTATGGGTGGGAAACTTCTGCTCCAGAAAAAATTCTCAGTGCATCAACACACATCTCCATACTTTTAGACAATCATTGCTATTGAATTCATTGAAAATTCATCTTAAAACTGTTTTCAAATCACAGTTGCTCTTTTAAAATATATATCAAAAGTGGCTATCTTGCACGTTAATTTAAAGGTGGTGGATGTCCATTCAAGCATAGAATGGACATGAATTCTCCCTTTAGTCACTATAGGTCGCACAATGTCTTTCATCACAGCTTATACCCACAGCTGATTTTTCATGGTTAATATGCAGGCATCTGATGAGTCTATAGATGTCCCTTACTGAAAACCTATAGATAAACTAGGTGACTCATCGTTCATTCCCATCCTCCTTTTTCATCCCTAATTTATTCATATCAAATTCTGTGAGAAGATTCAGCCATCCACAGCATCTGCCACAAAATTTCCCCAAATTACTCAGCAGAGGGATATTTTTCATCATAGCCTTTTCTGCTAAGTCCACTGCAGTCACTAAACAGTATAACCTGAACTCGTTAATACATTGCTGGACACACAGGAAAGAAATTAACTGAAACCCCCTGAAACTGCTCAATGAAGTCACTTGGCTGGTACAGAATTTCCATTATAGAAACATGTGTGAGAGACAGCACCCAGCACCCTTGTTCAAAAGGGTGAATGCTGAGTCACTGTGCTTTGTCAGCACACACACACACACACACACACACACATACACACACATACATACATATGATTCTGGGAGAAATGATGATATAACATGGGAACAAATTCATGACTAGGTGTAGCAGAGTAATGGCCAACCAGGGAGGTCATTCAATCTGTGAAGAAATGAGTGTCAATTATGGCCCTTATTTAAGGAAGGAAGGCAGCAGATGTTGTACCTGCTGGTTTTAGCCCTTGCTCAGTGAGTAAAATGGGTCGTTCCAGACATTGCACTGAGGAAGAAAGAACTTTGATCAAAAAGTTGATTGGAGAGGGGAAAACATACAAAGTATGTTTATATATATAAATACTTTGTACACAGCCACAGCTGTCTCAGCTCTGGTGTTATTGGCAGCCTATGCATGGGATTGCAAAGTGGTAGTCTGGTTGATACCAGTCATCGAACAACGGTGTGGAATGACATGGGGTGTTGTTGAGAGTCCAGTACGTACACTGTAAAATCTAACAATCATTTTAACTTGTTTCTTTATGTTGACTTTACTTAAGGTGGAGTTGTTTGTTTACCTTACTGATGTATATATAGTAATCCTTGACTATTTGCCTTCAAAGTATTTACTTAAATATCTCTAGTTACTGTAATGTGATTTGTATGAGTGCCATTTTGTTCAGAAAACTTTCGGTGTCAGTTTCCATTCTACTATCATTTTAGCTTATAGTTGGAAGATCCCGACCTTTAAGAATCTACATGGGCTAATCCAAACACAAAAGCTAACTTCTCAGTCAATTTTAAACCAGAACAAGCAATGTTAAAATGATTAAAAGCGTTTTAAATATCATTAAGAGTAATGGTGTCATATAATATAGAAAAAATTATGTAATTTCTAAACTTCGTCGTCATTGTACACCTGGACAATAGGTGGCTAAATGTGCAAATAAAAAAAATCGGTGAGCAAGACTCGCATAAAGCGAAGAAGAAGAGCGATTTTAATTTGATGAAAAGTTTTGCACCGCGGGGGGTAACAGCCGTTAGAGAAAGGGCTCGTGTATTGCGGCAATTTCGCTTTTAAAAAGATGTTTCTGTCAGCATTTCATCAGCAAAGAAGGACAAAATCGAACGGAGGAAAATAACCAGCGAAACTGACTTCGGGAACATTTTGGAATCCAATGCCGTCTGTTTGGCCATGTAAGTATATTGCTCATATCACTCAGACAGAAGAATGCTTTTACTGAAGCACTACAGATTAAATCATGGAAATTATATATCGCCAGTCCCGTGCTTGTACAAAGACTGTTTGTGCACATTTAAGTCTTTTAATGCTCTAAAAGTGCATTTATCCACTTGGCACGCATCAGATTTTGGGAAAGCAATTGTTGAAAAAGAAGTGTTTCACTGTCAGTTATGTGATTTTGCACAACCTTGTACAAAGTCTGATTTTTTTACTCACCTCCGAAAGCATGTAAAACTGCAGCAAAGTGTTGTGTGCCCAATCGAAGGGTGTAATTTTCAAAGTAATGTTTATTCAACTTGTTGAATGCTCATAGATCAAAGCAGCATGACATGAATTGTAAATTTAAGCCCTCAATAGTGAATGTTGCTAGTAGTACACTGATTGGTGAAGACACATTTATGGAGGAATTGCTTCCTGATGAGGATCTTGAAATACCTTTCACTGAAACAGCAGAAGATCTTGAGAGCCAGCTGGAACGTTGCATTGCTTCTCTTTTTCTAAAGATGCAAACAATACTCCACAATTTTGCCAGTTCTTAGGAAATATTGTGGTGATGTTTCAGAAACAGTTGTGAATGAGGTCATCAGTGCCGTTAATGAATCAAATGCTTTCCTTAAATGTACTAGCAATGATGGATCGTTGTCTACTTCTGCAAAGAGAGAATCATATGCCTTGAGAGAATTCCCAATTGTAATGCCAGTTGAATATAAAATGAATGGTTCGCAAACTGTTGTTTATGTCCCAATTTTGAAGACGCTCCATGCAATATTAAGCAATGGAAACATAATGGATAAAGTATTATCAACTGATGACAGTCACCTTATTATACCTCCTTCAGAGATGGTTCGTGTTTTAAGGAAAATCCATTCTTCATTGAAGATGGGTTCCACATTCCACTTTGCTTGTATATTGATGATTTTAAAGTGGCAAATCCCCTGGTTTACTGGTTACTCCATGATCTGCATCCAAAGTATCGTTCTTCTCTCCATTCAATATAGCTTGCCATCCTTTGTAAGACCAGTGTGGTCAAGGAGCATGCTTATGGCAAAATTCTCTATCCTGTCATCCAAGATCTTGTAACACTTGAGGAGCAGAGCCTTTACCTGCAACAGCTTGGAGCAAGCATTAAAGGCACTGTATTGTTTGTAGCAGCAGACAATTTGGCAGCTCATTGCCTTGCAGGTTTTTATGAGAGTTTTACATCTAATCATATGTGCAGATTCTGCATGGCCACCAGGGATGAACTGCAGGTCAGTGAAGTACAGTCTGGTTTCTCCCAGCTCCAAACAAAAGTGACTCATGACAAGCACGTAGAAGATGTTGCTGTGAATCCCACCTTGTCAAAAGAGTGTGGGGTTATGTCTAGCTGCATACTTAGTGAGAATCTGAAACATTTTCATGTAGTGGATGGTTTCCCACCAGATATCTTACACAAACTTTTAGAAGGTCTTGTGCCTTTTGAATTATCACTATGTTTTCAGAAGCTAATTGACCAAAAATACATTTCTTTGGAGTCCTTGAATAAAGCGATCAAAGAGTTTCCTTACACATTTACAGACAAAACAGACCGGCCTCAGATTATACCCGAGTCACACAGCAAAGTCAACAATTTTGGGCAATGCCCATGAAAATTGGACTCTTCTTAGATTACTTCCTTTTTTGAGTGGACACAATGTTCCTGAAGGTGACCTGTTCTGGGAGCTGATCATGACTCTTAAAGATGTGGTTGAACTAGCCACATCTCCAAGATTTTCAGAAGACCTATTGGCCTTTTTTGAAATGAAGATCTCAGAACATCGCCATTTGTTTCAGACATTGTTTCCCTCTACAAGACTTCGGCCCAAACATCACTACCTAGAGCATTATCCCAAACTAATTCGAACTTTTGGGCCATTAATAGATGTTTGGACCATGCGCTTTGAGGGGAAACACAAATTCATCAAAAAAATTGTCCATGTAACACAAAACTTCAAAAATGTGTGTCTCACACTGGCAGTAAGACACCAAAGAATGAAAGGGTTTCCACTTAGCTTCTCCATCTTTTTTCAAACCACCAGTGGAAATTCAAAAATTGAAAGCTGCTGTTGTTTCTTCATTCCCTGACAATGTGCAGCAGTCCCTCTTTCAGATGAATGGTCAGCAAAACACTGGTTTGGGAGCATCTTTAGTTTGTTTTGATGGGATTAAGTATGTACCAGATATGATTGTTTCATCTGGCTCATGCTCCGGCCTCCTAGAATTCAGACAGATTACAAAACTTGTAGTTAACACCCATGTTGTGTTTGTCTGCAGACAATTGACCTCATGGTATAATGAACACTTAAGCTTTTTGGCAGTCATTTAAGTCCCCATTCAGTCACTGAACTGTCTGAATTGAATGATGTTTTCCCTCTCTCAGCTTACTGAGCCAGAGGAAAACTTTATGTCACATTAAAAAGGTATATTTCATGCTAAATATATGGGAACACATTTCTAAACCAAACATGTCTTTTTATTTATTTATTTATTTATTTTAAGAGGGATTCTCAGCATGAACCGAGGACTAGTTCTCCAAATTATCATTAATGGTGGAGATATACGTAAATTAACTGTACAAGAAAAGCCTAGTTCGGTAGAAGCTTTTACTTTTGAGGTAAAAGAGTAATTTCAGTTGTCTTGTGACTTCACATTGCAGTATGAGGATCCTGACTTCAATAATGCACTCTGCAATCTCAGTGATATGAGTGATCTTCCTAACAAAGCAATACTGAAAGTTATTCCTCATGTTCCTTTGGTAAATTTTGAAATTAATGAACTTATAACTTGTTCAGCAAATGAGACGCCTAGCAGAGCAGAGCCCACCCACAGCACTTCTGATACCGAAATTTTGTCATCTGACAGTTCAAACTCATCCAGCAAACATCAGTGGCCCAAGTCTTTTGAGATTCCTGACTTTTCGGTTGACATTAACTACAGACTGCGACAAGGAGACCTACTTCATACAGTATGAGGGATGGAACTTATCTTACTGTTTCTAGAGACATGAAACATGAAATACTGCATGTACTCGTATAAAGCATACCCTACTGATGAGGATTTTTCTGAAGTTGCCACAGCCCTTATCAAAGAGCATCCATGTCTTTGAGAGCAAGGATCATCAACAGGGTGCGGAGGGTGGAAAAATAGTCTCAAATTAAAGATGGGCAATTACCGGTCAAAACTCCGTAAAGCTGGATGCCTTGATGTCTCTGTTAATGGAGGAAGAAGGGGCAAGTACTCTCCTGAAGGACAGCCTCCAAAACAAAACCTTAAAAAACCACGAAGAGATGAAAGAAATTACCTTCCTGATTTCCCTTTGGGAAAAGATAAAATATCTCTTGAAAAAGATAGGGAACTGCTTGTTGAAGAAATGCGAAAAAGATTGCCAAACAAGACCTTAGTTGCCCAAAAGATGGACCAAACATTTCCCTTACGAAGAAAAGAAATCGTGGAAACGGAGCCACCGATTAAAACGATGATGGAATGCTGGCTAATACTTTTTACTGAGCGTGAGGTAAGAAATCTTATTGTGATTGACTATTTGCATTTGTTTCATTGGTTAAATGATTTTCTGTTTTGTAGGTTTTTGCAGAATTTACTCGGATTGCCTGCAAGAATCTTCAGAGTGAATTCTTTGGTGAACTTGACAGACACACACCCCGTCTAATGAAGATTTTTCGGTTTAAAACTGGAACCCTGGGTCAGACCTTATCAAAATTATTAGAACAAGTTGAGTCAAGAAAGGTGGGTGGCGTAGCAGATACTGAACTAGCGGCTCAGCAGCTACAGCGGGATCTTAATTTAATTAGTGACTGGGC
>JAODKF010000001.1:39346986-39357113 GCA_026779585.1 Mormyrus proboscirostris | reverse complement strand
ATATGAACTACAATGTGCATTAATTCAACCCAAATAATATAAACAATTATCCTTTTATAAGAATACTTTCACTATTAAAAAGATAAGATCAAGGGTTTGATTTGTTAACTTAATTGATAACTTAAATTAAATTCTGCTTCAGATGGGGTGGTAGTGGCCTAGTGGGTAACACACTCTCCTATGAATCAGACGTCTACAAAGTCACAGGTTCAAACCCTCTTATTACCATTGTGTCCCTGAGCAAGACACTTAACTGAGTTGCTTCAGTGGGACTGTCCCTGTAATTACTGATTGTAAGTTGCTCTTGATCAGGCTGCTAAATGGAAATGGACTACTGCTTAATCTGTCTACAATCTCTGAAACTGTACAGTAGATGCTCTGTAGTAGTGTTGCATTTCCTTATTGCTTACTTCATTTTTCTGTTTGTCAGATGAAAATCACTAAACACATTACATGAAACATTGCACGTTCGCGTGTCAGTATTTACAAACATGCGAACAAGCGACGCATAGCAGCATCCGATAACCGCAAAGGATTATGGTCCTCATAGTTCCTGTGATTGAACCTGCCGTTTTGTAAGCAATTTCTCGCTATTTTCGAACAAAACGTTCAGCAGCAGCAGCAACTTACGAACTGCTGCCACCAACTGAAGCATGGTGGGAAAAATTAAAGGCGAATTTATACGATACTACTGATCCCCCTCTCGCCCAAAATACATTCATAACTTCCCAATGTCATAGTGGAAGGTGTAGATGATTCTGCTCCCGGCTGTGTACCAATAAGATGTAACGCAGCGCGAACACCTGCCAAAACTGCACGTTCTATGGCCTATAAGTGAGCAGAATTTGCCATGCTGTCCTCCATCAGCCCTAACCTCCAATCACTTAGCGCGCTTCCGTCGTTACCGCCCATTTCTATAGATGGCCGTGGTGAATTAGCATATGTTCTCAACATTTACCATTTGGATTTAACATTTACATTTAGATTTAACATTTATATTTACATTTAACATTTATATTTAACATTTATATTAACATTTACATTTAAGATTTATATTTAGCATTTATATTTACATTTAACTTTTATATTAACATATGATGAACAATTTTGAAAATAATCTACGCAGCAAAAAATCTGATGATCCACAACACCATTTACTTCTAGCTAAATGTTAGAAAATTGCACTAAATGTTGAAAAAGTGGCAAGTAGAAAAATGTTTAGTACTTTTACAAACGGCGCCCCATAGTAGCCAGCCTCAACCATTTCTGCAAAAATACAACCCGCTTCATCTGTATTACTTCGTGACATCACCTTGCAATCTGCATACAATCCTCTTTTTTCTTCTGGTGACATAGGAGAAAAAAAATATATTTCGTGGCCACGAATTATAACGTGTGGACACAAGATAATTAAGTGGTCGCCACAAATTAATGACATGTGCCCACGAGACAATTAAGTGGTGGCCACGAGATAATGAGGCGTGGCCTCGAGATTTCCGAATGCCTGGAAACACATGGACCACTTTGAGAGTGGATAAAAGTAAGTAGAATTTTATAACTTTTATATGTATGTATTTTAAATAACATAATTGCGAGAAGACACATGTTAACTTCCTAATTTACACAAAAATATGGTGAAACAGGAGACACTGGCAACAACCAGAAACCAGCCAGGTAAAAGGCAGTAGCCACATTCTAATGCCAGAGATGACTGTTTTGACGGTTTGTCATGAATCGTAGAATACCATCAAGTGACCTTCAAAAGGAATGGCAAACATTACGTGTAGGTGTGAAGTACACTGCTAGGACAGTTTGTATCAAGCTCATAGATGCAGGACTGAAGTCCCATAAAGCAAAGAAGAAGCCCTTCATTAATGAGAAAAAGAAAAGAAAAATATACATTTACAGACACACACCCATAAACTGAGAAATGAGTGAAACAAAAAATTGTGCTGTTGTCTCTTAATTTTTTCTGTGGCTGTATAGGTTAATTTAAACTCCTAACACAGAGGTGAACGGCGACTAATAACTTCATGTGTGACAGAGAAGACTACAGCCTGCAGAGGCAGTTATCACTTAGAATCACTGCAGTCATTTACAAACTTTTTGCATCCCCCTAATCTAAAGTGTAAAAAATTCATCACATGTAAACATTTTACACATAAAGATTTGCCGTAAGATGTAATCTATGTTACATGTTTATGATGGGTAGTGTGGTAACTCTGAGGCTAGGGATCGGTGCCAGCAATGGAAATGTTGAGCAAGGCCATTAACCTGCAACTGCTATGTCCTGGCTATGACGCTAATCTACATCCAGCCCTGCAAGGCGGTCCTCCAATTTACAGGGAAAATTTGGGGACTTGAGGCAGGATTGGCACTCCAGCCACTGGAAGAAAACTTATATTGTTCCATTTGGACTAGTGTGGTGCTGAGGTATCACCAGGTTCTCAGGTTTGTTGGGTGGTGTGTGTGGTAATGTGCTTTAATCACCTCATGCTCCTTATCTCTCTCGCTCTCTCTTTTATATATTTAAGTCAAAATGAAGGATTTCTCCAGGAAACAAATAAATCTGGTGTATCCATACTTTTCAACGTTTATGCAATAGAAACGCAAAATAAAATTTACAATAAATTTCTCATACTTCACCCTCCTCATAATGTGTGCAATTGAAAAGCAACATCAAACACACAACAAAAATTATGAAGCAGTGGCATTCTAGGATAAAAACAAATATATCAGAACACCACCAACCCTGAGTTACATGTTATTACTCACTTTACACACACAGATCAATCTGCAAAAGACATGAGTAACTGCAGGAAATAAAACTCAGTTTACCCACACTGTAATAACAGAATGAAACACATTATATGTTTGTGTATATGTATGGTCGGGTTGATGGCTGCAATTTCGCTGGTACTTGTGACTAGTGACATGGTATATTGCATCAGCAATAAAGGGCTTTCATCATCATTAATTGCCTTAGCAGCATATAGCAGTAAAGAAAAAAATATTAGGCTTTAAACCGTGTTACCCCTTTTTACGGATCGAGGCTGTTAGCAAGTATCCCTCGTGTGACTGACACAAACACACTAACCCACAGCAACACATTTGGTACAAACATAATAATATAATAAACAAATTATTCTGAGCACTTTTGCATTAAAAAAATTACATGAATATGCCTGATACACCGAATCTCGTACCTTTCAACACAGCCTAAAAATGGCGATTACATGGCTGTGCATTCACAGTGTGTTTACCGCGCATAGCTCATGGCGATGATGTCATCTGTTTTTCTTAAAGAGAAAATCACCTATGTCTGACTGCTACCAGACACTGCAGCTGTACTGCTCATATGCATAATAATCCATGAATAAAGCACCTGGTAACATAACTAATGAAATGCCAGCATTAGTGTCAGCTTTTTGGCTGGTTTATCAACGGAAAATTGTCATGACATTATGAAGGTATCTGTGCATTATAGGTGATAGATTGAATTGTTAACTTGATTTGTTTATGGACTGAAACCAATTTCCAAAAGGACTGAATGGCTATATTTTGACCAGAAAGAGTAAAAGGGAGAGAGTGAGCAAGACAGAAAAGACAGGGGGGGTATTATGGAGAAGCAAGGTGAATTAGCAGGGAAAGGTAATGTACTTTTAATCTGTGGCGGGGAAAAAAGGACTAGAGCATGGAAATGAAAAGTAAGAAAAGAAAAGAATAGAGTCTGATTAAAAACATAACCATGCCAAAGCAAAACAGAATTGCAAGAACTTACCTACAGCTTAAAGTATTTACTTAACTATACAGACTAAAAACAGATAAGTTGTCAGTCTACATTCCTGATCGAAAAATTGAACATCATTCAGTTTTAAAGACTGAAAAAGGATGAAAAAACATTAAAAACTTATTATTATTAGTACCAAATGCTTTTTAATGAACAATGCAATATTAGAATGTTGTATGCGACCAATAAGGTCTGCAGATTAATAAGTGCAAGTCAATTTAAGACACTGTATGGTAAGACTGTAATCATTCTGGTGCTTAATAGGTAACCAGTGAAGCAGCACCATGTGAGGGGTAATATTAATCAGTATTCCTTTCTGTAATGTTCCTAGCCACAGTATTTTTCACAAGTTGCAAAGCGTTTGTGGCAGTATGCAAACAGTCTGATAGACTAATCTTAGTATTATAAAAATGTGGCGTTTTCACCATATTTCTAATGCAGGAAATGCATAATCCTAGTAATACACCTTCAGTCGGAAAGTGTTGGAGAAAATTTTTAAATGGTTTTCACATGAAAGACCTAAATTAGGTGTTTTACTCCTTTATCCTTGTGATGACCTCTGGTCTAGGTCAGATGAAATAAACATGTTGTGTGGGTCAGAAGGAACTGGAGTGCAGTGACAAAATACAGCCAGATCAGGTTTTAATGCTTAAAGAATATACAATGATGTATGGTAGTTCAACATGTCTTGATAAGTAATACTGTATGTAATATTGGAAAGATAAATATTTTACATTGCAACCAGAGTCTGGCAGAGTTTAATGAAAAGTCCATTATTATCAGTTTCACTAGAAATGGTCTGCTTAAAACTAATGATTAATTCAGTTCTGTTGTGGTGAAAACATGTATTTAATTACGAGACCATACCAGAAATCAGAAAACTTTATTAATCCCGAAGGAAATACCATTCAATTGTTTCTGCTAAGCAACACATTATGTGACCCTATTGTCCTTCACAATCTAAAAAAACACTGTTGATGACTAGAAAATACAGCCATTTTTTTGGTGTTGAGTCCGTATAATTTCCGAATTTCATTAAATTAAGGATAGAAAATCAACTTCACAGTCCGGTATTACTTTGTTCACCAAGGTAGTCTCAGAATATTTGCTTAATACAGTAGAAACAATGCTAAACAAATTCTAATAAGTATTATTATAACAGGTCAAATCACACAGACCTCTCTGGTTGCAGGTGTCAGTACTGATTAGATTTTAATGACAAATTATCTTGCAGAGTACATACTTAGATAAATTCCCCTTTATAGACTCTGGCAAAGGAAAAACACCATTCTAAAAAGTACATTCAGTACTGTGCAAAAGTCATAGGCAGTTGAAGAAACTTGTTTAAATGATCTCCATGTTGATATAAACCTATAATATTATGTCTGTCAAACTGTGTTTGCCCCTAAACATTTCAAAATCTCTCCTAAAGTCACCCCAGTATTGGCAGTATTTTCAATATACCAATGTATTTTTGACATGACCACTAGCACACTTCATATAGCTAATGAATACTGCAGTGACTTTTTACAACTAGTTTCATTAATTAATTAAGTGAGCCAGTGGTGAAATTTAACAAATACATGAAATGGCTGAGGCGAACCTGAGGGGAGGTTTAGGAACTATAGTGGTGTTCATCTGGCCATCCAACAAGATATCAGTAACTTTTTGGAGAATATAAGAAATTACTTTTAGTTTTTATTGTTTTACTCATAATTTGCATATGTTCTAATATTAAATTGTGTTTTTCATACTAAGAAAATATAATTTTACTACCCATATAAATAGCTTTAAACTTGATTTTGAACTTGAAATTTGAATTTGAAAACATTTCCTATGACTGCCTAAGACCTTTGCACATTACAGTGCATCCATACAAAACAATTCCTACTGGCTGCTTACATTTGTAAAGACATACCCTTTCCCTTCTTCCACAGTAGTTTACTTACTTATGGAAGTGACTGTTTAATGAAACAATCTGAGGGAGAGAAAAAAGTGCTTTGGAAATGAATGCTTCAAAATAATTTATCTAATTAGACATTATTGAATCAATTTTATTTACTAGTCATATTTGTGTCATGTATTAGCAGACATTACACTGTTTATGCTGTCCAGTAAGTAGCATAAATTAATACCAAATATGTTACATTACCTTAATAAATAATGAGAATTGTCACAATGATGGCACATTAGTGCTTCTGCAGTTGTGCTAGCTGTAGTCTCCAAAAAGGCAAAACAACCATCTTGGGAACTTTCCTCCTTTTGATTCAATAAGTGAAGTCAAACAGATCTGAAAAAGTATGATTGATTTATTAGAATAGAATAAGTACATTATACTAACTGCCATTTTTCTTGGCTCCTAATCCTTGTCAAATAAGCACCTGATTTTTTCAGATGCAAAGGCAACTGCAATAAATTGTGATGAAAATTAAATTGTGATGAAAATTAAAGTTTAAATTTTAAACTAAAACTTAAAACAATCACAATTTTGTTACAGCTAAGATCATTGTACCATCGATAATGTTATGAACTTTTTCCCCAAGCACATGTAGTATTAAAAAGAAGGAGCTATGACGTGTAACTGGATTAGGTTTGTAAATGAAACGGTGCAGTGAGATTAAATTAACGATTCGGCGACAAATCGTGTTCAGAGTAATTAAGGTCTTTGTAAACGACTAAGTGAATTTCAATTAAGACGCGCTGCATTGAGTTCTATACCGCAAATTCCATAATAAACAACATAATCGATACATTGTCTAAATAAACGTGACTTACATTTCCATAGTCAACATATGACCGTATATTCGTTATTGCTTTAAGATTCATTTTCTATATACCGAGATACTGCTTTTGCAGACACGACATACAGTTACTCATTTAGCCGCATTCAGCTCTAGTTCTCTACCTCAGCTAACTAACAGCTTCAACATAAGCAACACCTGTATTCATTTTCTGGCGCAGTCGGCTATTAAATTCCAGTTAATTAATAAACAGTTTGTTTCTACTATAGGGTTAATTGCCTTTTAAAACTGTAATACTCCAAAGCAGCGCCAGAAAAACCAACTTTAAAATCAGAAAATCGTAATCAAGTATCTTTATAAGAGGGGTAGACGAGAGACGTTATCGGCAAATGAACTCATGATAAAAACATTACACGCCTGGGTCCAAAGTGATCTGTGCAGACAAAGGATCTATGGAGATCTGAACATTTTTAACGCGAGGATTATTTTTTTCTTCTTTTCTTTTTTTCTCCTCTCTAGCAATCCCTCGGCAGACAGGTTTTTGCCATTGCAGCTCAGCAGAGGGTGTTAGATCTGCCTCAGAGCACCAGGCTGTAGCGAACAGAGCCTTTTCGCAGCCCCGTTTATAAATCAGAAACATGGGGTGGAAATAGAACCTGGAGAAAAGGATCAAGAGTGAAACGAGAAAGATGCAAGGATTGCGGCATTTTTGAAATGCCCGTGATCGGCTGTAAATTTTCGATTCTGTTTCATTTCAGCACCGGGGAGTGAGAACAGCACCCACTAGAAGAACCGCACTGCAAGGAAAAATAAATAAATAACCGACGGATTATTATTTTTTTGGAACAAAAGGTCAGTTGTAAAATTAAGATGTGTGGCAGAGCGATGCGTTTAGTTTTAATTCTTTTGTTGTTTTCAGCTGCATCATGGTGTTTCGAACAAAACAAATCGTTCAGTATATAGCATTTTGTGAGTAACAGTGCACGTATGGACAAAGCTGGCTACATTAGAATGGGTAAAAATACTGACTGTCGTCGTATTTTTTAGACAGCTTTTTAATGTAAAATGTGAAATACCTAATTTTCTTCATCGCATTCATGCCTTGAAATCGGAATGAATTGTTCGCATTAAAAATGCTGCTTTGGATTGTGTTGCTGAAGGCGACTCTTTGTGTTGCTATTGGGAATGTTACAAGGGACATTTGTAAAGAGCAGATCTGCTCATGCAATGAAATAGAGGGTGATTTGCACATTGACTGCGAGAAAAGGGGCTTTTCAAATCTCCACCATTTAACTGGTCCCAGCTCTCAGTTTTATCACTTGCTACTTCACGGAAATTCATTGTCAAGACTGTTTCCCAATGAGTTCGCTAACTTTTATAATGCTGTTAGTTTACATTTGGAAAACAACGGTTTGCACGACATTGTTCCCGGTGCTTTTCTGGGATTGCAGCTTGTCAAAAGACTTCACATAAATAACAACAAGATACGATCGTTTAAAAAGAGCACATTTTTAGGCTTGGACGACCTGGAATATTTGCAAGCGGATTTCAATCTGCTGAGAGATATTGACCCAATTGTGTTTAGAGACTTAAATAAACTTGAAGTTTTAATTCTGAACGATAACCTTATCAGTGCACTTCCCAATAACGTGTTTCAGCACGTCCCGATAACCCATCTCGATCTGCGTGGGAACAGAATTAAAACGTTGCCTTACGAAGGACTTCTTGAGCAAATACCAGGGATAGTGGAGCTTTTATTGGAGGACAACCCCTGGGACTGCAACTGCGATCTGGTCTCTTTAAAGGAATGGCTTGAGAATATCCCAAAGAATGCTTTGATCGGAAGGGTCATCTGTGAGGCGCCAACCCGACTGCAGGGAAACGATCTGAACGAGACGACAGAAATTGATCTGTGCCCTTCAAAGAGTGGGATTGATTCCAGTTTGGTTGCCCCTCCTACCCAAGAAGAGACTGCTCATTCTGGACCACTTTCAACACCTTATAAAATACATGGAGAAGTCGAGTCCCCGACGCCAGGATCTGGGCAAAAGTGGCGTTCAAAATCACGGGAAAACTGGCAGCTGAAAAACAAGCCCACGGCTATGGCGCCTGCGAACAGCAAAAGCGAGCAGCAGTTCATCGTGTCATGCCCGGTTACGTGTAGCTGTAAACTGCTTGAGTCCAGACAAGGTCTCAGAGTTAATTGCGAGGGCAAAAAAATAGCAACATTGTCCAGCCTAAAACCTAAACCCACTAGTGTGCAGGAACTCAATCTAAGAGACAACATTATACACAGTGTGAAAAAGAATCAATTTCAAGATTATCAGAATATGACTCTGCTTGATTTGGGAGGAAATAATATAAAATTAATAGAAAACTCCACTTTTAAAAATCTAACGGCATTGAGATGGCTATATATGGATAAGAATTATTTGGATACACTGATCCCTGAGATGTTTACTGGATTGCAAAATTTGGAATATCTAAGTCTGGAATACAATGATATCCAAATGATAACTGCAGGGACATTCAACCCCATGCCTAATTTGAGGGTTTTGTTTCTTAACAATAATCTGTTAAAATCACTCCCCGTGGATGTTTTTCTTGGAGTGTCCTTGTCAAAAATAAGCCTTCACAATAATTACTTTGCATTTCTCCCTGCGGCTGGTGTCTTAGACCAGTTGAATGCTATTATACAAATTGATTTGCACGGCAATCCATGGGAGTGTTCGTGCAATATAGTACCCTTTAAGCAGTGGACTGAAACGCTTGGATCAGAGGTTGTAGTGAGTGACTTAAAATGCGAATCGCCCGAAGAATTCTGGAATAAAGATTTCCGGATGATCAGTAACGACCTGCTGTGCCCCCAGCTTTACAGCAAAATCCTGCCCACATCTTCATCTAAAAACAATTCAATTTCCGCAGACAAGGGGACGCTGTCCAACTCTTACACGGAACCGAGCAGAGTTTCCATCTCTGTGCTGGTCCCCGGTCTGCTCTTGGTTTTTGTCACATCTGCGTTCACTGTTGTTGGAATGCTTGTCTTTATCTTAAGGAATCGTAAAAGGTCAAAGAGAAGAGACGGAAACTCGTCGGCGTCGGAAATAAATTCCCTGCAAACAGTGTGCGACTCATCGTACTGGCACAGCGGGCCTTACCACGCAGACGGCGCTCACAGAGCCTATGACTGTGCTACTCACACGCTCACTGACTAGTATTGTGGAGAACTAGTAAACAATAAACAAAGGAATACAAACAGAGCGATCTATACCGTGTACTGTTTTACAGACGGAAAAATGCTAAAATGCTTCTCATTCGCTTGGTCTAATATAGCCTATTTTTGTTCGTTTCAGTTGACTACAGTGTCAGTAAATATTTACGAATGAACCATTTGTAATATATGTACAGATCCTCTCCAATGCAGATAATTTGCAACGAGAAGACATGAGAAAGAAGACTTGGTTGGAAAGAGCTGCACGAGCGCATGATTGTAATGTACAAAAATGACTGTATCATACCTGCATGATTCGCATGGTCTCAAAGAACCACTGGGATCCATAGCTGTAAAAAGAAAACATATCCAACCCCGTCCTTAA
>JAODKF010000001.1:39295837-39312527 GCA_026779585.1 Mormyrus proboscirostris | reverse complement strand
CAGTTCTGAAGGCGAAAGGGGGTCAAACACCGTATTAGTATGGTGTTCCTAATAATCCTTTAGGTGAGTGTATATGCGTGTATTTGTGTGTATGTATGTATTGTAGCACTAGAGGGGCGCATGTCCCAGCATGCCCTGCGTGCAGTTCTAAATAGCTTGTTGTGTTGTTGTTGTTGTTAATGGTTGCTTTTCCCTATTGTCGCGTGTGTGTTTGCCTGTGTCTTGTGTGTACCCGATCCAATCCTCACATGTATATCTCCCACCGTGTGTGCATCTTGCAGTTTGGCATCTGACAACCTTGTTTTTTCCCCCCGTGTATTTGGTTTGGTGCTGGTTGGGTGACTGTTGTAGTCCTTTTAAAGGACTGCTAATAAAGACATGTTTTCCTGGTAAGCAAGTTTCCATGTCTTTCTCTGCTCCCATGATGCTTTGGTCTGCCAGACACCACAGTATGTATCTTAATCAAATGTCAGCGAAGTGTGTGTTTCAGGATTGCTGTGCCACCTATTATTCTTTAACAAAAGTCTTTAACAATATTCTTATACCGATGGTTCATTCTCAGTGTAATGTTTTCCTGCAGACTTTAACACAAATATATTAACAAATAAATAACATTGCTTCACTGATAATTTTGAAATTGAAATTATCCTGTCATAAATTGTATGTTTTTACATTACACAAATCTGGAAAATATATTCATATATATTGAGCCATATAAATATGCTTTATTTCATGTAAAAAAATCATTTAATCTGTTCCTCTCACTCATGATTAATTCTTTTGGCTTGTACTTCTGTCATACTGAAAATATCCTATCACACCACATTCAAAAGCCTTGAAAACTACAAGATGTGCAATATGCTAAAGAACTGTAGCATGATACCGAGTCTGTGTGAATGCAGAAAATTGCCTCCTTACCTCAAATATATTGGAATGAGCAAAATATAAAATGGCAGGAATGGAAAATTCAAGCAGAATTCATATTTCACTCACGGTTTGCTGAGACATGAGCTCCAAATAAGAAGCTCATTAGGTTGGAACAAAGGGAACTAAATGGTGTTTAATACACCCATGCCTCCATTAGCAATTTCTTGGGGAGGCTACCAGTTGTTCCTTGTTGTTTTATGTTCCTCCATATGCTGTGAAGTTGTAGAGCTTCAGTGATGTCTCTTGCTTGGATTTTAAGTGATATTCCTCCTGATGGATAGCTGTTGTCATGCCCAGCAGGATTTACTGGCAACGCTTGTTATAAATGCAATATTTGAGTCAACATGTAAGATTTTAATTGGAGACTGTGGCTTAAAAATGCCTGTACTTCATACAAAGGTAAATTAATTCCTATTACCTAAATGCATTGATGATGTAACAATAATATTGAGGTGAGAGAGGCAATGCTCAATTGTCTAAAACAAACAAATGAATAAGAAACTTAAAGGGTAGATATTTGGCTTGTGATCATAGCTGGTCACAATTTTGAATTCATGTTCAAACTTTCTGCTTTGTAGACACAGTATAGTAGTCTGATAGTGTTGTATTTATGCTTTGCTGACTCTCCTTACAGAGTTCCTAGGCCAAAGAGCAGATGGGAAAAAGATGAGCAGTTATGAATACAGCTTTGGTGTTTCAGGCTGAGCGCAGCAGGGCCTCTGTCTTCAGTGCTGGAGTTGCTTCTGGTTAACATGTTGCTGAGACAGCACCCACCCCCCATGTCTGATTCTTTGATGGCAAATACCCTTCAAAGCATCTGGCAGGAGGCTCACACAGTCCCAGACAATTCCTGCCATGAACTAGTAAAACGTGTTCCACCTGTGGAAAAGGACAAAGAAATCCAAGTCTAGTTCCTTAAATGTGCTACAATATACATTCCATTTGAGACATTTGAGAAAAAGACATTTTACTGTGCATTTAAATACTGTCTGTTTTAACTTTTTTGTTTTTGATATTTCTGTTGTTTATTCAGCAATCATCATTTAGTGCCATAGACTGTTCATAATACATAATACTATTAAAGTTGTTAGTGACCTTTACTACACAGGATATATAATTGATAGGCCTACTTTATTGTTCCCTGTAGGGGAAAATCTCTTTACGCCTCACCCAACTTTCTCTCTGTAGGTGAGAGCAAGCTGGCTGCAAAGAGCACACACCTGTTGTGGCACCCGGGGAGCTGGGGCTTAAGGGCTTTGCTGAACAACCTGCAAACATGCAGAAGCCAGGCTTGAACCAGTGAACTTCTGATATACTATGTAGAGATTAATATTTTATTCAATTCTCACAGTTTACTAGGTTCTTCGCAGACACAATAAAATAATCCAGTAAGTCAATAAATCATTGTAGCTTTAAAACTAATTTTACTTATAGCATTTGCTTAAAATCATATTTTGCTCAGTAGAACAAAGTAGAATTGTGATTCAGAATTGTGGTTCATCTAACACTAGTGCTTAGATATTCATCCATGCTCCTTAAATGCTTATCGTCATGGCGTAAACATAAGGCATGACAAAATGGCAGGTTGTTATGCAGAACCCCTTCGTAGGGGACTTTATTAGGGAACACAGGATGGGATTCACAAATGTGGAGATTTGACAATGGCTGAACAGGGAGCACAGGACTGAGAGATGATAATATACCTGACTAACAAACGAGCAGACACAAGGCAGCTGTGAGTGATTAACAGGAAGGCAGGAGTGAGAGATAAGACTAAAAAGCCCTAGGCACAGCTAGTTTAGAGCCACACCCAAGGGGAAACGCAGGGATCAGACAGGCGGAGTGGGCTGAATACTTATCCAGTACAGGGTTGTAGAAAGCCTGGATATGAGCACAGCTCATAGGACTTGAGGGCACCCTTGGGCAGATGACAGTCCATCATAGGGCACGCACTGACACACAAAGACACACTACAGGAAATTTAGCTGTATCAAATGAACTTGCATGCTTTTCGACCTCAGGAGGAAATGCTAGTACTAAGAGAAAACCAAAATAAATGCAAGCAGAACTTGCTACATGAATCAGTGATCACACCAGGGTAGGTAAAAAGGTAAAGCTTTACATTTCACTTCCTCCACAATGTAAAAGTAATGTGAGACCCAGACAACAGCTTATTTTGCTTAGACCTAGAGCTGGCCCAGAATCACATTCCCGACCCTATATGCACAGATTTATTTACAGTTCGATATTACACATAATGCACATGTATTAAATTTAACACCTAGCAATAATTAGAGAATAATTAGAGACTCTCCTGAAGCCATGCCCACCACACAATGAAACACCTCAAGGTCCCAGTTAGCAACCCCCCAGGCTGACATACAGTTCAGTCCCACCTTCTGGAAATGCCTATCTATATGCTGCAGCCAGATGTTATGTGGGTGCCCCTTTGGCCTGGTCCAGCTGCACAGGTCCTCAGCAATGAGGATCCTACAAGCTGGACTGGCCTCAGGGAAATGCACCACAGTGCTGTAGTGCCATAACTGCCACAATGCAGGTAATGTGCATCATTCAGGATTCCCTAAGCAATCATTCAAAACAAATTCAAACCAACGATACCCAAGGATTCTCCAAAGAGACACAGTACCAAAGACAAATAGTCATCATCTCAAGTCATTGGATTGTGCTCATGTCTTGCAGCCTTATAGCAAGGCAGGGGACACCAGGACTCTAAAGATTCATGACCCCCCAAATTACTACCAGCCTGGAAAAGTTCACCCTGGATACCACAGATCCCCGTGTCCGTCCCTACCCCTAGCTGGTTCACTATCTGTACAATCTCACTGAGATCGAATGATTCACATCTAATTAGAGGGTGACTCTCACAAACTATGGACCCAGAGATGTCCAACATCCTATTTGGAGGATCAGCATTAAACAGCTTCTCAAAGTAGCTGGCCCAGCAAGTCACAACTGCAGTGTCATTCTTAAGAACCATTACATCACATTACATCACCTGACTGTGACTCTCCAAGAAACAGATTTGTATGTGCATAATGCTTTGATTCCTCTGCAAGCAAAACGTGGACCTCTTGACGACAGATGGTGCGTAGCTTGCTTATAGATTCGTCAACAAATGCCTCCTTTTCTACCTTCGGTGCCATCTCTCAGTTCCTAGTACAGAGCGGAGATGCCATCAAGCCATGCATTGCAAATTCTCTTGATAATGTCCAGGGTGCTCTGTGAGATGAAGTACTTCCTTCTGAAAATACTGGCAACACCAACACAAGCTTCAGCAACCTTCAATGTCTTACCACCTGTCTTACCTACATCTCATTACTGTCAACAGTTGCACCTAATTCTGCAAGCTCCTCACACAAACTGCATGCAAACTCATTAGAAACAACCCGATCTTGGAGTCTGGCCAGGTCTGGCTTTATTCCCCTAATAGGTAATAGCCTACTGGACCTATAAGCTGAATCTTTAGAGTAGCAACAACAAGTCTGTTGTCAGAAGTCATACACTGGGCACATCTGTAGACCCTGCAGTTCTGTAGGAGTCTTCAGCATCTGCCCACAAAGATGTGATCAATCTCTTTCACCACACCACCAGTACTGAGGTACCACATCCAACAATGTGGCTCAGGGGCTGGAACCAGGATCCATTGACCCATAGACCCCAAACTTTTGCAAAATCAAGGATCATGGAGCCATTTCTACCACGGCCGCCAGACCCCTGGGGAACAATATATTCCTCATAGCTAGCCCTGTCATTGCCAGTGGTCACACTGAAGTCACTGATGACAGAGGATTATCATTTCATGGGCATCCATTAACCACTGAGTGAATCAGTTAATTAAAATGTCTCCTTCACTGAGACTCACTGCAGCCATACTGTAAATATAACAGTGCACTTTGTAAGTATGCCTACCTTCAGCCAGCCTTGGCCATTGCAAGGCTATGATTGACCTCCAAGTATAGGGTGAAATTATAAAGTGATGGCCCGCTTTTTTGTGGAAGATAGATACATAGACTGATTGATTGATGGGAAAAAGTAAAAGTTACCATATCCATATTATCCATATTATCTTATGTCCTACTTATGCCAAAGCACAATTAAATGCATCATTTACTTTGAAATGGCACCTTCAAAATGTGTCTAATCGCTTTCTTAATCACTAGTAATTTTTTTTAATCAAAATTCTTTTATTGAAAAAATAAAAAAAAAATTAAATTAGACGACATCACCAAAATAAACGACATGTACAATATGAAGATGTACAGCTTCAAAAAAAAAACAAATAAGACACAACCCCCACCACCGTCACTGCCAAAAACCTGCAAAAACAAGCCAGCAAAACAAAAGTCAATAATACCTGAGTAAAAGTAGTGGCAAAGCTGTAGTTTCAGAGATTTTGAAACATGTTTAAGAAAGGACCCCATATTTCAAGAAATTCACCATTGTAATATTAAAGCGAATGTCTAACTTTCTCAAGTTTCAAACAGGACATACTGTAAGTAATGTAACTTTTTACTTAACTGTTAAAATGACGCCAGTTTGTTATCTATGAATAAGTCTTTAAACTGCACCATGCCCTTCTTGGACCATTCCAAGAAGATAGAGTCTTGAATGCCTGGCGTAAAGAGGTGATTTGAACCCATAGGGCTCAGCAGAGAAAAACTAGAAAGACAAAGTATTTCCTGAATTGAGACCATATTTTTGATGATGGCCAAGAGCATAAAAGAACGACCAATAAGGCAGATTATGCAGGTTAGCAGCCCAGAAATAAAAACGGAAATTTGGAAGAGCCAATCCACCCATAACTTTAGTTTTCTGAAAGTGAATATTACTAAGGCGGGAGTGTTGGCCCTGCCATATATAGGATGAAATAACAGAATCAAGTTGATTGAAAAAAGACTGGGGAATAAAAATTGGTATTGCCCGAAAAAAATATAATAATTTAGGTAGGATAGTCATTTTAATTGAATTAATACATCCCACATGAGATATGGACAAAGGTGACCACTGTGTCAAGGTTTGCCTAACATGGCTGAACAGGACAGTAAATTTTTTCTTAAATACATCCTTGTATTTCTTTATGATGGAAATACCCAAGTAGGAAAATTTATGTCTCCACTCTAAAAGGGAAACTGGACAGATCTAAAGTTTGAGCAACATTATTAATAGAAAAGAGCTCACTCTTATGAAGGTTTAGTTTATAACCTAAAAATTGAACAAACTTACTGAGCAATGACAAAACAGTGGGCAGTGAAATAAGGGGACGTGAGACAAAGAGCAACAAGTCATCAGCATACAGAGAGACTTTGTGCTCTGCATTATTTCTCCAGACACCAGATATATCCTCACAGCTCTGTAGAGCTACAGCAAGTGGTTCAATAGCCAAATCAAACAGCATAGGACTCACTGGGCATCCCTGATGAGTTCCACAGTATAAGTTGAAAGGTTTTAAAATCTGGGAGTTAGTGTGAATTGTAGCAGTGGGAGGGGTGTATAGTAGCTTGAGTCATGAAATGAAATTTGTACCAAAACCAAATTTGTCAAGAGCAGTGAACAGGTAGTTCCACTCAACACGGTCAAAAGCTTTTTCCGCATCAAGAAAAACCACACACTCAGGGACTGACTCAGAGGCCGTATAAAGAATATTAAATAGACATTGCATCTTAAAATGAGAGTGTCTATTCTTAATAAAGCTTGATTGGCCTTTTGATATAATTACAGGGATGACATCCTCGAGTCTATGGGCCTGGACCTTGGCTAGAATTTTAGCATCTACATTTAGAAGTGAAATAGGTCTGTAAGAGGCACAGTTTGTTGGATCCTTCCCTTTTTTTTGCAATTAGGACGATACAAGCCTCAGTGAAAGAGCGGGGCAGAGAACTTTGAGTAAAGGATTCAGACAGCACAAAACAAAGCACTGGGAATAAAATTGAAGAAAACTTCTTAAAGAATTCTACCGGAAAACCGCCAGGGCCTGGACACTTACCAGATTGCATTTTGGAAATAGCAAGTGTCACCTCCTCCTGGGAGATGGGTTCCTCCAATCTCCTCACTACATCTGGTGAAATTTTAGGAATGTCAGGACTACTAAAGAAGTCTGTGATTGCATTGTGGTCAACATGGGCCTCAGAAGCATAAAGGAAGGAATAAAAGTCCCTAAATGTGCTATTTAATTTGTGAATGGTCCGAATCCTTACACCATTCGACATTGCAATGTTAGGAATACTCCGGTTTGCTTTAGGGCCCTTAAGTAGATTAGCCAGCATTCTATCCGATTTGTCACTATGTATATAAAACATAGTTTTAGTTTTTAAAAGTACACAGTCGAATAAGTGGTGAGCAGATCATATTTAGTCTTAAGGTCCAGTCATTTATTGATGAGGTCAGTAGCTGGAGTATGTGCATATAGCTGATCAACTTCTCTAATCCCTTGAGATAATTCTGTATGCTCCCTATGGGATTTTCATTTCAATTGTGCGGTGTACGATATAATCTGCCCACGAAGGCAAGCTTGAAGTGCATCCCATACCATTAAAACAGACATGCCTGGAGATATTTGTAACAAAAAAAAAGATATTTCAGTCTCAATAAATTTCACGAAATTATCATCTGACAGGAAAGTCAAATTAAAGCACCACAGCCTGCTCTTACGAGGAAGATCAGGAAGACAAGGTAATTGGGGCATGATCCGAGATAACAATGTTGTGATAGTCACATGACTGAACCAGTGGAAGGAATCCATCATCAATGAAAAAATAATCAATCCTTGAGTAAGTATGGTGAACATGTGAAAAAAAGGAGCAGTCTCTGTCAATCGGATGCAAACGACGCCACACGTCACAGATCCCGTAGTCAAAGAGAAAAGCCTGAATGAAGGAAGCTGATTTGCTTATTGTGCTAATTTTAATAGAGGAACAATCTAAAACTGGATCTAGCAGTTAAAATCGCCACCTAGTATAAGAGAGTACTTGGTCAGATCTGGAAACAATGAAAAAATGCGTTCGAAAAAACCCACATCATCTAGGTTTGGTGCGTATACATTGGCCAAAAATACCAATATATTATACAATTTACCCATGACTATAACGTATCAACCAAATCTGTCTGTGAACACTTCATGCGGTTTGAAAGAAATATCCTTATTGATGAAAATGAGGACCTCTCTAGCTTTGGCCTGAAAAGAAGAGTGGAAGCACTGCGCCGCCCACTTTGACAGAAGGCGACTGTTGTTTTAACTACGAATGTCAGTCTCTTGAATACAGGCTATGTCCGTATTAAGTTGTTTGAGGTGAGAAAAAACTTTTTTCCTTTTTAACCGGGTGGTTCAGACCTTTAACATTCCAAATGACCAATTTTAAAAATTCACTCATACAACTTAACCAAAAAAAGGCAGAAGTGTTGCGAAAACGACTTTGAAACCAGTGAATACAAATCTAAAATGACTCTTGTAGCACAACAAACATATGCAGTTATATTGGCAGTGACCACTCCCTCCCATCCCCACCCTCCATAAACAGGAAAGCTGCCAAAAAAAAGAAAAGCAGCAAGTTCCACAAACCAAACATTAAACAAAAATGACTTCTCATGTCCTACTACAAAATCAACTAAAGCTCCGGTTTAATGTACAAATGTAATAAGCGCCTCTATGAATAACAGTTAGCGCGGCCAAAATGTAGAATTACATGTATGTGGAAAAATCCACATACATGGTGCCAACCCCAGGTACAACTGCACAAAGAAAACCATATCATAGATACAGCCTCACGACGCTGCACCTAAATTTGCGATACCGTAAGAGGAATCCCGTATGAATTCCACCAAAAAACACTCCGGTCAAGTGAGTTAAATGCTTCAGAACTGACCGTTCATGAATCTTTTAGCAATTTGTCAAGGTACGAACGTGCCTCCTCAACAGAGTTGATCTGCTTCTTAACTTCGTCGGGTAATGTGATATGCATGCACACCAGGTATAGTAGTGCAGGCTGTAACCTGCGCTAATAAAGTTCTGCCATAACCTGCTTGTATTCCGATCGCTGGCTAAGGACATCAGGGCAGTATTCTTCCACAAGCCTAATCGACTGACCTTGAAAGTCCATTTGTCCTCTCCGTGGGACCTCCCTGATTATATGATCTTTGGTCTGGTACTGATGTAACCGGGGAATAACTGGGCACGGCCTTTTTCCAGGTGTCGTTTTCGCTCTTAAAGAGCAGTGAGCCCTGTAGACTTCAGGGGGAGATGGCAGCGTTTAGTTTCCAAACACTTCACATAGCAATTTGGAGAAAAAAATCAATAGGCCACCCACCCTATACTGATTTCAGGCAAACCAAAGATGCACACATTTTGGCGCCAATTCTGGCCCTCCAGGTGGGTGACTTTAGCATGTAACTTAGCAAACTTGACACACAGCGAGGTACAAACATTTTCAAGCTCCAAAACTCACTGACTGAGATCATTGGCGGTGAGCTCGAGGGATGAAACTCGCTGACCGTGTTTCTCCACCATGAGATGAAGTTAGTCCAATTTCAAGTCAAGCATGTTAAATGACATTCTAAACTCAAGCAGCTCAGATATCGCATCCAAAGGCAGGCTAGGATCATGTTTTTTGCTCAACTTGGTACCTTTTGATGCCTGTATAACAAAACCTGGAGATAGCAAATAATTTCTATAATGATATAGAGGCGTCGTGAAAGAGAATAGAGGGCTACAAAACAAAAAGAACTGAAAAGTTTACCGGAGCTCTCGCACAACACGTCTACTCCATCTTTGTAATGTCCCAGAAGTCCTCACTAGTATTTCTGGCTTCCATTTCTAGTTATTTAAGAGGGGTTCACAGAACTGGGGAGGAGTTGAGCAGGAGGGAGGGCACTACTGTATGTCAATAGTGTGGCTACAATTAAGATGTTTTGTTATTGAACCTTCTGTGCGTGCATACATTTTTTGACTGAATTCAGCAGAGAGTTATTGGGGTGGGAGGGGTCCTTGAAGATTGTTATTGCTCTGGTCCTGCAAAGGTTCTGTTGTAGATTTCTTGTTGAGAGGGTAAGGTAGATTTGGTGCAGCGCTCAGCTGCTCTAACCACCCTCTGCAGAGCTTTCCGGTCCTGGTCAGAGAAGTTCCCAAACCACGATATGTTGCTCATGGTCAGGATGCTCTCTATTACAGTCAAGTAGTAGGCCTTAAGGACAGCAGGAGAGACCTTAAACCTCTTCAGCTGCCTCAGATGGTAGAGCCTCTGCCTTGCTTTCCAGAGTGCGTGCGTGTGTGGAAGATTTGAGGTCCTCCTGTAGCTGGATGCCAAGGTATTTGAAGGTGCTCACCCTCTCCACTGTAGCACCATTAATGTGAACAGGTGTGTAAGAGCCCTGCTGCCCCTTGTATTCCACAATCAGCTGTTTTGTTTTGCTGACATTCAGTTGGAGACTGTTATGCTGGCGCCAGCTTTCCAGATTCTCCACTTCCTTCAAGTAGGCTGACTCATCATCGTTGGAGGACATGAGAGATGGCATCCTCAGTGGATCTATTGGTGCGGTAGGCAAACTGCAATGGATCGATGGAGTTGGGGATGGAAGAACAGATGAAGTTCTTAACAAGTGACAAGTGATGTTAAGGCCACAGGGCCATTAAGGCTTGAGGCTTGAGGGCTTGTTACTCTTTGGAATAGGGACGATTGTGGATTTTTTAAAACACGCCAGTACCACAGACTGAGCCAGAGACTCATCGAAAATATGGGTGAACACGTTGGCTTGCTGGTCAGCGCAGCCTCGCAGTACATGTCCAGAGATGCCATCCGGTCCCACGGCTTTCCTGGTCTTTACTCGCTGCAGGTCCATGTGCACTTCGCGGCACCGTCATAGATACTGTTTGTTCACCCCTGGTGTCCACGCACTGTGCTGGCATGCAGTTGGTGGATGGCTTGCTGTTTGTATTGAATCACACGTAGAACAAGTTAAGTTCGTCAGCAGACACTGAGACAGCACTCGGAGCAGTGAAGTTTTTACGTTTAAAGTCCGTGATGGTGCGCAGACTGTGCGACAAGCGGTGGGAGCCGTTGAGCTGGAAGTGGAATTACACCCGCTCTTGGTACCTGCGTTTCGTCTATCTGACTACGCGCCAGACATTGTACGACTGTGCCTTGTACCGTCCCATATTGCCGGTGCTGAGACCTTTGTTGTAGACAGCAGTACGTCTGTTTAATGCAACCCGTACAGAGTTGTCGACCCACGGTTCCTGGTTGGGAAAGATCTGAATGGCGGCTGAGATAATGATCTGGTCGGCCAGCATGTTAATGGAGCTGATGGTGACTTCTGTAAACTCGCTGATATCTGCTGAGCAGACCCGGAACACGTCCCAATCCACATCATCCAGCACGTCCTGCAGCTCAGCTTCAGATTGGACGGTCCAGCACTTTACCGTTTTTGTCACATCCTGAATGACCCTTTATTTGTATTCCGGGATCAGGAATATGGCGTTGTTGTCACTTTTCCTGAGACCCGGCTATAGAACTGGCTTGTACCTGTGTTTGGACTGGGTGCAACAATTTTCCAGTGTATTAGTTCCCCTGGTTGGACAGGTGATGTGTTGATAGAAGTTCGACATGACTTGCCTGAGGTTCGCCTTGTTGAAATCACCCGTTACAATGAAAGCACTATCTGGGTGGGTTTTTTTTGGTAGTCATTGAGGACGTCTTGAAGCTTAGCTAAAGTTGTACCTGTGTCCGCTTGAGGTGGAATGTAAACTGCCATAACAATGATTGCTGTGAACTCGTGGGGCAGATAAAATGGTCAGCTGCTCCAGGTGAGGCGAGTAGGATCAAGAGAGAGTTGTAATGCTCCTGGGGTCACACCATTTGTTGCTGGTCATGAAACATAGCCTCCCACCTTTTGATTTTCCAGCCTCCTCCATTCTGGCCGCTAGGAGCACAGTGAAAGACGGTGTCACAGTGAGGTCCAGAACCGCTGGTGATAGCCATGTCTCTGTGAAACAAAGAAGGTTGCAGTCCCTGATGTTGGCTGGAACTTAACTCTGGAGATCATCAGGTTTATTCTCCGGTGACTAGATGATGGCAAGTAAGATGCTGGGAAGTGGTGGATCGTTCGTTCCCTCAGTTTTAGTCGAACTCCGGCGCATTTTCCCCTGTGCTTCTTTGTTCGTTGTCTGTGTCCTTCTCCATTGTGGTGGTCATCAGCGTGAACGATCTCAGGTGGCCATAGCGGACTGACTGGGAACCCTGCTAAAAAGTGGTTAGTAAGCTGTATTCTGGTGTTCAAAATGGTCTCACCATCGTAAGTTATTAGAGCAGATGTCGTGTGGAAAAAATAAAAAGAAGGTAAAAGACAAGAAAAGTGCACAGCCTGATCGAAGTGATCAGGAAGGCACATGAAATCACACTTTATTTTCATATGATAAATATTTTCACACCTGTGACAAAAAGTGTAAGTCTTTCTGCTGTTTGCTGTTATTAAACCTTGGCCATACTGTATGCTACACTTATCCTATAAAGTTCTTATTCAGGATATAAAAACATATACTGGTCATTTTAAGATTGCCTTCACGGGTGTTACGGGTGTCGGCTGCAGGCGTGTGGGAAAGCAGGTGAGTCCAGCCAAGACGTTGGGCTAGACGACAGGGAAGCATACTAACCAACACTACCAACGTTAATGACAGATCTGACGGGACTAAACTCAGACACGGACTAAATACACAAAACAAGCTGGCAGTAACAAGAAACAGGTGAGAACAAATCGGGGAATCACACGAGGTAACGAGGTGGGCGTGGCATACACAAGGATCAGACGGAGCTTAGCGTGACAAAACCCAAAGGTGCGCACACCGAGCGTGCCCGAGGGGAGGCGACGGACGAGACAAGGGGCAGGAGCTGAAAAACAAAAGCAAGACATCAACGAGGGACCGGGAAAAAGACAGAGACACAAAACAGGCACAGGGGCAAAAGCCACGACAAAACCTGACACAGGACAGGAAACGCAGACAGGGCAAAAGGAGAAGGAAGACAGAGGAAACAGAGAATGGAGGAACAACAGGGTGAGGAGTGAACACGGGTAACACAGAAGATGGAGCAGAAACAGGAGGGATGAAGGGACGAGGAGCAGACACAGGAGGCACAAAGGGGCCGAGAAGCACAGAGGGACCAGGAGCGAACACAGGGGGCACAAAGGCAAAGGGCGGGAGACAACAGGGAGCCCGAGGGAGCCCAGACAGGCGACGGGCGGTGGCCAAAGGGGCCGCAGGCGAGAGGGAGGCAGGAGCTGCAGGGGACAACACAGAGGCCAAGGGAACGGGACGAGGGAGAGACGAAGGGGACAAGGAGGGAGCAGGAGGGAACTCTGGCGAAGGCGGGCAGGAGGGGTAAGCCGCGGCAGGCAACGGAGCAGCTGGAGCTGGCAAAGGCGCCATCCGACGCCCAGCCGGAGCAGGGGGGCCTGGAGGCGACCGACATGGCACCGGAGGCGACGCCGAGGACCAGCACCAATGCACCGGGGGGGGACCCGGAGGTGACCGCCGACCCTGAGCCAGAGGACCCGCAGGAGACCCCGGAGCGCCCGCCAAAGCGAGCGAGGGCGAGCAAGGGGGATGGGCGGGCAGGAACCGGGCCCGACACCTATGGCCCCGTCTCTTATGGGACACTGACAGGTGGGGTCCCACAGGGTGTTGGTCCCGGAGGTTCAAAAGAGTGGGAGTCCAGAGGGAGGTCCCCAAAGGGTCCCATTCCAGCTCCTCTTCCTCAGTAAGAAGCCAGGACCTCCTCGAGGACAGGGTTCTGGGCTGGAGTCACTTTCTCCGGTGAGGATGCGGGTGTGGCCGCCGGAGCAGCAGGCGGCATGGGCGTGGCCGCTGCAGCAGCAGGTGGCGCGGGCGTGCAGGGCTGGACGGGCTGGATGGACGAGCCGGGCAGGAGGGGCTGGACGGATGAGCCGGACAGGACGGGCTGGACAGGAGAGCCAAGCTGGACGGGCAGTACAGGAGAGCCGGGTTCGGGTGTGTGGCCAGCAGGGGGGCCCCTTGCCGGACGTGGCGGCGTCCTCGGGCATGCGGCCAGTAAGGGGCACCTCGGCGGCGTCCTTGGGTGTGCGGCCAGCAGGGGGCGCCGCGATGTCATTGGCGGCTGGCGGGATAGCCACAGGCAGAGCGGCAACAGCGACGACGGGAGGTGCAGCGAGCGGAACTGCGGCCATGGCGACTGCCTCTGTCGCGAGTGAAGCCATGAGCGATGCGGAGGAAGTGGGCGTGGCGGTTGTATCTTCCGCAGGTGAAGCTGCGAATGATGCAGAGGGAGCAGGCATGATGGTGTACTCCCAAGCTGGGACCAGAGAGCAGGATCCCAGGTAAACTGGTGGGGCTTCTTCTCCCTTTCCCCTGTGCCCTTTTCTCTGTCGCCGACCTGTTCTCCTCTCGACCCCATCCACTAAAGACGTGCTCACCGGCCAGAGGGTTTTTCTCCTCTAGGAGAGTTCGGCATCTCCGGCGATTTCCTGTAGTCCCAGGTCCCGCGGGACCTCTGGCCGACTTTGCCAGAAGATACACTCCCAGAGCAGGTCGAGATGCTCTTCCTCGACCAGCGGAGTTGTTTTCTGGAGATCTGTCATTCTGTTACGGGTGTCGGCTGCAGGTGTGCAGGGAAGCAGGTGAGTCCAGCCAAGATGTTGGGCGAAACAGGATTTTATATAGACGACAGCGAAGCACACTAACCAACACTACCAACATTAATGACAGATCTGACGGGACTGAACTCAGACGCAGACTAAATACACAAGACAAGCTGGTAACAAGAAACAGGTGAGAACAAATCGGGGAATCACACAAGGTATCGAGGTGGGCGTGGTACACAGGAGGATCAGACGGAGCTGAGCGTGACAACGGGATATTCTATGTGCAAAAATTATATTTGCAAATCACATGCATCATCCTGAATAAAATTACTTGATCCTCTGTTTAAAGATAGCTGGTTGTGTAATGGTTCAAGATATATTCTTTTGTATCATGAACAATATCAGTTTAATTCTTGGTTGTTGTACTGATGAATAAAGTGCCTAACCTTGTTTAAGCAGATATAAGGATGCGTATATTTGATCATTTTAATTTTCTTTGAATAAATATGTAAATGCAAAGCTGTGAATGGAAAGCAGTGAGCCACCATAACATCAGGAGCTGTTCGTAAAGGAGTGAAAAGATATTATCTTATGTATTTATTTATTTATTTTTATTTATTTATTTACAGGAAGTGAAAGTCTAGAGATGGGAATGTGAAGTAGTTGGTTGAAGCCTCTCATTACCTCAATAATTCAAAGAACATAAACACAAAGTATCAGATTGCTTCTTTGACTCTTCACATACTGCCAGTTCTGCTGCTTCTGCCTTCTTCCTGTCAATGCCCTCTTCCTTCCCAAATGCAGGGAAAAACACAACAATGGAGCAGATGGATTTTTTCTCTATCTCCATTACATAAAATGCATTAATGAATACCTTTTTTGCACTAGAAAGTAGAAATTTGGCTGTGTGGTATTGCTCATTCCTGAGTCATCTGAATGCTGATTGAATTTAATGAATGATTTTTGTCTACCTCTGCCTGTCTGATGGTTGGTATACCAAGGAACCTGAGGAACCAGGTGCTCTAGGGTTTGATGGGTTCTCCACTGACCTCTTCTTCTGGTACCCAAACTGTAGGGGTCCAGAGCATCTGGAATAGTGCCAGTGTTAAAGGAAAGGATACCATCAGAGGCAGAAGCTTTCCAGGCCTAGCCTTACTGAAGGTTCTCCCCATGTCCTTCTTGTACATCTACAGCAAATTTCATGTAATCAACTGGGAACTTTTATATCAATTGTTCAGCTCATAAAGTGGTGTGACATCAGAAATTCTAATCCGATTCTTCATGGCAGCATCCAGGGCCATATGTCTTGACACAGTATTGTGAGGAATGTAGCTATGCTTATTCTCTTTTAAACTAAAACTTTGTTTCATTATTGACCTAAATAAATTAAAATAACAAATAAATCAGATTATGACTTATTTCAGATTTTTGATGAAAATTTATTTTTAAATTAATTTCTATGCTAGAAAAAAAAATGTTTATTGCCAAAATATATTATATAGCTTGACTACCAAATAAAATGAGTGCATCACTGAATGCATGTTTTATTTGTGCGATTTGGAATGCTTGCTTTTGTCATGTCAGGTATAATGGGATGTAAGTGCACATCCATCTCTGCTTCTCTGTGGGGTAAACATTTATTTTCACTACCTTTCACTTCCTTTGAGACATCTTTAATTAACTGTGAATCCCACAGTGAAAGCAAATTGCCATGTGGCAGGAATTCAGATTTGTGCTACCGGCTAAAGAAAACGAGGCCACTGAGTAACCAAAAGGCATGATTGTCAAGCGCTTCAATGTGTTCTGCAACAGAACACCTGGAAAAGCTTTGCAGTATCATGTGGTGAAGGAACAGGATTAGCAATTTAGGCTCATTACTAATGCTGTGAAAACAATTAAAACCAAGCTTCTAAGACAGATATTTATTGTCACTATTACAGAAACAGTGAAAAAACAGCTTAGCAGCTCTCTGTTTAGTAGCTTACAGTAATAAATAAGAGAAATAAGAACAACACACAAAAAGAGACAGCCATCCTATTACAGTCTGAGTGCAATGTGTATATGGGTGTACTCACACTAGGCAATGTGAACCGTGCCCGAGTGCGTTTGACCACCAAAGCGCGGTTCGTTTAACTAGTGT
>JAODKF010000001.1:39284418-39295737 GCA_026779585.1 Mormyrus proboscirostris | reverse complement strand
GGGGAGTGGGGAGGGGGGACAATCGTACTCGGGCGCGGTTCATGGCAACCATGCCTAGTGTGAGTACACCCTATGTCAGTCTGAGGTAGTGTGTGCTTAATGACCTGCCCTAAGCATAGTATTGCATAGAAGACAGTCATTCAGGGGGGAGGATACTGTTTCACAGAAACAGTTATTCAGGGGGTGGGGGATGGGCGCATTTGACTGCCTGTGGGTAAAAGCTTTTGTTCAGTCTCTTTGTTCTTGCTCTGATTGACCTGTAGTGTCTACCAGAGGAGAGGGGGGAGAAAAGGTAGTGTCCAGGATGTGAGGAGTCTTTGATGATTTTATTGGCTTTCCGGTGGAGTCTGCCAGTGTAAATATTGCACTCCTGTACACCACACAAACACAATAATTAAATTTGCAGATGATACAACAAGTTGGACTGATTTCAGACAATAACGAAACGCAATATAGAGAGGAAATGCATAGGTTGATAGACTGGGGTGAAGATGAGAACCTCAAATTAAATATCACAAAGACCAAAGAAATCATTGTCAATTTTAGGAAACAACACGAGGACCCAAATTGTCAACGGTGAGGAAGTGGAGAGGGTTACCAGCTTCAAGCTCCTGGGGATCTATATCAGCAAGGACCTCACTTGGTTAATCAAATCATCTGCTCTGGTAAAAAATGTTCAGCAGCGGCTGTATTTTTTATCGACACTGCCTGCAGAACTGCTCAGAACCTTTTATTGCTGCTCCATCGAAAGTGTGCTAACATACTGTCTGACATCATAGTATCCATAGTATCCACTAAAATTAATCCAAGTTAGATCAGAAAAGTCTCCAGTGGGTTATAAGAACCTCAGAAAGGATCATCGGACTCACCCTGCCCTCTCTGGAGGACATTTTCAGAACCCAATGCCTCCGTAGAGCTATTAACATCTCGAAAGATGCAACCCACCCCTGTCAACATCTGTTTACTCTATTACCTTCTGGGAGGCGCTACAGAGCTCTCAAAGTCTGGACCTCTAGAATTAATGACAGCTTTTTTCCAAGGGTCATAACTGAGCTGAATAAATCTAGACATTGCCCCGCCACTGTGTTACATTCAGCTACACTAAATATGCATTAATGGGAAAATTTGTGCAACATGATCTAGGAGACGCTTTTAATCTCATTCTTCTTTTAGGTGTTGGTTTTTATGTATGTATGTATGTATGTATTATGTATAAAATTATATATTTATTTCATGTGTAGGCATGTATGTGTATATATGTGTGTATTACTTTTTATTCAGGCTTGGTACGGAAATGAATTTGTTGGACCTTGGTACAATAACAATAAAAGTCTGTCTATCTATCTGCTTGGTTTTGGATGTATTCAGTTCCAGGTTATTACTGTCACACCACTGCCTTAGCTGCTGAACATCCTCCCTGTAGGCTGATTCGTCGTTGTTGTCAATCAGTCCTACAATGGTGGTGTCGACAGCAAATTTGATGATAGTGTTGCTGGTGTGAATGGGAAAACAGTCGAAAGTGAAAAGGGGATAAAGGAGGGGGCTGAGGACATACCCATGCAGCATGCCTGTGTTCAGGATGAGAGTGAAGAAGATGTGGTCTCCCATCCTGACGTTCTGGGGTCTTTTGCTGAGGAACACTATTATCCAGGTGCACAGTGACCTGCTGAGGCCCAGGTTGTTCAGCTTTTGAACCAGCTTGTGGGGTCGTACTGTATTAAAGGTGCAGCTGAAGTCCACTAACAGTATCCTCACATTGGTGTTGCTGTTGTCCAGATGTTTGAGGGCTGTCTGGAGAGCTGTTATTATGGCATCCACTATTGACCTGTTTGCCCTGTGTGCAAAATGTCGGTCTGTGTCAGCTGCAAATGCAGCCTTAATGTAGAGTATGATGAGTCTTTCCAAGCACTTGGTGATGAAGGGAGATAAAGCAACTGGGGAGTAATCATTCAGCCAGCTCATTAGCAAATCAATGTGTTGGTTGAAGGCATGTTGTAATTGAGAAGCTAATGTCAAGGCAAGCAGACAACTGGTAATACTTGAAATTAACTAAACCAAGATATAAAAAAAAATGGGTAAAAATCATTCATTAATGAAGCTGTTTGGGTGTAGTTTGCTTTGTTATTAAATATGATTTAAGTATTATAATATGGAATTTGGATTCCAGAAGAAAGAATCGTAAATAAGGTTACAAATATTTTGAGACTGAAGCTGTCACACACAAATATTCACAACCAAGGCACATGTTTTAATGTGTTTAAATTTTATCTTTTAATAGTTGTAATTTTTTAGTAATTAGTAATAGTAATTACAACTTTATTGATCCCCATGGGGAAATTGTTTTTTACGCCTCCCTCAACTTGCTCTTTGTAGAGCAAGCTGTCCGCGAAGGGCAGCCACCTGTTGGGGTGCCCAGGGAGATGGGGGTTAAGGGCCTTGCTCAAGGACCCGCAGACATGCATATTCTTGGCCTTCCTCTTCTGTGCATTTGGTGTTCAAAACAACAGCTTGAAGTTTCATGCCTTGTAGCTTTGATCGAAATCCAGGACATTGGCATTAATATATACAAAGGAGGGAGCCTACAAGGAAGTCACACACTTGTCATCTATTAATTTTCCTTTTCCATCAATGTGGGGAAAGCAATTAAAAAGGTAAATTGGATGTTGGGGTACATCTCTAGGTGTGTACACTAAGTCAAGGGAGTTGATGCTATAATTATACAATTCCTTGGTAAGACCCCACCTAGAATATCATGTGCAGGTTTGGTCACCTTACCTTAAAAAGGACATTGCTGCCTTGGAAAGGGTTCAACGTGGAGCTACAAGAATGATTCTTGGTCTTAGAGGAATGTCTTTTGAGGAAAGGTTAGCTGAGCTGAATCTGTTTAGCCTCGAGCAAAGGAAACTAAGGGGGGACATGATCCAGGTATATAAGATTCTAACAGGCTTGGATGCTGTTCAATCAAATAGTTACTTTATTATTAGTTCAAATACAAGAACTCGTGGCCAAGTTAGCGGGAGAACATTTCAAACTGGATCTGAGAAAGCACTTCTTTACACAACATTTAGTTAGAGTATGGAATATTCTTTCTGTTAGTTTAGCGCAAGCTAAAACCTTGGGTTCCTTTAAATCACAGCTAGATAAGATTTTAACAACTCTGAGCTATTAGTTAAGTTCTCCCCAAACAAGCTTGATGGGCCAAATGACCTCCTCTTATTTGTCAATTTTTTATGTTCTTATCAATATGCATAATTTTGAAATATTTATTACAAGATAAAAAATAAAATATTATTATAGAATCTTATCATAGTTTACCAAGAGTGTCATGACTTTTGGTCATCTGCGATCTGCTACTTAATTTTACATAAAAGTTTGACATGATTATATTATGTTCTCATTGTGTTATTAAAATGCTAATGGTTCAATGAACAGCTTTTTCAGTACTTTTTTTCTTTTTCACAATAAAGTCCTAATATTTTATAATCCCTAGACACTGTGACTACCTGTGATATGTACCCAGATCATAAATTTTAATCAGGCTTGACATTATTATGAAAAACCAAACAAACAAACAAATAAAATGTACATTTGTGTTGTTAATTGCCTTAGATAAGGATACTTCCTGTGGGCACGAATTGTACAGGACCTAAAAACTACAACGTATCATAAATAACTAGCAAGTATTTAGATAAATGGCTTCAGATAAATGTAAATTGTGGCTTTCCATCTTAAATTTAGTGCAGCTTATTGCATCCTTCATTACAACTAAATATACACAAATCATTCCCTTGTGGCATTAAACTAATGCATGAAATATTAAAATAAATAAGTAGATGGCATCTGGCAGAGTGATCCCACTGGAGTCCTTTATACACAATACCCGCATATAGCCTGTTGGGTTTTCCTTTCAAATATATTACCCCTGCATCTCCCCATTCAGTGCTACACTGCAGATTCTATTTATAGACTAAACATATTGATCACAAACTGCAGCACATTTTATCACCTTGCTGAGCCCTGCATTGAAGATGTAGTTTATTGCTGCACTGAGAAGAGGAGGGACTGCCGTCACATTTATTTTCAGGCCGGTTTTAGACTGATCAAATATCCTAGAGGCACAACAGCTCATCAGAAACAGGAGAGCAGTATGCCTAGGGCATATATTTTTTAGCATTTGAAAACTGAAGATCATTTGATATAGTGACAGTGCAGATGTGATGCTGCCTGAAAAATATCACAAAGTCTGATTAAGCTAATTTTATGATATTTACAATGCAACAAAGGGCTGATGGGAACTAAATTAAAACTGACATATTTAGCACAGCATCAAAACTATTTAAAATTAGTAACAGAACTAATGACATATTAAATAAAAACATCCATCCATCATCCATCCATCCATCATCTCCCGCTTAATCCGAGGTTGAGTCGTGGGGGCGGCAGCAGGGAAACTTCCCTCTCCCCGGCCACTTCATCCAGCTCCTCTGGGGGAATCCCGAGGTGTTCCCAGGCCAGCCGAGAGACATAGTCCCTCCAGCGTGTCTGGGGTCTTCCCCGGGGCCTCATCCCAGTGGGACATGCCGGTACCCCTCACCAAGGAGGCATCCAGGAGGCATCCTAATCAGATGACCAAGCCACCTCATCTGGCTCCTCTCAATGCAGAGGAGCAGCGGCTCTCCTCTGAGTCCCTCCCGAATGACTGAACTCCTCATCCTATCTCTAAGGGAGAGCCCAGCCACCCTGTGGAGGAAACTCATTTCAGCCGCTTGCGCTCACGATCTCGTACTTTCGGTCACTACCCACAGCTTGTTACCATAGGTAAGGGTAGGAACGTAGGTCAATTGGTAAATTGAGAGCTTTGCCTTTTGGCTCAGCTCTTTCTTTACCATGACAGACCGATGCAACACCCACATCACTGCTGATGCCACACCGATCTGCCTGTTGATCTCCTGCTCCATCATTCCTTCACTCGTGAGCAAGACCCTGAGAACTCCTCCACTTGGCGGAGGACCCCATCCCAACACGGAGAGAACCCTTTTCCGGCTGAGGACCATGGTCTCAGATTTGGAGGTGCTGGTTTTCATCCCAGCCGTTTCACACTTGGCTGTGACCTGTCCCAGTGAGAGCCAAAGGTTACGGTCCGATGAGGCTAACAGAGCCACATCATCCACTAAAAAGCAGAGACCTAATCCAGAGGTTACCAAACCAGACACCCTCAACACCCTGGCTGCACCTATAAATTCTGTCCATAAAAACTATGAACAGAATTGGTGAAGGGCAGCCCTGCCGGAGTCCAACTCTCACCGGAAACGAGTCCGACTTATTGCCGCCCATGTGGACCAGACTGTGGCACTGGTCATACAGGGACCAAACAGCCCTTAAAAGGAAGCCCGGCACCCCATACTCCCAGGGCACCCCCACAGGACTCCCAAGAGGGACATGGCCCGGCCACTGAGGAGCTTTTTAACCACCTCAGTAACTTCTGCCCCAGAGATAGGGGAGCCCACACCCAAGTCTCCATACTCTTCTTCCAAATTGGAAGGCGTGTCAGTGGGATTGAGGAGGTCTTCGAAGTACTCCCTCCACTGACCCAAAACATCCCAAGTTGAGGTCAGCAGCACCCCATCCCTACCATAAACAGTGTTGATGTTGCACCACTTTACCACCCTGACCTGCCAGATGGTGGACCAGAATCCCCTTGAAGCTGTCCAGAAGAAATTTTCCATGGACTTACACAACCCCACAAACTCCTCCCACACCTGAGTTTTTGCCTCAGCAGCCGCCGGAGCCACATTCTGCTTGGCCCGCCGGTAGCTGTCAGATGCCTTGGAAGTCCCACAGGCTAAAAAGGCCTGATAGGACTCCTTTTTCAGCTTGAAGGCATCCCTCACCACTGGTGTCCACCAGCGGGTTTGGGGTTTGCCGCCACGATAGGCACCGACCACCTTACGACCACAGCTCCGGTCAGCTACCTCCACAATGGAGGTGCAGAACATGGCCCATTCGGACTCAATGTCCCCCTTCTCCCTTGGCACATGGGAGAAGTTCTGCCTGAGGTAGGAGTTGAAACTCCTCCTGACAGGGGATTCCACCAGACGTTCCCAGCAGACCTTCACTATGCACCTGGGCCTACCAGGCCTCACTGGCTTCCTCTCTCACCAGCGGAGCCAACCCACCACCAGGTACTGATCAGTTGACAGCTCCACCCTCTCTTCACCCGAGTGTCCAAGACATGCGGCTACAATCTGATAACATGACTACAAAGTCGATCATCGAACTGCGGCCTAGGGTATCCTGGTGCCAAGTGCACATATGGACACCCTTGTGCCTGAACATGGTGTTCATTATGGACAATCCGTGATGAGCACAGAAGTCCAGTAACGAAGCACCACTCGGGTTCAGATCGGGGGGGGTGGGCATTCCTCCAACCCCCCACAAGGAGACTGGTTCCAGATCCCAAGCCGTGCAATGAGGTGAGCCCGACTATATCTAGCCGGACCTTCACAACCTCGCTCACCAGCTCAGGATCCTTTCCCATCAGAGAAGTGACATTCCATGTCCCTAGAGCTAGCTTCTGCAGCTGAGGATCGGACCGCCAAGGTCCCTGCCTTTGGCCACTGCCCAGCTCACATTGCACCTGACCCCTATGGCCCCTCCTATAGGTGGTGAGCCCATTGGAGGGGGGACCCACGTGCCTTGTTCGGGATGTGCCTAACCAAGCCCCATGAGTACAGGCCTGGCCACCAGGCACTCGTCTTTGAGCCCCACCCTAAGACCTGGCTCGGTGACCGGCATCCGAGCAAGGGAAAACGTTATTCTATTATTTTGCTCTTCATTAGGGGTCTTTTGAGCCACACTTCGTCTGGTTACTCACCCAGGACCTGTTTACCTTGCGTGACCCTACCAGGGGCATAAACCCCTGGGCAACTTAGCTCCTGGGATCACTGGAACACGTAAACCCCTAAACCACGATAAGGTGTCAGCTCCAGGAGAAACATTAATACACTATTATTCAAATAGGGGCGTGTTCAGCTACTATTTAAGAAAATGTTACTAAGCAAGAACAAACACTATGCACAGAACTAACTGTGGTTTTACCACAGAACCAGATAGTACTAGCTATAGCAGCTCAAAGCTGTACCTTGTCGGTCTATTTATAGGATAGTATAATTTGTTCGAGCAAAGCCATCAGGAAGAAATAAATAAATAACACCTAGGGACCCTTGTGACATGCATCGATGGAAGCAGTTTACCTCCTAGCAGTGACATGACAGATACTAATGTGAAATTGAGAAAATTATTAATGCATCGGTATGACACATTCACAATTGCTCCCACAGGAACAACCACATTGATACTAGCAGCACTCTTAGGTAAGAGGCAATTACAATACCACTAATCAAGATGAAGAGGAAGAATTTCACAGGCGTCCCATATTCAAATGACCTGCAGACACTATTAAACAAATGCCTTCATATTACAAGCATGACAAATTGTGGTTTATCAAATGCTGCAGAAGAACGAATCATTCTCCACTGTATGTATTTAAAAGATCGCCTTCTGATCATTTTCCAATCATATTCTGTGGTTAAATTCTGTTCAATAATGTTAAAGTAGAAAATTACAAGAACTACAACATATCCGTAAAGTACATCGCGGGGACATTTTTTCACTCAATTTTATCAAAGACTATGAATGCAATCAACCATCCATCCATCCATTTCATGAAACCACTTATCATATTCAGGGTCAAGGGTGGGGGGCTGGGCATCAACCCATCACAAGGCACACTCACACCTATGGGCAATTTGGTAACTCCAAAACTCCAAGTAGCCTCTGCATGTTTTTGGACTGGGGGGGAAACCAAAGTATCCTGAAGAAACCCCAAAATGATGCAGGGAGAAAATTCTAATTTTCAAACCCTAGTAGAGACGTGAACCCAAGCCCCAGAGGTGTGCGATGACAGTGCTAACCACTGAACCACCATGTCACCACTGAATGAAATCAAAAAACTTAAAATACCAAAAATCTTGTATTTTGTTTGGTAATGTATAGTTAAGGTTAGGGCTGGTTAGGGGTTTACTTTGTCATAGTTGGGATTATGAATAAAAATGGAGGGACGGCCCCAAAAATGATATGAATACAAACATGCGTGTGTTTGTGTGTGTGTGTGCTCTTATGCTGATAATAAAATATTATGGCTTGAGAATACTTTGCTGAGTAAAGTCTGCATCGACTTGCCGTTTTTTAAGGAACAATAGATCAATTATAAAATGCTTGGCCACCCATCTGTAAAATGACACTGATATTCATGAAATCATACCAAAATGTTGGTATAAAATGGTAGGAAATTAAACTTGAAAATTGGCCTAGTCAAACGAAAGATCACAGCTCACAACCTTGAGATGTGATAAGATTTTAAATCAACCAGTCAATAACTACAGGAAGCATTTGATTGCACTCACTGGACATGGGTACTAAAGGTGTCATGACCAGTAAAAGAAAGGCACACTGATTTAAATACACACTGTATCTGAATCTTAAAAAATCTGAGGTTGGGTTGAATGTTATTCATTGTCAGAGAGTGGTTTACAGTACATGTACATGTAAATTCAATGGCAGTGTAGCCTTAATATTTGAACACACTCTACTTTAACCCCCACTTTGATGCAAATGCCTCTTTACTCACAAGAATTATGGTTCTTGAAAGCCTCAAATAAGACCTGGACATGAAGGCTTTGCTTCATAGAAAATAAAATAAATGGGATTTTTGTAGCTGCTGCTTTTCTTGTTCTAATTCTTGTATGTAAGGATGCTGGTATAGTGGTTTTTTTTTATTTGGACTGTGAAAAAACCATGTCAGATAGCTCATTTCAGGTGCAGAACCTGTGCTGCTGGGAGAGCTGCAGACAGTGTCTGTTCATCCACGCATGGTGCCTTGTCAGCTGCCTTGGAAGATGAACTTGAAGTTGGCCATGTTGAGTTGATAGATGGGCAGTCTGCCACCATGGATCTCAGCATTACTATCACGCATCTCTGGCAACATCCTTATGTAACAGACAATGTAACAGTTAGCATAGCAACCATTGCCAGAGTATCCTGGCCAGGACTTCCAATTCACTTGTGAGGGTGCCAGTACTGTGCCCAGCTAAGTACCTTTGTTGGTCATTTCCTGTTATTTGTTATTTAATTATGTATTTAGTTATTTATTTCATCAACCATCATATGGAAAGATACCATCCTGCATACTCTTGCAGGATCATATTATGGCTTCTTTACTAAAAATGATAATCTTTCCTATCGAGAAATACACTGAAAACTGCTTAAAGATTCAGTTTTACATTATTCATTTGTGCAGGAAAAAATAGCACAAGAATCTGTTCAATCAACAGTGAATCAACTGAAGTGCAGCAGTGTTTTGTAAAATCTGATAAACAGTTCACAAAATAATGAAATGGCTAAAAGAAATACTAAAAAAAACTACAATTATATGTTCTCATTTTGTAACAACAATGATAATATTGAATTGATATTTTTGCAAAAATATATAATAATAATAATTATCATCATTGTCATCAACACAAAATTGGTAAGCTGTGCATTCAATGTATAACAAGCAGTTTAGCCAAAAGGCATTGCATAATTGATAAGGCATGGCAAGGAACTCCCAGCACAATGATGCAAGACCTCTGATGTAATTACAGCTCAAGTGGATCATTAATGGAGTCCATGGGAGCTTGTGTGTCTATGCAAGTGTACTGCTTATTAGTCTACCCCATTAGTCCATGCTACAAAAAACAACAACAACAGCAGCAACAATAACAGTAACAACAAAAAAAATCAGAATATACACTATCAGTCAAATGTTTTTGCATACACTGAAATTTTCTATATTTGCATGTTATTCACTTAACATTTACTAATAATACATTCTATATTCTTTGCTAACAAATTTACAGTATGCTTGCCATTTGAGTACCTTTATTAACAAGAAAATATCATAATTTTCATTCATTAAAGTAACCTCCTGTAGCAGTCATAACATCAGAGAAAATACAAAGCAATTCTTTCTACAACGGACATTAAATACTGGTCTATTTCATGGGATGAAACAGTGCACTAGTGCATTTAAAGTTAAAGGACAGTCTAGAATTTGACTTTGCCATCACCTCACAGCTAGTCAATAGGATGTTAGACATGTACTGTTACATACTCTATCCGTGGTATAAATGAAACTTGATTTATTTGACTTCATGTATTGTTGTTCAGTCACCTTCCCAATGCATAACATAATAAGAAATCTGCAGTTTATGAAATAAATGGGAAAGTGGTAAAAACCTGTGGTGTGCAAAAACTTTTGACTGGTAGTGTACACACACACACACACACACACACAAATATCTGTATAAAAGGTGACCCTGTATAAAATATAGGTCTAAATTTACAGTAAGACCAAACATGCAGCGCCTCGTGACCTTTTCAGAAATTTAGCTCAGGACCCATGCAATGAGAATTTAACATCAATTTAACCAATTTAGGCAATTTAACATCAAGTTAACTTGGAAATGACAGATACAAGTCCTGCACTCACTCCTCCAAAACACCCCAAAATGGTTCCGTGAGAGATGTTCAACTTTACTTTCATGGTCATCAAACTACTTACCAGGTTTGCTGTGAGTATTGTTGCAATATCATCCTGATATATGGCACCACCTTCAGGGTACAATGTCAAACCGTGGTCATCCAGAATGGTTCCTTGGCAGTAACGCACACATCTAGAACAAGTAGTGGGCCTATCAAATACCATGATATTGTAGCTCAAACCATCACTGATCCTTTCCTGTGCTGCTCTTTGGCTATACAATATTCTGAGTGTTAAGTCTCTTTGCTTCTCCACACCGTAACTCTTGCAGACGTGAGAAAAACAGTGAAAGTGGACTCGTCAGAAAACAGTACATGTTCCACATTATTCACAGCCTAATTAGCATGAGTGACTAAAGTTTTGGCTGTAGGAGCCGAACCATGAATATTGACCCAGGGGAACGTCTGACAAAGCCTTTTGGTGGAAATAGGAGATTTGAGGTGATGGGATAATTTTTAAATTATTTTTCAATTAGATATTTCTTTAGTTAAATATGAATGAGGCGGTCTGCCTTTCCAACAGTAATATTGATATTTACCTGAAAATATCCCTTAATGCCTCTCCTGAAGCCGACACCTTATCGTGGTAGAGGGGTTTGCGTGTTTCAATGATCCCAGGAGCTAAGTTGCCCGGGGCTTTATGCCCCTGGTAGGGTCACCCAAGGCAAACAGGTCCTG
>JAODKF010000001.1:39264715-39277446 GCA_026779585.1 Mormyrus proboscirostris | reverse complement strand
AGGATGGGCTCCCCCTTTGGGTCTGGTTCCTCCCAAGGTTTCTTTCTCCTAGGGAGTTTTTCCTTGCCACCGTCGCCTTTGGCTTACTCACTGGGGGGTATTTATGTGGCAGTAATGTAAAGCGTATTGAGACAATGTAATGTTGTGATAACGCGCTATATAAATAAAATTGCACTGCATTGCAAAGAATAAATAAAAACAAAACCTGGAAGCACTGGAAGTTATATATGTTTTATATTCCAAATTTGATCAAAATCAAAAATGGTGAAGAAAAAAATGGTTGCTTTTTTTAAATTTGTTGAATTAAAATGGAATGTCCAGTATATATATACACTGCAGCCATTGTCTTCCATACCTTGTTATTTGGTAGAGATGGTTGCATGTTTTCTAGAAATGTACCTGTTTAAAGCTGCCTGTCTACCTGTTGAAGGGATTACTATGACAACAAACGGGATCATTCAGCCACGATCAACCTCCGTGCACTCAGACCAATGGAGCACAGGGATTTTCGACTGCTTGGATGACATGTCTGTCTGTGAGTCAGTCTGTCTGCATGTCTGTCCCACATTTTACTGTGAGAAAAATGAGTATCAGGTTATATTTCACATCTGTAGCTACCTCTTACAGTGTAGCCTATTAGCTAGGAGCTGGGTGAAACTTCTTAAAGTTTTTTTCTTTTTTATATAAACAAATATCCATTGATATTCCAATAACTAATCCAGTGCAGGGTCACATGATAGCATAAAAATGGAGGGAGTTGGGGTCCCGGTTAATTTTGTCGTAAGATTTTCAAAATACCGTGGTTTGCCTTAATACCCAAGCCTTGACTAATAACTTGAAAGCTGTTCATTAAAGTTTACCTGTTTCACTACACTGCTTCTTTTTGTGTTTACACATCTGCCCTCTGCTGGTCTAATGGATTTACACTGCTAAATGCACACACTGACTGTGACCATTCACATCCGCACCAAATGTAGTATGAAACCCAGCCTCAGCATGTCTGCGGGTCCTTGAGCAAGGCCCTTAACCCCCAGCTCCCTGGGTGCCCCAACAGGTGGCAGCCCTTCGTGGACAGCTTGCTCTACAAAGAGCAAGTTGAGGGAGCCGTGAAAAACAATTTCCCCATGGGGATCAATAAAAGTTTTAATTACTACTTACTATTACTAACACATGCTGCGGCACAGATGACTATGAAATTTTAACATGAAATAAGTAGGCAGGATAATAATTTTATATATCTGCATTGTAACTATAATTTTATATACAGTATCTGCTTTGTGGCTAACTAGTAAAATATGGCATTTCAGATATCTCTAATTCTATTCTCACAGGTAGGGAGAATGGGGCCAGTTGAACATTTTTTGCATTTCCTTAAATGCATATTTTCATAATTTAAAAAATCATAAAAAAAAATCTAAATCAAAACCCAAAAATAATACTTCTATGAACTTCTGTGAAAGTTTACTGAACTCTGTGTGTGTGTGTATTAGGTTTATATTACTTTGTGGGGACCAAATGTCCCCCCACAAAAAAAATAGCAAAAGGTTTGGGTACTTATGGTTAAGCTTAGGGCTGGGTAGGGGTTAAGGTCGTCATGATGGGATTAGAGTTTTCCCCATAGAAATGAATGGAGAGTCCCCACTGTGTTTGTGTGTTTAATTGAATTTTGGAATATATTTTCAATTGTACATCTGGATTTGCCAGTAAGTCATTATTTGTGTGTGTGTGTGTCTGTCTGTCTGTCGGTGTGTATGTGCGTGTAATGTAGTTTATGTGTGTGTGACAGAGAGAAGATAAGAGAAGGAAATTAATCCACATTATACTCACAGTTGTCACAATTATAAATGGCTCCTCCATCAATGCAACATGTTGCAACTATCCTACACTGATAGCCACAATAGTTATCCTATGCTACTGTAGCTTGACATAATAGCTTGGACACATGCTACTGATGCCTGTTAGAGGCTAAGAAAAGACTGATTAAAATAATATTACTTTATAATGCTTCACGCAAACAATATAGACAGTATGTCAAAATACTTTGATTGTAAAAAATGAACTTTTTTTTGTACGTATTTATTAATAATTGCACTGTGTTCATTCACCACCAGTAACTGCGTAAGCAAGACAATTGGGCTATTGAATGTTAAGTGCACACACAAACACTGAAATATTAATTAAATTTTGCCCATAAAAAAATGGAAAACCAAGGGGTGTTGCTTGTTTTTGTTGAAAGATGTTACAACCAGGAAACTGAATCTAAAATTAACTTTACCGTGGTCTCATAGTTAAGGTTTGAGCCCGAACCCACTTTGGGGTGCAAACCTCCCTGGTATTCACCTGGTAAGTGGGGATACGCAGATCTTTAATATTCAAGAAAGTCAGCCCGAGTTTAACCCTGCAAATTTGTGGCAAAGATAGCTATATATGCAGTTCTCCAGCTGTAATATTTTTCTATCATTGTAATACGTTTCAATGTGTTTTGTGCACTTAACGTTCAATAGCCCAGCTGTCTTGCTTAAAGTCACTGTTGGTAAATGGACACTGCAATTATTAATAAATTCATATGAAAACACATAATATTAAAGTTGCATGGTGTACATTGTTCCCCATATTTAAACACTTAAAGCACACATTACAGAATCTGTGTCTGTTATTTAGGTTTATTCTTGCTGTCACGTTGCATCAAATAACAGTAGGTGGGAACGCAAAATTATTGCGAGGGACCGCAAAACTATTAAAAAAAAATATTTTCTCACCCTGCTTTCTTGGGGGCACTGTAGAAATCAATAAACACAAGAGCTTTATTTTCAATTCTGTGAAATATATAACACAGAGATAAAACAGACTTGACCTAGTGATGTACTAATTGGCCGCCAGTAAATCGGGACGTAAATTTCATCATTAGCATGAACTGTGAGCATGATGGACTGTGCTCGTTGTGTCGACTGTTCCTGTGCAAGGAGGTACCTGAGAACAGCCAAAGGTCCTCACTGCCTCTTTTTGCTCACGCAACTTTTATTGAGGTGGAACCTTGTGACAGTCAATGATCGAAATGGGGTATTGGGTAAATTTTTTCAACTGCCCCTATTTGATCACGAACAATTATGCAAATTTGACCAATCATGCAAATTTCACTAAGAACACCAAAAGTGAACACTCCCTTTAATTCAAATTACATGAGAATGTTATTTTGTGGATTCTCTTTTTCGACCTAGATTATGCAAAAACGGTTTGTGTGCATTTTTTTCCGATCTTGGTTAAATGACAACAGCAAAACAGCTGCAGACTTTGGGGAGTGTTTGTCGTCCTCTTGTGGACATAATCAGTATTTCCCTTCAGATGTCAGGCATTCCCTGTGTTCCCCCTGTTTCTCTGGCCCTGAGAGTTGGGGTGCGAAATCGATTCGGCATCCAGGTACGAACAATAAAGCATCAGTTGGGTGTGGGCTGTTGTCCTAGTATATGTAATTATGGGATATATACATTTGAATTGCGAAAGTGCTTTTGTAGCAAAAACGAAGGTGAATTTTTGACTTTTCAAAACAAAGACAATGCAGATCATAACAGCTCTGCGGTCTTAGCTCTGTTACTGTATCTATACTGTAAGTGACCTGTTCTATTTCTCTATAGGGGGATATCTGCTCTGACTGCATGTACGTGACCTTTTGTAATATGTGTTCCTGGTGCCAAATAGCCCGTGAGATGAAGATACGACAGCAGCCAGTCACCATAATTAATTCCAACCCCACTGTGGTCTCAACCCAACCCACCATGATCTCAGCCACAAACACGGAGGTCTCATCCCACCTCACTGTCGTTAATACCTAGCCAGCTATTCTCACTTCACGATAGTGACCAGGCACATCCACCAATCACAGAAAGTGCCTGTGGGTGATGCTTCTAGCGGTACAATTATCCCCCATATCAACACTGGGTCAAACCTAAATTTCATTGTAATTCAATGCAGGTTGGTGCATTTTGGCAAAAAAATTTAATTATATGTATAATGACAATAAAGTTTGACTGTAGGATGTTTGCCTTTTCCCAACTTGGTTGTTATTGTTGTTATGCAGGCATGAAATGATATGTATTGTAGCACTGGCGGGGCGCATGTCCCAGCATGTCCCGTGTGCTGTTGTAAATAGCTCTTGTTGTGTTGTTGTTGTTAATGCTAATGGTTACAGTTCCCTATTGTCGTGCATGTGTTTGCCCATGTCTTGTGTATACCCTGTCTGATCTTTGCATATATTTAGTTTGTCTAAATCTCCCACCATGTATGCATCTTACAGTTCGGCATCTGACAACCTTGTGTTTCCTGTGTCTAATTGGTTTGGTGCTTGTTGGGTGCCTGATTTAGTCCTTTTAAGCACTGCAAATAAGCAGTGTGTTCTTCGCCAACAAGCAAGTCTCTCTCTCTGCTCCTGCGATGCCTCAGTCCGCCCAACACCACAATATTTTTATTGGTGGTGATAAAAATCTTTATTAGTAAAGAGTGGCTCAGGATCTTAAATGATGGTCATGACACATGATCCCATATGGATGGAACAGTAACACATTACCCTTGATAAAAATTAGTTTGACGTGCAAAAGCTGTATTCAGAATTGTTTTGTGCTTTGCCTATAATACATTTAGTGACACTGTAATCATGGCCTCTAAGAAAGTGAGCAGTGATAGTAACAAACCAGAGAGGAAAGCAGTGAGAGTAACTTTTCAGCTTAGCTGTGACATCTACCCCTGATTCCAAAGGCACATGTCAGGTGACTTCTCATATTAACATATGAAGGTGAGAAATTATAGCAAGGTGGTGCACGTGTCTGCTCGAGCTTTGGAGTATTGGATTGTTAATTTCATATTAATCACTTTTGTATGTGTGCTTTTTCATGTATTATTTTGTGTATTATTTTTATGTTGATTGTTAATGATTTTTATCATTAAGTAGGTAGACAAGTGTAAATTGGCAAATATTTGTGGATTAAATTCATTTACATTATTTCTTATGGGGAAATCGACCAGCTTTCTGTAACTAATTAAGTTTGTGTTCCAAGATACCACTGTATAATAATTTTTACTATGTACCATATTATTTTTTCAACCTACAAATTCAACTTGGGGACCAAAGGGATATTCCATGAAAGTAGCTCAAAAAAGCCAGGCTTTCCCAAAAAAGTCAGACTCAAACTAACGCCTTCTCTAAACTTAGCCTCACATGGTTCCACTAACACAGTTCCGCTTTAATTAATCAAGGCTCATACAAGACAGACTTCTATATTCTCACTTAGTGTGCACACCTGATATACCATGTTTCCCCAAAAATAAGCCTTAGCATGAAGGCTGAGGGTGGCACGGTGGTGTAGTGCTTAGCACTGTTACCAGACACAGAAAGAAGGTCCTGGGTTCGATACCCGGGGTCACCCAGTGTGCCTTTCTGTGTGGAGTTTGCATGTTCTTCCTATGCATGTGTGGGTTTCCTCTAGGTACTCTGGTTTCCTCCCACAGTCCAAAGACATGAAGATTAGGTTAACTGGCTACTCTAAATTGTCCATAGGTGTGAATGCGAGTATGTTTGTCTGTGTTGGCCCTGTGGTGGACTGGCAACCTGCCCAGGGTGTACCCTGCCTCTCACCTGAAGATGCTCGGATTGGCTCCAGCTTCCTTGCGACCCAAAATGGCTAAAGCAGTATAGATGATGGATGGATGAATTTTCAGGATGCTAGTTACATAAGCCCTACTCCAAAATAAGCCCTAGATACTATCCCATGGACTGTCGGTAACTAGAATGAGATGCAATTATGTGCACTATGAGCAGGCTACATGGACAAGAGGTGCTCATTTAAGGAAAGTGCTATTGCTAGGCATGAGAGATTGGGGCCACTGGTTCTAAAGGAGCTTGGAGATTTACGATGAAAGTTTCTGGTTTGATCCCCATAGCCTAATGGGTTGAGTTCATGTGTCATTATAGCTGTATAATGTTATTCTGTATTATTTGATCTCCATAAAATACTTTAAATCGCATCCATGTGAAATGTTCTGCACAAATAACCATATCTTGTCTTTGCTATTTTATTAATAAACTTTCAAAGTAGACAGTGACTAAACAAAATATAAATATATCTTCCTGTTCATATTATTTAAACATTTTCTTTTTCAATTCCAGTCATTGTGTAACCCCTAATTCTACTGAGCCAAAAAAACACACAAACATGGGTAGGGTACAATCCTACAATCTCATGTAGTTTGAGTTCAATCTCTGGGGTTTTGGATAGGAATGTGACGTGGACCCGATATGTCTTACTTCAAAGCTATTTTTATATAATATTTCAATTAGCTAGTCAGTTTAACATAAAATCCCAGTATATAAACCAAGAAAAAAATCTTATATTATTTCAATAATTAAGTCCAAAAAAGAAAAAAAAATATTTAGTTCGATATAACAAACAACAAATATATATTTGCCACAAAGTGTCGGCAGCAACGCTTAACTTTATACCCTGCTCACTCACAGTGACCTATAAAACAGTTCGCCAACCTCCACAGAGTGTAATGACGCAGAGCATACGTTGCTCTGAACTGTCGCAATAGTACCAAAAATATGCCTCTTTAAAACATAGAACAAGTGTAATTGCTAAATGCAATTTCAAAAAACTAAACAAAAGGGCAAAACAGAACTGGGGAAAACGGACTCAGACGCGGACTAAATACACAGGACAAGCTGAAAATAACAAGGAACAGGTGATCAAAATCGGGAATTAACATGAGGTAACGAGGGAGGCATGACACACAGGAGGATCGGATGAGCAGGTCATGACAGAATTCCCCCCCAAAGATGCGCACTCTGGGTGCACCTCAAGGGAAGCGACGGACGAGACCGGGGACACAGGACCTTGAAAACAAAAAACACATCAATGAGGGACCAGGAACAGAACAGACACACAAAACAAGCACAGAGGCAACAGTCAAGACAATGCCTGACACAGGATGGGAAACGCAGACAGGCAGACCAGGAAGGGAGACACAGAGGTAACACTAACAGGCGGAACGAAGTGACTGACGAAGGAGGTGAGGAGAAAAGAGGAGGGGGCACCGGGAGAGGTGAAGAGGAAGGCGGAGGGGACCATGGCGCAAGCGAGAAGGAGGGGGAAGCCACAGCAGGCAACGGCACAGCTAAAGCCAGGGAAGGTACCGTCCGACACCTGAGTGGCAGTGGGGGGACCCACAGGCGACCAAGGAGTCGAGGCAGGGGAACCCGGAGGCGGCTGACGAGGTATCAAAGGAGGGACCACCAGCGGCAACAGCCAGACCGGAGCCGGATGACCCACAGGCAGCCGCCGAGCCACAGCCGGGGAGAGGAAGGGCGAATCAGGGGGCAAAGCAGGTGGGACCCAACCCCTGCGGAGGTGTCCCCTGACATTGAAAGGTGGGGTTCAGGCCGGGATCAACCACGCCAGGTTGAGGGCAGTGGAGTCATGAGGGGGTCCTCTGCCAAGGAGAAAGGAGTGCTGGTCAGACTGTTTGGGACCTCCTTGAGGACTGGGACTGGTGCCTGGGGGACTGGAGCAGGGTCCAGGACCGGGATAGGCGGAGCCTGAGCCAGGGCTTCAGGCATGGGCGGAGCAGCTGCAGGTGGTTCCTCGATCAGGTTCCTGGCTCCTCCCGATAGTCGGCAGGGAGAGAAGTGGCAGGGAAAGAAGCGGCTGAGAAGGAACATGTTCCCAGGACGATTGCTGGGACCGCCACTGTTTTCCTCTCCTTTGACTTCTTTTTTCTCTGGCTATCGGCAGAGGAAGGACTGTCTCCAGAAGCAGGTACAGTGGTTCGGCAACCTCTGCCTGGTGCCGCGTGACGGGCTTGGTCTTCCCCGTGCTTACACGCCTCATGAGCCTCCGGAGGTTCTCATGCCATGTGCATGTCTTCGGGCGGGGACATCTCTGTCAAGAGGTCGCCGCTCCAACTGGTCAAGTCCAGCGCCACCGGGTCCTCCTGGACCTCGGGCTGGATCAGCCAGAATATGACTTCTTGCAGCAGACCGAGACGGCGGTTCTTGGTCTGCTGCGGAGCTTCTTCGGCACGATGTGTCATTGCTACGGAATGATCTTTTGGGAATCCCACACGTCGGATGTTTTTTGAGACTTGTTTATTCGCCTAAGTTACAATGGTAGCTCAGCAGGGATTTTCATTGATGGAACGGAACTCTCACTTAAATGGACTAGACTTTCCCTTAATTCTGTTTCGTGGAATACCCCCTTGATCTTGTTCATAATTTGGGAACTGATTGTATAAACAATTGAAAAGTGTCACAGTCAGATCAGATCATGCTTTCAAAAGTACCGGCGAAAGACTGGGGGTGTTCACAATCAAGCTGGAGGATTGTGCCCGGTGGGGCTACCCTCACTTCCCCTGGGCAGCACAGGATGAGCTGGCCCTCCACACATTCCTGCAGGTACTCTCCCCAGAATGACTGCGCTAGCATGTGCACCTGTTGAAGCCAGCAATGCTGGCGGCAGCTGTAGAGCAGGCGGTGGAGGCAGAAGAAGCCCACCCCGTAGTCAAGTCTGCACTGCGGAGAGTGCTGAGGGAGAACAGCTAGCTGGAGATGTGCATGCTGCCGCTGCCTCGCCTCCCCCCTACTGTGCAAGCTCAGCTTCTGCTGTGGAGAGATGGGACACATTGCACGCAGCTGCCTTGCATCAGTGCCTTGCCTTCATCCCCAAACATCCGAGAAACACTAAGCAAATGGTGCCGTCAGGGGAGACGTCACCTGTACAGTAACTCACGCCAGTCCAACCCCTACAGCTGCTCCCAGAGTGAGCCAGCTCAGCAAGACTAGTGGCCTCTACATTGACTGCCTAGTGGACAGAACTTTCTGTCAAGCCCTGGTGGACACGGGATCCACCATCACCCCAATCCATCCGGGCGTGCTACCAGGCAGAGACTGCGCTAGCTAGTTGGGAACCCATGGGCATCCAGCTGGTGTCAGCAAGTGGCTTGCACACAGCTCTGAGGGGAAAGACTTTTGCATTGATTACTGACAACTCAACATGGTGACGAGGAAGGACTCCTATCCACTGCCATGCATTCATGACGAACTGGACATTGTCAGATCGACTTGGTCCAGCTCTCTGGATCTCTAGACTGGCTACTGGCAGGTCAAGTTGACCCCAGTAGCTTGCCCTAAGACCACATTCACCATTAGCTATGGTCTATGGCAGTGGTTTTCAACTGGTCTGGCTTTGGGACCCACCATGACCCCTTAATGACAAGTTGCAACCCAAAATTTTCAACTTCTCAAATTTGTTGAATGAGTAGATGGTGCAGTTTGAACCTGAGATAAAATAAAATATTACAGTATGCCAACACAAAAAATGACCAGCAAGTGATAAACCAAAATGATCAGCAAGTGGCGATGCTAGAGACGGGAGTATTCCCTTTTTCACCTAATTAGCTGCATTTGAATTCAAACCAAAACTCTTCCATTGTACTGTTAAAACCTCTTCAGTGACTGTTTTCAACAGACTCAACAGTGCTTACCACAGAATCCTCACTCGTTGAAAATATGACAACCAATAATGCACTATGGAAAGAATCCAGTTTCTTCATTAGCCGTTTTTTTAACAAAGAGAAATAAATTAAACAAAGAGTGAAGTTCAAAACGATTCAAGTATACCAAATTAAATTTTCTTCTGATTACCTTATCAGTAGGTAAATGCTGAAAACATTGTGCTTTGAAGAAAATTAAGCAACACTCACTTCAACCTTACAGTAGGTGTGACACTTTAGACTTGAGTTTGGAGGAATTAATGGGAGAACTGGGCATGTTTTTTGCTCCTGACAAAAGTCTCAAATTCTGGAATTACAGTAGACAAAGCAACTCTGAGGTCATACTCAATGCCCAGTCTGTTTCTGTTTTTTGTCTTCAGCTGAACCAGAGCTGAGAAGCCACACTGTCCTGCCTGATCATTCGTTCCTTCTGTGTGCCACACCCCCTCCTTAACACTGTGTGGATTCCCCTTCTTTACCAGCTGTTTTTGATTGTTGTCATTAGCAATATGTCATTATGTATTTAGTCCATGTTTTCATTTGTTTCCCCAGTCCGGTCGTGTAATGCCTACGTTTCTGCCTGTTCCCTTTGCTGCGACTTCAATTAAACCCTGTATTTGCCCTGACTCCTGGCATCCTGCGCTTTTGTGTGCACTCCGGGAATGACCGGACTCACTAAAGAGATGCCTCACCTCACAGAGGAAGAATACTTCATACTTACGGATGAGGTAATCTATTGGCTTCAGCAGCCTGAGGTAAGGGAGAATCCACATCACCCCTGCTGTATCTACCTCACAAAAGATGTGTTAACATGTCCAATGCCCTTCTGGGTTCTCTCGCTTTGCCACTGACGCTCGAGGTCTCTGCGGATCCCACCCTGGAGACCATTGAGAGTGTACTCTGCTGCTACCTCACTGACTGGTATGGAAACTGCACTCTCGCTGAGCAGAAGGCCCTGCAGCGGATAGTGAGGACAGCAGAGTGCATCATCGGGGTTCCTTTCCCTCCCATCTCCCAGCTGCACGAGAAACACCTCATCTGTCGAGCTTACAGCATTGTGAAGGACTCCTTCCACCCCTCACATGTACTGTTCTCCCTCCTGCCATCTAGCAGATGGTTCCGAAGCATCAGAACTCTAACTGCCAGACACTGCAGGAGCTTCTTCCCCCATGCTGTCAGAGCTCAAAACTCACTGCAACCACCATAGAACTGATAAAAATCATACAAATGCTACAGAAAATTCCAGAACATTTCAGAAAATGCACCTTTTTGGACAAGTTTTGACATTTGCACAATTTCATAAATTTCACAAATATGATCAATTTTATCTCATGCTTATTTTGTACATCTCACATTTTGCACATTTTCGTCTTGTCCTGTTCTGTCTTTACAATATCCTGGAAACTATAATGCAGAGGCACTTTTGAAATGTCTTGTTATGTCCTCCTGCTGTCCCCGTTTAGTGTACAGAGATTTTTATAGTTTTTATAAGTACTTAAGTGTGTACAGAGATTTTATAGTGCTCACAGGTATTTAAGTTTAAAATTCTTAGTTTCTTCTAAATTTGTATTTTCTTGTAAATTTACTGGGAGAAACGGCATTTCAACTATGTATACTGTTGTATTGACAATAAATCCCTCTTGAATCTTGAATAAAAACAAGACAGAACCTTTCCCCTCGAAAGCCAGCGTACCTTGGCATGATACAATACCTGTACATGCTCACTACCAAGATCTTGGCAGTTTCTGAAAACACTAGGTGTCCTTTGCACTGTGTTTAATGTAGTTTACCATTTGGATGACATCTTTTAATATTCCATGAATCACTGGTACCCTATCCTTTGCTGCCAGAGCCACCCGATGTAAGAACCAATGGTTCCAAGTTGCATTCTGAGCTTTTTCAAGTATTCTCCTCACGGCCCCCGGTTTTTTCCTGTCATGGTGGCGGCATTATCAGTTGTGATACCGACACACATGTCCCAGCTTAGGCCCAATGAATTCAAATACAAATCTGCAGAGCTGAAAATGTTCTCTGCAGTCATAGTAGTAGGGAGCTCTCTTATGCAGAGAAATTGTTCCTGTAAGTCCTCATCCTACATGTCTCACGTAAATGAGAAAAACTGCCTTGTTTGTTATGTCTGTGGATTCATCCATTTTTAAGGCAAAATAACCACTTGCCTTAATGCGAGCTGTGGTCTGTTGTTTGATGTCATCAGACATGTCTTCAATTTGCCTACTAATAGTGTCATTTGACAGAGGTATAGTTTTTAGTTTATTCTCTGTGGATTGATCCAACATCTCTTTGACCATGTCCATAGCTGCAGGTAAGATGAGGTACTCTGCAATGGTGTGGGGCTTCTTTAACTTTGCAATATGATGTGCTATCAGGTAGGGCTGCATGATTATGGCCAAAATGATAATCACAATTATTTTGATCAATATTGTAATCACGATTATTAATCACGATTGTTCATTATTTTAGGTGAACCACATTTTTATTGCACTTTCTTTTTTAAAAAAACAGTAAGTGAACAAGGCTTTCAGTTCAAAATGAAACCTCAAATAAAAGTAACTCATAAATAATAAAATAAAATTTACCAAAGACAAAGGCTAACAAAAAATAAATATGCAATTGCAGAGTGCAATGATAAAGTGCAAACAAATGAAAAAAAAAGAAGCCTATGCAGAAAAGTCATATACTACAAGGAACAGGAACATACTACAGGCCTACAGATTTTTGGCGAGAAATACCAGCCTGTCAACATTTTCTGGCTTAAGAGATGACTGAAGGCAGGTCACTATGTTCTCCCCAGTGCTGAAGACCCTCTCCGAGGGAGCACTTGTTGCAGGTATGTTGAGATATTTTTTGGCCAGCTTTGACAGTTGTGGGAAGACTAGCTGTTCTCTTCACTAGTCCAGTGGGTTCTCCTCACTCTCAAGGTCAGCACAACGCTGGTAGGACTGTAGCTCAGAGGTTACAGCTTATTCCTGGTGAGGAGGATAGGTTGGGCTGATGAGAAGCTCCCCAAGGTCTTCTTTCTCTTGGAGGTGCTGGGTGTATCCTCTGCCCTGTCTGCAGTCCCACCATCACTTGGGCCATCCATCCATCCATCCATTAACTTCCGCTTATCCGAGGTCGGGTCGCAGGGGCAGCAGTCTCAGCAGGGAAACCCAGACTTCCCTCTCCCCGGCCAC
>JAODKF010000001.1:39247189-39258553 GCA_026779585.1 Mormyrus proboscirostris | reverse complement strand
ATGTTGGAAGGACTTCACTGGTGGAGAGCATTCTCTCTTTCTGCATTACAATATGGCATGCCAGCTGCATGGCTCAGAGGGTCGTGGGGAGTAGCTTACCCACCACCACTGACATTTACACTATCAGATGCAAGAGAAGCGCACACAGCAAGAGTAGGACCACGTAACAGCTTCTTTCCAGATGCTGTAAGACTACTGAACTCTGCCCCCCCCAGCCCCTGAATAGATTCCCCCCCCCCCATCTCCACCACAAAAAAGGGCTAATAGACTATACACCCCCACCACCAGCAGACCGTAGTGACATCTACAATACACTCATATATGCAGCGTTCCCCATAGCACAGTATTTAAATTATTATCACCACCAACCAAAGTGATATTTAACACATGCAATAAGCCCATATGTGCAATGCTAATTATAACACAATAACTAAGTTATTACTATTATATAGTAAATTACCTGGATCTGTTGTATGCTGTATCCATTCTACATCCACTTCTGCGTACTGGACACTGTACATACTGCTAATTTATGTTCCATACTTTATACTCCAATACCTTTATATTTAATTTTTATCTTTATAAATGTGTGTGACTAGCTCAGTTGCTTATCCGTGACCTGAGTACTTAATTTCGATCCATGGCATGTGCGAACATGTGTGGAATGACAATAAAGTTTCTTGAATCTTGAATTTACTTTCTAAAGAGTGAACATTTGATAATGCACATTTTATGGTGGGTTTATGTTGTGGCTCATTCCATCTGATTGATATTAAGTTATCCACACAGGAGCCACCAGTGGTACATTTAGATCTAAGTCTTGGTCTAATTATACTTACAATATTCTTTCTGTGCTCACACAACTCTGCTCACACAACTGCTTAGTTGAGGTCTCTTTTTAATACTTATAGTAATACACAAGTCATTTTTAGTTGGAATTATTTTTACAGTAAAAATGTTTCACAATGAAGATTTTTGTTGAATTTTGTTAAAGTCTGGAAACTAGCAGCCGTACCACAAATTGGTCACTCAGCCATTTCACAAATGCGTACTATATACATGCATTTTTATTCTTCAGTGGTGCCATACTTATAAATCATTTTATATTTAAAAGATAGCAGTTCTTTATAGCATTTCTATATGTCTGACTGGTGTACATAAATTACCTGTAAATGATGGAATACTGAAGTTGTTTGCTAATAGACAAGATGTCTGTTTGAGGTCATATGTTTTAGGTAACTTTAAAAACATTGCATGGTGATCAAAAACAGGTCACAATTGCTACAGATCCAAAACTGATCTTGCCAATTAGTAAACGGTTTGATTATCACATCGTTAAGGTGTTACTTGTGAGTACTGGCAAGATGCTGGCTAGATGTATGTGTGCTATGTGGGAATTAATTTCTGTATGGAAAGCTTAGTAAATGTCAGGTGACTGAACATGACTACCATGATTTTTATTGCTCTATTCTGCAGCCTGGTTACTGATTTATTTTAAGCCTGACCTGCCAATAGCAGTCCTGGCTATTTATGATATTCTTAATTCATTAATAATTTAGCAATAATTTTTTTGGCAAGTCACATCCACCCATGAAAAAATGAAGCTTTTAAAGAAAATGGAATACTACAGTGAAACAGGCAAGAGGCTCAATTATGCTTCTGGGCTGCCTTGCTCTGTCTGGCATGGGGTGCCTTGAATCTGTGTAGGGCACAATATAAATGCAAGACTATCAAGACTGGAGTAAAATGTATTAGCCAGTGTCAGAAATCTCTGTCTCAGTCACAAGTTATGGATCCTCTGAAAGGACAATGACCCAAAACAGACAGGTAAAAGTACCCAAGACTAGTTAAGAACAAAGAATCGGACTATTCTGAAGGGGCGTTCTATGAGCCCTAATCTGAATCATATCAAACAGCAATGGAAAGAACTGAAACATGCAGTGCGGAGAAGGAACTGTCAAAACCAGATACTGTACAGCTGGAGCAGTTTGCTCGGGGGAAAGTGGGCCAAACTACCTGTTAACAAGTGCAGAAGTTTCTTGGAGAGCTACAGGAATTGCTTGTTTGCAGCAATTGGCTCTAAAGGTTGTGCAACAAAATATTAAGTAAAGGATCCCATCATTTTTGTCCATGCCATTTTCATTTGTATTATTATTTAAAATATTCTGTCAAATCAAAACTGTTTATCAGTCTGATTTTCTTAAATATAGAATAAACACTGATGAGTGGCAAATACTTTTGTCAGAGAAAAACTGAATGCAGGACTTTTTATTTAACAATAATTTTACCATGTGGTAACCTTAGTTTGTCCAAGTTACTAAATCTATGATCTGAAACTAAACCCTGATTTGAATGACAGATGATGCTCTGAACAGTTGAGACTGAATTTATGAACACCCCAAATAACGAGCAGCTAATGGTTACTTTTAACCATTAATCCATATTGGTATAATTTAGTTAACTCCATGTATGGTTCCTCTTTACTTCAGCCTGAGTAAGCCAGTAAATTATCTTGTCAATGGCTTGGAGGTATTCTGCTTCTGTGAGAGGAGGCGTCTTTTTTCGGAGTCCTGTCATGCTGCCCTGCTCGGCGGTGCACGGAGCGTAGAAAAGGCGCAGGAAGTCAGGAACCCAGGCAAACAAGGGGTTTAATAGACACAGCAACAAAAGGAACAAGCAAACCACGGGCTGACATAACAATAACCGGACTGGGGAAACAAACTGAAAGGCGGACTAAATACATTGAACTAATAACAGTAACCGGAAACAGCTGATAAACACAGGGAATCCACATGGGGTTAATGAGGGGGCATGGTACATGAGAGGAGCGAATGATCGGGGCATGACACTGTGCATGTGTGAGAGAGTGAAAAATAGAGTGATAGCAACACACAGGCTCCAAGAAAGATCTCTATCTTCTGTATGAAGAATACATATATAAAAGAACAACAAATTGTGTTTTTTATATATTCATTATATATTATATAATGAATATTATATATTATATATTCATTTCTTGTGTGATTATGGCCACATTAATACCAAAATACACAAGTGACATGTAAGGGAAACGCATATTTCCATCCCCTAGTTTGAGTAATAGGGGTCGCTGCTGGTCCTCCAGAACCCTCCAGTTTCGTCCCAGCTGTCTTGTTTATAATCCCCGATCCTAATATAATAAATGTTAGCACCTGAATCGTATCAATCCCTTGTTAGTCCTGTATATATGTGCTTCTGAGGCCTGTGTTCCCCAGTCTGGTCATTAAGGTCAATCCTCCTGTGTTGCCTGTGTCATTCTCATTCCTGGCCTTTACATTTTCACCCATTGTGGTTCTATTTCTTTTCCTACTCCTACTTTGTTTAATAAAGCTCCTTTTGTTCTCCTGAGATGTGCCCTTGAGTCCTTTGTTTTTGGTGACATCACAAAACCTCTTTTTTTTGGTCCCCACAAGGGGAATCTCAGTTTATAAAAATCTGTAACTGTAATGAAAAACCTTTGTTTGGTTACTCTTGGTTAAGGTTAGGGCTGGGTAGGGGTTAAGGTTGTCAAGTTGTGCATTTTGCATTGTGATTAAACAACTCAAATTGAGAGGCAAATAAAAATGTTTCAGAAAATAGTTATAAATGTCCATTTTCTTGATTATTGAAGAACGGAAAATGAGTTGAAAGCAAAGAGTTGATCATTTGATTTTTTTTTAATTTTGTAGGTCTTCTGTTGCTATGGAGATCACTAAGTATATTTAACAGAAGATGTAAATAAAGCAAAATATAAAGTGTCAAATTAATGGTACTCCATAAGTTTTTTGTTTAGATTTTGTTTACATTTTGTTCAACACAATACATAACCCAGCTTAAATTGTACTTCTCTCTAAAACAAGCAATGAAAATTATTGTACTTACAGTACAAAGCAAATATACTGAATAAGGATATATATGATATGAATACGTATGATGTTCTGCTAACATACTGTATTCAGTCACAAAATATGTTTTCCAGATATTCTTTGGTTAGGTACATTTAGAGCAAGAGACCTGTTTATTGCAGATGCATATTGGATTATCCAAGATTCACATGTTGCATAGCAACAAAAAGGTTGTAAGAAAAGCAGCTGTTTAATTCTGTATTCCAGGATTGCAGCTTGAACACTTCCCTGAAATGAGTGTAAGAAAATTAAATCTATAAAAAATAATAAGTAGTAATGTAAGTCTACAGTATTGTTATATATCCATCCATCCATCATCTATACCACTTTATCCATTTCGGGTCGCAGGGAAGCTGGAGCCAATCCCAGCATCTTCGGGAGAGAGGCAGGGTACACCCTGGGCAGGTCGCCAGTCCAATTGTTATATATTAAGAGTAATATAATTACTATATATACTTGAAGAGAGGCTAGCAATGATAACCCACCATCATCATTGTGACCTCATTCCCCGTTTTCTCCACATGACCCCTCAAGCCGTGAGATTGTACTTGGCAAGCAGAAACCAAAAGCTAACATGTCTGTCAGGGGTTAGCTATGGGCAGCTGGGATAGAAAATAGACCCGGCATGGAGTGATGCTACTTTAGAGTTTAGATAAGACTTTATTGTGCATAGGATAACATTTTGATCCACATTGAAGACACCCAGCTCTGCTGTATTAATGGTTATTATAACAAAAACAAACAAAAAGTGATACTTAAGAGAACTTTATTAACACTGATCTGTAAAAACTCATTTTCCCAGGAATTCTTTCTCTTCCTCTTCAACTGACATGCCTACAAGTACTCAATGACAGCAGGACTCTGAGTGAGAGATGTGTAGTTGAGGTGACTAAGTAGGACTCGAATGCTGTAATGGATTCTGCAAAGCACAGTGGTGAAAGATTAAACAAACACAGGCAACAGGCCAAAATACAGAGCTAAACCAGAAACCAGACAGCTCGCCAAAACCAGGGCTAATGTCAAAAATCAAAATAATAGAACCAAACCCAAGAAACGACAACTCATACTCATACGTAGAAATGCAAATCCATCCATCCATCCATCCAGCCATCCATCAATTAACATCCATTTATCTGAGGTTGGGTTGGGGGGAGAGCAGTCTCAGCAGGGAAACCCAGACTTCCCTCTCCTTGGCCACTTCATCCAGCTTCTCCGGGAGAATCCCGAGGCGTTCTCCAAGTCCACAAAACACATGTACACTGGTTGGGAAACTCCCACGCACCCTCTAGGACGCTGCCGAGAGTATAGAGCTGGTCCACTGTTCCACGGCCCGGGCAAAAACCACACAGCTCCCCCTGAATCTGAGGTTCGACTATCCGACGGACCCTCTTCTCAAGCACCCCCGAATAGACCTTACCAGGGAGGCTGAGGAGTGTGATCCTCCTATAGTTGGAACACACCCTCTGGTCCCCCTTCTTGAAGAGGGGGACAACCACCCCAGTCTGCCAATCCAGAGGCACCGCCACGCGATGCCACAGATGCGTGTCAACCAAGACAGCCCTGCAACATCCAGAGCCTTGAGGAACTCCGGGCGGATCTCATCCACTCCTGGGGGCCGGCCACCAAGGAGCTTTTTAACCACCTCAGTGACCTCTGCCCCAGACATAGGCAAGCCCACCCCCAAGTCCCTAGACTCTGCTTGCTCATTGGAAGGTGTGTTGGTGGGATTGAGGGGGTCTTCAAAGTATTCCTTCCACTAACCCACAACGTCCCGAGCTGAGGTCAGCAGCGCCCCATCCCCACCATATACAGTGTTAACGTTGCACCACTTTCCCGGCCCTGAGACGCTGGATGGCGGACCAGAATCTCCTCCAAGCCGTCCGGAAGTCGTTCTCCATGACCTCGCCAAACTCCTCCTATACCCGAGTTTTTGCCTCATTGACCAGCGAAGCCGCATTCCGCTTGGCCCGCTGGTACTCATCAGCTGCTTTTGAAGTCCCACAAGCCAAAAAGGCCCGATAGAGCTCCTTCTTCAGCTTCACGGCATCTCTCACCGCCGGCATCCAGCAGCGGGTTGGGGGATTACCATTGCGACAAGCACCGACCACCTTACGGCCACAGCTCCGGTCAGCCGCATCCACAATGGAGGTGCGGAACATGGCCCATTCGGACTCGATGTCCCCTGGGACATAGGCGAAGTTCTGTCGGAGGTAGGAGTTGAAACTCCCTTTGACAGGGGATTCCGCCAGACGTTCCCAGCATAGAAATGCAAACCTAGAAATCAAAACACCAAAACTGAGTAGATAGAACTAGACTCACAAATTCAGGAACTATACTCTGGACCTTATATACAATGAGCAGTGAAGGTGACTGAGCACCAAAATATGCACACCACTTATCTGCCTATATGTTACATTGTGAAACTCTGAACTTCAATAAATATTTGTGGAAAGACTTCTCATAAATAATGTAATCATAAAGGAAACCGGGGGGAACAATTATTTTTTGTTAAAGACTTTTTTTTATTATTTCTTACAAATCTCCAGTAAATAACAATGTTGTATTAAATTTCCTATAACATGCACTGTGGTATCAGAACACGCAAAGAGATGCCACTTGAACAGCTGAACTAAAATCACTACTGAAGAACAACACACAAATAAGGGGAGATTTGAGGGGAGATTGGGTTTTATTTGTGAAATCAGTAAATCAGTGTTCAGTTTGTCAAAACCTTAAAAAATGCAAGCACACACACCCTGTCAAGGAAATGGTTTTTATATTTCTGAAAAGCATGTGGGAGGAATGACTGAATCCTTGTAATACATTTAAAATGCATTAAGGTGCTTATAATGTAAAGTCCCTGTGTCATTTCTATATACTACTGCAAAAATTATTTCAATGGTTCAGTAACTGTATTATGAATTAATAAAAGTTGTGATTTGAATCTCAAATAGTATTTTAGGATGTTGGGATATTCTACATTGACTAGTATATAAAATAGAATATAAAGTAGTATTTGCCATGAATCATTGTCAAGATTAATAATCACATAACACTGTATGCAATAATTAATAGAATCACATTTAGTCATTGTCTTTACACTATGTACAATTAGTCAGTATGACTCCACACTAATTGGATGTGTGAAAATATAATGTCCCAATTAAACATCAGTTGAGCTGAAAACATAATGAGTAGTTTTACTTTTAGCTTTTTACGATGGTCTATTGACTCATTGTGTTCCTAACAGAATTTCCTTATCGTGTTCATTCTGAATTCTGTGTAGCTGCATTTCTCAGTGTATCCATTTGTTTTCAGTTATGCCAAAAACCTAAGAAAAAACTCTTCTGTTCTGCTGCGACATATTTATTTGTGTTCATTTACCAGAAAGAGTAACACAGAAAAAACAGGAATTTAAGCCACTAGAACCACTAAAAATTATAAAGAAATACTAGAATCCTTCAAATTTTGGTTTGTGTACGTGATAGCCAATAAATTTTCGTCTTAAATTGGAACATGTTTTTTTTTGCTTCAAATATATGATTGAAAAACGAAGGAATGGCCTGTTATAATTTCTTTAGTGTGATTGTACATGAAAATCAGGAATAGAAGTATCTGTGTGGAAGTCAGTTCTTCAATTTTGGACTGTCAGTTTTAATGTGACCCGGAATTTCACTGAAAAATTGTCTCGAAGCAGTAGATAAGAGAACAAGAACAGGGGCGGAGCCAAAGGGGTGGCAAATGCCACCCCCAGCAGAGCCCTTGCCACCCTCAGTGTCACCCTGCTGGAAATAGTACAACATCAAAATATACCAATGAGGAGATCAGGCAAAGATTTGAGAGGAAAATTGTTATTTCTGAGTGCCCCTGAATGCATCCCGATGCAACAGCACCCTGTGCGTGCTGCTTACTGACATGGCATTGGCTAAAAGCTCTGGCAGTGGCACGCGTTCCTACATGATCCAAAACACACCTGCGGTATTGATAACAGCAATTAACAGGGTTAAGCAGATATTTATATCAGGTGATATTATAATATTACACTGTATTCCTGTCCTAATGAAAGGTGGTCACACACTTGCAGTACATAAAAAATAGCAGCATGAAAGCATTGTGCACTGTCTGCTCCATGTCTTGTTTAAATTAGCCACGAGCCCTGCTTGTGCTGATATAGATCATTTTTTAGACAGCATCTAACCACCAGGGGAATGCAGGTCAGTTCTGGTGGTATTCATAAAGCTTGCTGTTTACAATTTAGATATATTTATTTATTTTTAGAGAATTTGTTTTTGGTCCTATCTGTGTTCGGAGCTTTAAATTTACATGTGCACTGCTCTTGTTTAGTCATTAGTGCAATTTTACTTCTTGTTTGGTCATGGTTTAGTCTGGGGTTAAACCAGTTTGAGTTCATGTTTGGTAATAGATTAGATTAGGATTGGTGTTTATGATTTTGTAAATGTTGTGTTTATTCAATTAACATTTACAAGCATTGTTTATTTCTTTCCTTCATTTACCATATCTATATGGACCCCTCTGAGAAACCCCTGCTCAACCTTTGGCCACCCCTTAAGTAAAAGTCTAGTCTGAACAAGAATCTTGGGACCAGAATGACAATGGACACGTTTGTTTTATTTTGAGGTGCAAAACATGTTACATTAAAAGACAAGGACATGTCTGCAGACAAAATATGCAGGATTTTTCAGGCACTGTCATCGTTAAAAGAAATGTGACTGAGTATTTGTGGCATTATCAGTGCTTCTTACTTAGCTAGATGTACAATAAGTAATAATGCTATTATTTGTCACAGCTAACTTATCTATGTAAAAGTGTTGTATTTATTAAATTACGATACATTGGTTTATATTTTAATAAAACATTGACTTGTATGAACATTTGTTTTACTACAATGTAAAATTCTGTCCAATTGAACAGGTAAATGGGAATTTTTGTTTCAGTATGTACCGTTACAGTACAACATATTAAAAAAAAAACTTTTTTCATTCTTCCAGATTTAATAGGAGAGCCTGTTCTCCACATGCTGCCAGTCTCTTGTTCGATGCCAAACTTGTGTGGAAGAGTCAGTGAAAAATGCAGCACACAGTCTGAAATGCAGAGCAGAAGATTTTCACTCCAAAAGCATCAATTCGTCATTTGAAATTTAATCTGTTTAAATATTTGAGGCAGTAGCTGTTAACTGCATTTGGAAAAGCTGAAATATTTGTGTAGGTTCACAAATGCACATATCACAAAGCTTAAATTCCAGGTGGCCTGAGACAAGTTCTAGCCTGGCATGAGAGGTCCACGTTTGCCTAAACACCAAAGGCGGGTTAGTGACCCCACACACACACAAACACACTTAAACACATACACACAGACAACAAGGGAGGTGTCATGATCCGCTCCGTTCGATCCTCCCGTGTGCCACGCCCACCTCATTTCCTCATGTGATACCCTGATTGTGATCACCTGTGTCCTGTTAATCCCTGCTTAGCTGTGTATTTAGTCCGCGTCTTTCCCCAGTATGTCAGATCCGTCATTGAATGTCTCGAGTTTTTGTCCTGTCGGAATTAAAGATCCTCGTTTCCCCGTCCTGCTGCGTTGCCTGCTTGCTTCTTGGGCTTACTTGCCCGCCTGCTCGCTTACTCGCTCACTGCCCGATCGTGACAGGAGGCCAGCACTCCAACTTTTATTGCCCAAAGATTTAGGGACCTACGGGCAGCAGAGTGGACCTAAAGGATAGGGGTCCCTTGACATGGCAGGTAACCGCCCCCCCATACATCCATCCTGTTCATGGACCTTTATGGAGGTCCATTCTTCTGTTCCTATCTGCGTTCATGCTCTTTCCTCGGCACTTTCTTTTCACCATGATTCTGTTGTCATCATTCCTCACAGCCTGGCTCCTCACCGTCTTAATTAAAAGTATGTTTAGGAAATTTGGCATCCCCTTACTGGGGGAGGAATCTATCGGTCTGCTCACTTATGAGGCATTTTGGGTATCATGTTAGGCTTACATCTCATTGCTTTCCATCTGTTGTTGGAGGAATCAAATCGCGTACGTGAAATTTGCTCCTTGGTTTCCAAATGCAAATTGCTTTCTCTTTTAGGTACTTAAACTAGGTATCTTAAATGAGCGACACGGCGGGATATCATGTTTACAGTACTTCTAGACATTTTTCGGGTTAAATGTCATGCTTATTTTAGGCGAATGCTGTTTTTCTGACCTTAAATTTTTGATTACGTTTCTCAATCATTGGAATGGCATTTCATTTTATTTACTGATACTCGCTATACTTCTATACAGACTCCGCTCCAGCTGCAGGTTTCGGCGGGTATTATCAAGGCTCTTGATTTGCTTTTAGTTGGCCGTCAGATTTCACGGGTTTGCACTCCTTGCGGAGTATTCGGCCATCCATAAACTTTTTTCTATTGTTGCTCGTGCTCGGCGTCTCCATAACGCCCCCGCAGTAACATAGCGGCTCAATACCGCTGGCAAAGCACTAAGCGTATCCATAACACTTCGTCGTATCATCAACAACCTCCCATATAGAAGCGCTTGCCGTCTCCATAAAGCACCTGCAGTATCATAGCGGCTCCATACCGCTGGCAAAGCGCTAAGCGTATCCATAACACTTCGTCGTATCATCAACAACCTCCCGTATAGAAGCGCTTAGCATCTCCATAACGCCCCTGCAGTAGCATAGCGGCTCCATACCGCTGGCAAAGTGTTAAGCGTATCCATAACGGTTCGTCGTATCATCAACGACCTCCTGTATAGGAGCGCTTGGCGTCTCCAAAACGCCTTCTCGTTACACCAGTGGCTTGTTACACCTGAGTCCCCTTTTTGTGCAGAATTGACAAGTTAAATGGTTGCAGAAACAGCGCCCAGCGCATCAAACGTTGGTTTTTATTACTCATTCTGTGGATAAAAACTAAAGGGTTATGGTCAGTATGTACTAGTATGGGTCCAACATGAGAGCTTAAGTACACATCAAAATGCTTAAGGGCTAGAACCAACGCTAGAGCCTCCTTCTCAATGGTACTGTAGTTCAATTGGTGTTTGTTGAACTTCTTGGAATAAAAACAAATAGGATGGTCCACACTCGACTCATCTTCCTGCATTAACACAGCACCCGCGCCCGTGAGAGAAGCATCAATGTCCAATTTAAAAGGGCAGTTAAAATCGGGAGCAGCCAATACAGGTTCACTGCAGAGCATGGACTTCACGTTGTCAAAGGCCTCCTGGCAGAGTCCTGACCACGCAAACACAGTGTCCTTTTTCAGCAAGTCAGTCAAGGGTAACACAACAGAGGAAAAATTTCTACATAATGGCCGATAGTATCCAACCATCCCAAGAAACCTTCTCAGTTTTGTACGAGGTTCTGGATAACTCGTAATTGCACACACTTTATCAGCTAAGGTGCGAACTTTTCCTTGACCTACC
>JAODKF010000001.1:39235217-39246357 GCA_026779585.1 Mormyrus proboscirostris | reverse complement strand
AAGTTCTCCCCAAGCGAGCTTGATGGGCCGAATGGCCTCCTCTCGTTTGTATATTTCTTATGTTCTTATGTTCTATGAGGAGGGAGTCTGAAGGTGTTATCTTTACTAAACACATCCTTGAAATCCTGATATTCAGCTGGTATTATCTTGAGATTCTCCAGTTCTGGGCTTTCAATCTCCGTAGCCCGGCAAGGAAGAACCATACATTCCTGGAGACAGCTGTCAAACCAGGTGACTATATCGCCGGTCCGCCATTCGAGGCGAGGGTTGTGTCTCCGCAACCAGGGAAGACCCATTCTCAGAGGATCTTTAGCCTGGGGTAGGACAAATACCTCTACCTTCTCAACATGAAAAGCTCCCACCTGAAGCACAAAGGGGTGAGTTCGGTGATGGATGGTCCCCTCGGTCATCCTCTCCCCCGTCACTCCCTGGACCATGATGGGATAGGCTAATCTTCGAAGTGGGATGTTCAGCTGTTGTGCCACTCTTTGATCGATAAAATTACCGGCGGCTCCACTGTTCAGTAATGCCCTCACCAAACATGATTTCCCGTTCCAACAGACTAAAACAGGTACCGTAAACTTGGATAATGAGGTGAGGGGTAACGAAGATACACCTACCGGTACCAGGCTATCCTCTCGGGGAGGTCGGATGGGGCAGCTGGAGATGGTATGACCTGGTCCACCACAATAGAGGCACATGCCCTCGGGGGCGTGACCGGTCAGGTGCAATCCAGCTATGGGCTAAACAACTGGCTTTATAAGCGAAGTCGACAGTCGCAAATTCACAAAGTATTGAGCAAATGTTCCATTGCCGTACTGAGCGTTTTTTCTGTCTCGTATCTACCCGCTTACCCGTACCTCATCCGTCTTCCTTGTGTGCCTACCTTACCTGCTTTCCTTCCTTCCTTAGACCCGCTCCCGTCCTTGACCAGCCCTTCCCGTCGAGCCCGACTACTCCAGTTCCCCGCTCCTTTTGTGCCCCGGTCCTGTGCCTGCCCGTCGGACAGATTCCCCCGGTAATGCCCTTCTTGCCTGCCCCACGACTTTGAACCTAGCTCGCCCCTACGGTACTTCAGCCTCGGACCCCTTTGGGGAGACGACCCTCGGCCACCTTGCTCCAGATCAGGGCTCGGCTCAAGCAGAGTGCACACCTGTTCTCCACTGCACTACATTCCACCGAGACAGCGGGTGCGCTGAACCTATTGAAGCCTCTTTCGCCCTGCAAACTTGGATCCCGATCTCCCTTTGTGACAGAGTGTGACACAAACAGAGATCTTTGAAAATATACAACAATTTACAGTACTGCAATCAGCGATTAAGGACTTTTCACTAATACAGATTGTCACGCCCACACGGGTGGCACCCACCAGATGCGCCGCATTATGCCTCGTTAGCAATCCTACAAAGGAGAACCTGACAGCTTGCTAGCTGCGAAGTATTGAGCCAAATGTTTTTGAGCCATACCGAGTGTTTCAGTGTTTCTCTTTTACCCGCTTTCCTGCTCCTTTTCCGTCAGCCTAGTGTGTTCTCCTCACCCTGTTCCCTTTCCTTCCCCAGACCCGCTCCCGTATCTGACCTGCCTTCCCCGCCGAGACCGGCACATTGCGTCCTCCCTTCCCTGTGTGTTCATGTCCCGTGCCTCTGTGTAGGACAGACCCCCCGGCTTTCGACCATCTTTTCCAACCCTCAACAATGTTTATTGGATTTCACGTCTTGTACCTTTGCTTCCCTATTGCCATTAAAACCGGCTTGGGCTCGCAAACTTCAACAACTTCTCGCTACCCAGGCAACCCAGGTTCCTCTGCCGCCTTCTCCTCCCCGCCCGTCAGCTTCCGCGCTGATCGCCCTGCGGAGGTCAGATTCATCATTTCCCTCCTTACCGGTCGTGCACAAGAGTGGGCTACGGCTCTCTGGGCAAATCAGAGTCCCCTCGTTGACTCAACCCGGGACTTTCACCAAGCCCTTTTGGAGGTGTTCGACCACCCCGCCATAGGGCAGCGACCAGGGGAGCGGCTGCTGGATTGCCGCCAAGAGAACCGGTTGACAGCGGAGTTCTCCCTAGAATTCCGCATCATCGCCGCCAGGCTCTAGTGGACAGAGGACTCCCTGCTTACCATCTTCTGCAGGGGTCTGAACCCTGAGCTACAAGATGAACTCGCCTCCCATAGGGAGGCAGTGTCTTTCGAGGAGTTTGTCAGGCTCATGGTCTGTCTGGATAACACCGTTCGGGACTGCCAAGCAGAGGCGTCTCGAGCCCCTCCTACTCCACCCCTTGATGCCTCCGATGCAACTGGGAAGATCCCCCTTTTCCACGGCTGAACGGAGGAGAAGGACCCAGGGAGGTCTGTGCCTGTACTGTGGGGAGGCGGGGCATGCCATCGCCTCCTGCCCAGTGAGACCTCGCCGGGAGGACGACGTTCTGCCGGTAGGTGGAGCACATCGATGCAGCACTGGCTCGGCACCTAGGCCTGCCCCTACAGAAACTCGCCCGGCCTCTCTCTGTCCTGGGCGTCACTGGGGAGAAGATCAGAGAGGGGACAGTTCAGTACCGCACCTGTCCCTTCTCCCTTCAAGTAGGAGCGCTCCATGTCGAGAGGATCTCGACGTTCTTCCCCACGCTAAGGATCCTCTCATACTGGGCTATCCATGGCTGCACCTACATAACCCCCAGCTCGATTGGAGAACAGGTGAGCTGACCGCCTGGTCCCACAACTGCCTAACTACCTGCATGTCACTGCCCTGTTGAGCCTCCCAAATGGAGAGTCCTGAACCGGAGAACCTGAGCTGGATCCCAGAGGAGTACAAGGACTTCCACAACGTGTTCAGCAAGGCACAAGCCTTCACGCTTCCCCCTCACCGGGACTGTGACTGTGCCATCGAGCTCCTGGAGGGCGCTAACCTTCCCAAGGGGAGATTGTACCCCATCTCCCTCCAGGAGTCCCTGGAGGATTACATCCAGGAGGGTTTGAAGCAGGGGATCATCCGTCCCTCCACCTCACCAGTAACCGCTGGCTTCTTCTTTGTGAAGAAGGACGGGGGTTTATGACCCTGCGTTGATTATCGGGCCCTCAATGCCATTTCCGTAAAGAGAAGGGAACCCTTACCGTTAATTCCCTCCTCACTAGAACAGCTCCGTGAGGCCCGCATCTTCACCAAGTTGGACCTGCGGAGTCCCTACAACCTGGTTCAGATTAAACCGGGTGATAAATGGAAGACGTCGTTCATCACCAGCAGGGAGCATTATGAGTACCTCGTCATGCCTTACGGGCTTGCTAACAGTCCATCTATCTTCCAGGCCTTCATGAATCATGTGTTCAGGGACATGCTGTACCGCTTTGTGATCGTATATATCGATGACATTCTCATTTACTCCCCAGACAAGCCCACACACGTTCAGCACGTGCGCTAAGTACTGCAACGGCTCCGGGAACAACGCCTGTTTGCCAAAGGGGAGAAATGTGCCTTCCATCTGCCCCAGGTCCAGTTCCTTGGCTATGAAATCCATCACAGGGCAGTGACCATGGAAGAGAAGAAGGTGGCAGCCATCCGGGACTGGCCGAGACCACGTACCCTCAAGGAGCTGCAGATGTTCTTGGGGTTTGCTAACTTTTACCGTTGCTTTATCCGGAACTTCAGTCAGGTGGCAGCACCCCTCACCTCTCTGACACGTGGCCAACCATCCTGCCTACCTTGGTCTCCGGAAGCAGCAGCGGCGTTTGCAGCTCTCAAGGCAGCCTTCTGCTCATCGCCCATCCTCGTCCAACCCCGACCCGACCTCCCCTTTGAGGTCGAGGTCGACGCTTCCAAGGCGGGTGTGGGGGCAATTCTGATACAGCGTGACCCCCAGACTGGGAAGAGCCATCCCTGCGCCTACTACTCCCGTAAGCTGACGGCCGCGGAGCGCAACTACCAGGTAGGAGATCGTGAGCTGCTCGCTATCCGCCTGGCCTTAGAAGGGTGGAAACACTGGCTGGAGGGGGCACGTCATCCTTTCCTGGTCCTAACGGACTATCGTAACCTAGAATTCCTCCAGTCAGCCAAACGCCTCTCTGCCTGCCAAGCCCAGTGGACTCAATGGTTTGCCCATTTTATCTTCAAGGTCAGTTACCTGCCGGGGATCAAGAACACTAAGGCTGATGCCCTCTCCCGGCAATTTGACCCACCAGCATCTGAAGATCGAGCCCATCCCATTCTCAGCCCCACCTGCTTCACCTCCACCATCACCTGGGACCTAGAGGACCTCATCCAACGTGAGCAGGAGGGGAGAACCCCTCCTCGGGGTTGTCCACCGGGACTGCACTATGTGGCCAAGAAACATCACAACGCCCTCCTCAAGTGGATTCACTCCCATCAAGGTACCGGGAATCCAGGGGTAGCCGCCACCAAACGGTTGATCGCTCAGCGTTATTGGTGGCCCGGCTGGAAGAAGCAGGTCCGGGATTTTATGGACTCCTGTCCAGATTGTGCCCAGGCCAAGACGTCTCAGCACACGCCAGCGGGCCTCCTACAGCCCTTGCCGGTTCCGTCACGGCCATGGTCTCACATAGCAATGGACTTCATTACGGACCTACCCCACTCAGCCGGTAAGACCACCGTGCTCACTGTGGTGGACCGATTCTCGAAAATGTGCCGCTTAGTAGCTCTCCCTAAGCTGCCCACTGCAGCAGAACTAGCAGAGACCCTTGTCGCCCACATCTTCCAATATTACGGCCTGCCAGAGAACATCGTCTCAGACCGCGGTCCCCAGTTCAACTCACGAGTATTCAGGGAGGTCTGTCGTAAGCTGCATATCACCCTCAGCCTACCATCTTCAATCCAATGGCCTCGCTGAGCGGACCAACCAAGAGGTGGCCAAGGCACTCCGTCTCCTCTGCAGAACAGCTCCATCCCACTGAGCGTCTCACCTGGTGTGGGCAGAGTACTCCCTGAATGCCCGGGTGAGTCCCGTCACTAACCCCCTTCCAGTGCGTCTTAGGGTACCAGCCTCCCCTCTTTCCGTGGGACTCCCCGGAAAGCCCGGTGCCGCATGTGAAGGACTGGTACCGCAACAGCCGTCGGGCTTGGCAGCAGATACAACAGGCCCTGAAGACCCAGGCGGTGAAACGCAAGAGCCTAGCAGACCGCCGGCGACGACCCGGAGCCACTTACAGTACCGGGCTGGGCAACTGGTCAGGTTGTCCACAAAAAACCTCTACATCCCGGGATGCCGTAAGCTGACCACCCGCTTTATCGGCCCCTTCCGAGTCATTCGCCGGGTAGGCCCCATGGCTGTCCGTTTACAGCTGCCTAAAGTGTACCGCATCTGCCCTACGTTCCACGTCTCCCTCCTAAAGCCAGCCAAATGCGGCCCCCTTCGACCTGAAGTCAGCCCCGCTGTGAGGCCGCCTCTGGACCTCCCGGAAGAGCTACCCTTGTCCCGGGTCCGGTCCCTTCTGGATTCTCGCCGACGTCAGGGACAGCTGCAATACCTTGTGGATTGGGCCGGTGGTGGACCGGATGACCACAGCTGGGAGCCAGCCTCGGCGGTTACTGACCCGGCCCTCAAGGCCTCTTTCCACCTGGCTCACCCGGCTAATCCTGCTCCCTGGTCGCGGGGCCAACCCCGCAAGCGCCCTCCGCCTCCAGGAGGCGGCCGTCGGAGGGGGGGTAATGTCACGCCCACACGGGCGGCACCCACCAGATGCGCCGCATTATGCCTCGTTAGCGATCCTACAAAGGAGAACCTGACAGCTTGCTAGTTGCGAAGTATTGAGCCAAATGTTTTTGAGCCATACCGAGCGTTTCAGTGTCTCTCACCTACCTGCTTTCTTGCTCCTTTTCTGTCAGCCTAGTGTGTTTTCCTCACCCTGTTCCCTTTCCTTCCTCAGACCCGCTCCCGTACCTGGCCTGCCTTCCCCACCGAGACCGGCATGCCGCGTCCTCTCTTCCCTGTGTGTTCGTGTGCCGTGCCTCTGTGTAGGACAGACCCCCCGGGTTTCGACCATCCTTTCCAACCATCGACAACATTTATTGGATTTCCCTTCTCGTACCTTTGCTTCCCTATTGCCGTTAAAACCGGCTTGGGCTCGCATAACTGGATCCGTGTTTCTCTTTCCACGGGGACACCACACAGATGCATATCCAATACTTTATAAAACAAAATGTACTGCACACATAGAGTGATCCTTGAAACTGCATGTCCTTTACATTTGAAAACTGAAATAAAAAGGGATAGACAATGGTATCTTTTTCTTCTTCGGTGTAACACTCAGTGTTTTTAAGTTGCTCCAATGATCTAGTCACATCACCATCCTCCATTGTGAGGATTCTAGGAAGGACCACAGGACACTCAAAGAGTTCATGGTGATCTTGGTGCCAGTTTCTTGCAGCTTTAAGGTGTGTCATTACTTTTGGTTCCTACAGTGGATTACAAAAAGTACAGTTTGTTGAAACAGCATAACATATGAAATAATATAGATGTTAATAAAAATGCCCTAAGAATAAAGTAGACACATACTTCAGAGTGTGGCAGAGATAAAGTCTCCTGGGTTGTCATGGGTTCTCCCTGGGAGCCCTCTTCAGACTAAGTTTCAAAAAACCTTGCATGTCATTGCATTAAGCAGAAATTGATACATAAACCCAGATATACATAAAGTTAAGATTAAACTAACCTGGGAAGGCTCCAGGTGCCTCCTTGGCAATCTAAACACTGGGTCAGTCTCTCCTCGCAGAAAACCATGAGCTTCTACAGTCCAGTGAGCAAATCTTTTTCCATGCCTTATAATAACAATTTTCTGTTAACTTTGTTCACAAATTGAGTATTACATCCAAATAAAAAATGTTTCTGAGGTAATGATGACTATACCTTTCCAGTGTCAAATTCTCCAAAAGAATAATACACCACCATTTTCTGATCAGAGGCATATCATCCTAAAAAAAACAAAATGTTATAAAATAAAATAATAAAAAATAAAATAGTCTGGAATAATGGAAATCAACTTATAACTCTGTAGTCAAAAGGGGCATCAACAGCAATGTATAGACAAGCCTGGGACACAAAAGAACAACAAAAAATAATGAACAAGCCGAGCCTTTAAACTCTGTGTTACTCAAAGTCATTAATGTCCTACCATCAGCATAAAGATCCCACAGTCATTCCCATGTGTCTGTACTGGAAATGCCTGTAACAAAATCAAGAGCAAGAAAAGAACTGTTTTTCCTGAAGTAGGTCAATATACTGTATTTAACCAGACCTGGTTGTAGATGTGATTTACTTCTCCTACCTCCAAATCAAAACCTGTTTTCTCTACCCAGTGGCCAGGCTGGATGGTCTGAGCTATATCCTTCTGTCAAGTAGAATTGTACATACGGTTAGACAAATGCAAAAAGAAATTATATAGGTTTTAGACCAGGTTTATACTCAGCTCAGGAATGTGTCGCTTTTATGCTACTGTTGTACATAATTGCACACTTAGTTTAGTTCATGTGGAGGATTAAAAGCCAACAGGGGGCTGTTTGAGAAGTTGTTATAGCAGTCTTACGAACCAGCAATTAAATAATTACACAGATAATTACAATTACAACACCATTTTTTAAATAAAACTACAAAAAGTTTTATTACATGCTTGGGATGAGACACTGCCCCCAAAATATTTGTCGGTAATGATGTCACACATCATAAATCATGTACACATCGTGTTTTATTTGGAGCAAGCAGGCGTTGCAGAAGTCAAGTATAAACCAGCCCAGCAAACAGATAGGTCAAAGAACATGACCTGTTTTTTGGAACTCACATGCAGAAAATGATCAATAGAATGTGGTCACATTAATGGTTATGGAACTGGACCAAGGAACTTAAACTCCTTTGAACTAAAGCTTTAACCTCAACAGGTCCATGTACTGGACAGCAGAAAATCCCAGTTTTTTTATGGTACAGAGAGTCAAGGAAAAGGATCTCTCTCTGTGCTGGCTTCAAAACCTACACAAAGACATTCAGCAGGAGCTTAGACTGAAGACATCAATCAATACTGAAAGACCAAGCAATTACAAAAAAACTTTGCAGTGTAGTGAAGAATAGTTAATGTTAACATTAACAATATTAATATCTTGTTTTGGCTGGAGATATTTTACTTACGCAAAGTACAAAATGACCAGGAATCCAGATGGGAATGAAAAGTGTCTCCTTGGTACCAGCAGCCCTCTAAGACAAGTTTCACAGGTTTAATACAGGTGGAGAAGAAAAATACAGTTTAATTTTCAGCTGCAAATGTTAGACTGGAATGTATCTTGTATTAATCCTATTCTTTTCAAGTATTTTGTAAAGGATAACTAACTGTATTTGATTTGTCTATTGTAATAGCTGTTCTACGTCTGTAATAGTGTGAGTGATCTTCAAATTATACCCGTGCAGACCAACAGGATCTTACACCACACACAGAAAAATAGACTTACAGGTAAGGACGACATTGGGTCACAGCTTGTGGGAGGCAGCCATGTTGGGACAACATATAAATCAACAATAAAAATATCCTTTCCCTACATGAAGACATGAATAAAAACTTTAATACTCAACAACTATTTTAAAGACAGTAATTCTATGTTGCAAACAAAGTATACCTTGGCCCCTGCTATTCCTTCAATCAAATCAAAGCATGCATTTCCAATCTAGAAATAGAAAAAAAAGCTTGTTATGCCTTTATAATAGATTACATTACAGTTTTGATTACAGTAAATAGTTACTTACAGTTGACTCAATTTCTCTTTCTAGGCCTAAGGTTAAAAAGTCAGCCCGGTTCAGACACGCTCTTTTTGTTCTAACAATCAACTCTTGTTGAGATCTTTCAATGTCCAAGACATAATCAAGCTGTGGGACATGTTTGAATGGTTAGAAAATAAACATAGTATGAAAATAAACTATAACTTTATTAAACTTGATTTATCGTATAGTTTTATATCACCAGCAACTGTTGGCCAAGATGATACTGCATCTCCCATGATGCAGAGGATGCTGAAACATTTTCCAGTTTTGTGAGGTCTTCACAACGTGGTCCACACATGCCAAAGTCTAAATTAGAGTTGTATGACAGCAGTTAGAATTGTCATGTCAAAACACTTAAATGCAAAGTATCTCAAAAGCATACCCATGTCACTAAATGCCAGAAGTCTCTGTTCTTTAACTTGTGTAGATTGCAGACTTGTAGATTTTGGGCTTAGTGTCTTGGCAGAATCGGTACTAGCCAGAGATTCAGAACCTGTAAGTGGTGCAAGAGCGCCGTTTGTAAGTAACAAAGAATGCCTACGTACAGTACATGTAATTTTACCATCAAGTAAGTTACCACATATTATGTTTACTGACCTGTCTATTCAAAATTACTTTCATAAACTGTCAACTCTACTCACCAGAAGCACCCCAAATCTTCTGAAATACTTTGTCATATGTCTGTCTGGTTTTCATTTCCTCCCTTAGTCAGGTCAGTACGGGACCCTTTGGAGCAAACATTACAGACCTTGCATAATTTTCGGACAGTGCTCACCTGGAAGAATAATACATCATTACATTATTAAAGAATACTAGTATAAAATTACCAAATTAATTGTAAATCATTATAATGTTTTAAATATATATATTTATATATTTTACTGTTTGCCAATAATTGTTTACTTTTTGTTTCATCAATTCGTCAACGAGCCGATCTTCAGATACTACTTCAAGTGCTACTTCAGTAGATGACTTGACACCTGACATTTTCTCATGTTCTGTGTTGAGTACTTTGTCACTTTTCCTGGTCATTGGCCCTATCCAAGGTGCCCAGAATTCATATCTTGGTTTAACAGCACAAGGGTTCTGTGCCTGACCTATTACAAAACAAGACACAATGTCATCTATCACAAAAAACACAGATTACAGAAAAATAGTGTCATACTGACTTACTAGGAACAAAGCCAGAAGAAATCATCTCTTGATTGATAGCATCCCAGAAATCCACAATGCTTTGCTCACCAGTATAGTTAACAGGTGGATCTTTGAGATCACTGACTGATAAAAGACAGACAAAGTGATAAGATACTTTTTAAAGTACTTTCAGTATTTACTAAATTGTTGATTGAAATACAACTCAGTAAATTACCAGCCAAATTAAAAACAGCCTTTTTATGCAGGTCCATGACCACAACAGAAGGGCAGTAGCCACACAGAACAAAAGCATATGTGTAATCTGTGCTTGTTAGCGCCTCATAGTGGCAGTAGGCATGCAAAATCCTGTCTGTTGGTGGAAACTGTTTTTTCCGCAAATTTTCCAGGGTGTTGATAGCTCTTGAAACAGAAATGTGGTTCTGAAACGATAAGAAAACAATAATGTGATCTGTCAAAGCCACAGTGAAACATAAAAACCTCTTCACACAGATTTACCTGAAGACTGTGTCTTAAAAAAAGACACAGTTCAAGGCTCAACACAAGATGATCATCAAAGTTATGAAGTCCATCTTGCCACTCTTGATAACGGTACGTCATCTGGCACTCAGGACATCTCTGAAAGTAGACTGAAATATCTAAAAAATAATAATAATATTAATAATAAATATATATAAGAAACACTAAATAAAACAGTATTTAAGAATAATAGAATTTATTTCATACACTTACTTTCAGCAATTCCAAGTGTTGTTACTATTTTGGCCTTATTTGTGATATTCACTGGCATGCCCAACTTTGGACTGCTTGAGCAAAGGACACATGAAGTCTCTGCAGGAATAAAATCTGATGGGTTGTCTGATGGTGGTTTTGTAGTTGTTGTGTCCTCTGAAAGACTTGCTGGGATTTTTTTTCTTTCATAAATGTATTTCACTGCCCTCTTCAAGTCCTCTGTTGGCTGTTCCTGTTTGGACTGTGAAGCTGTGTCAAGCTGTGAATCCAACTGTGTTCTGAACAAGTTTCTGTTAATTTGAAAGATGTGCCACTTTGCAATGTTCTTATGAGGGCATGACATACGTGGCTTACAGTAGCACATGGACAATGTCATGTGTTGTTCTTCAGATTGAATGTAACCATCACTCTTCCAAGGCGACTGAAATGTTGTGGGTTCATGGATGGATAAACAAATATAAGACTTTGACCCACCAAGATCAACAAGGACAGAAAAAGGTGCTCGAGCTTTCAATGC